>JABWTJ010000222.1:0-600000 GCA_016801875.1 Solanum sitiens | reverse complement strand
TTGATAGAAGCGTTGGAGCAAAGGCCCGGTTATGCTAAGTTCATGAAGGATATGGTTACAAAGATGAGATCGGTAATTTTTGAGGATGATGACCGAATGCAGCATTGTAGTGCTATTGCTAGAAGGTCTCTTGTGCAGAAGAAGGAAGATCTGGGCACTTTCACTATTCCATGTACCATCGGATTACTACACTTTGCTAAATCACTATATGATCTAGGTGCTAGCATTAACCTCATGCCTCTTTCCACTTATAAGAAATTGGGTTTGGGTGACCCAAAGCCCACTGCAATGCGGTTACTAATTGCCGATCGAACAGTGAAGAGGCCCATTGGGATACTCCATGATGTGCTCATGAAAGTGGAGTCGTATATATTTCCAGCCAATTTTGTGATTATTGACTGTGAGGTGGACTTTGAGGTCACTATTATTCTTGGGAGGTCATTCCTTGCCACTGGTTGCGCCTTGCTTGATATAGAGAAAGGGAAGATGAAATTTAGGTTGAACAATGAAGAAGCAACATTCAACATTTGTAGGTCCATGAAAAGGAGTGGTGAGCTCCAAACGGTATCTACTATATCCTACAGGGTTGAGAGTACGTCTGAGGTACAAATCGAAGAGCGCCTAGGTGTTGAGGCACTAGCGGCAGTAATTATGAATTTTGAGAATGATGATATTGAAGATTATGGGTCTTTGGTTGTGGCACTTGAAAGAAACGAATATCGGTCCAAACCAAAGAAATTGGAGTTAGCTATGAAGCATCACGAGTCTCCACCCGCGAGACCAGCTATTGAGGAGGCTCCAAAATTAGAGACTAAGGCTCTACCACCTCATCTGAGGTATGTATTCTTGGGTAGACATGACACTTTGCCAGTAATCATTGCATCTGATTTGAATGTGTAACAAGTAGAGTGTCTTGTAGATGTTTTGAAGAGATTCAAATGAGTCATTGGTTGGACTATTAGGATCCCTCCCGGTATTTGTTCACATAAAATCCAACTCATGTCCGATTGCAAGCCAAGTATTAAGCACCAAAGACAGTTGAATCCACCCATGCAAGATGTAGTGAAGAAGTAGATTATTAATTGGTTGGATGTCGGAGTCATATATCCTATTGCAGATAGTAGTTGGGTATAACCTGTTCAACGTGTGCCCAAAAAGGGGAATTACAGGAGTGCCTAATGAGAGGAACGAGCTTGTTCCAATTAGACCGGTGACTGGATGGAGAGTTTGTATGGATTACCGTAGGTTGAATGCATGGACTGAGAAGGACCATTTTCCTATGCCCTTCAGGGACCAGATGTTAGCTAGACTTGCAGGAAAAGGATGGTATTGTTTTCTTGATGTATATTTGGGTTACAATCAAATCTCTATTTCCCCAGAGGATCAAGAGAAGACCACCTTTACATGCCCTTATGGGACGTTCGCATTCTAGAGGATGCGGTTTGGGTTATGTAATGCAACAACCACCTTCCAGCGTTGTATGATGTTAATATTCTCCAATATGGTGGAGGACACTATGGAGGTGTTTATGGATGAATTTTCAATTGTTGACGACTCTTTTGATCGATGTTTGAGTCACTTGCCCGAGGTTCTGAAAAGATGTAAAGAATGCAATATTATGCTAAATTGGGAAAAATATCAGTTTATGGTGAAAGAAGGTATAGTATTGGGTCATCGCATCTCGGAAAAGGGGATAGATCTTGACCGAGCAAAAGTTGAAGTTATAGAGAGACTTCCCCCACCCATTTCTGTAAAAGGTGTAAGAAGTTTTCTGGGACATGCGGGCTTTTACCGGGGGTTTATTAAGGATTTCTCAAAAATTGCACATCCTCGATGCAAATTACTTGAGAAGGAATGTAAATTCTACTCTGATGAATCCTGTCGGAAGGCATTTGGAGAGTTGAAGGAGAAGTTGGTGTCTGCGCCCATTATTATTTCCGCAGATTGGATTTAGCAATTTGAGGTGATGTGTGATGCTAGTGGGGTCGCTCTTGGAGTGTTATTGGGACAGAGAATGGATAAAATCCTTCACCCTATCTATTATGCAAGTAAGGTCCTAAATGAAGCACAAAAGAATAACACTATGACTGAACAAGAGCTTCTTGCAGTGGTAATTGCGTTCAAAAAATTTAACTCCTACATTCTTGGAACGAGAGTCATAGTGCATACTGACCACTCCGCTTTGAGATACTTGATGGCAAAGAAGGATGTGAAGCCATGGTTGATTATATTGGTGCTATTATTGCAATAGTTTGATTTTGAGGTAAAAGATAGAAAAGGGATTGAAAATCAAATGCCGATCACTTGTCCAGATTGGAGGATGAGGCTATGCGAGTGTTGGGTGGAAGGCTGAAATTGATGATACCTTCCTGATGAGCATGTATTGGCCGCTTCTCATGACTTGATTCCATGGTTCGCCGATTTTTTGAATTATCTGGCCAGTGATATAGTCCCAACGGACTTGTCTTCCATCAGAGGAAGAAGTTCATGCATGATGTGAAAAAGTTCTTTTGGGATGAACCTTACTTATACAGGAGTTATTGTCACATCCGGGGAGCACCCCTTAGACGTAACCGGCTTCGTCTTCCTCTTTGAGGACTAAGACTAGCCTCTTAGCATTCGTCATAACATTCATAGGCCAAAAATACGGAAAAATTAAAAACTTTTGCTACTTCTACATTGAGGTTTACATAGACCTCTACATACACATATATATATATATATATATACATATCGAGTATACATAGACCCTTCGCATAAGAAGATTACCTAGTACTTTTATTGCACATACATATATATATATATATATATATATATATATATATATATATATATATATATATATATATATATATATATATATATATATATATATATATATATATATATATATATATATATATATATATATATATATATATATATATATATATATAGATCTATAGATATATATAGATATATATATATATAGATATATAGATATATATAGATATATAGATATATAGATATATAGATATATATAGATATATAGATATATAGATATATAAAATAGAATATAGTCTCAAAGATTGTCTCATCTCATAACCATCTAAAAGGATCATAGCAATTTTGGCATACCCCTACACCCATGTAAAGAATCCACATATAGTCTTATACAAATCGTACTCAAATGGAAATAGAATGAACAACAGAGTCTTAGAACTAAAAAACTCCATAAGCTAGATATTGGCATCACCCTCGGAAAGTGAGGACCTACCCACTTGGATGGTAAAGAATATCCAAGTCTTCCTCAACTGATCTCGAATGAGCCTTCAACGACCGGAACCAAAATGTTTGGGAAAAAGGGAGAAAATGGGGTTAGTACACCACTTGTACTAAGTATGAGACCATATGCACATATAACATCAAATCATGCTAAAAAGGACTTTTAGTTAAAACATGCCATTTTACCTTTTTAAAGTCTTATGCACAACCAAGCAAACCATACAAATCAACATGACATGTTCAACAATTTAAAGCAAGTCATATGCATATCAACATACTTAAACCCATAATCCAATCCAACTCTATCATCAAGTAATAACATCACATGCATGAATAAGAGTTTATCATATCATAATAAAGCAAGACAACCAATCATGAATCCCCATGAAGTCAACATGTGCAATGACCAAGCAAAGCCCCATAACCTCACTTAATCAACTTACCCAACAAAAACCATGACTAATGACTCACTCCGCATAACATAACCTTCAAGCATACATAAACCATAATTTAACAATAAGGACCAATTACATGTTCATAAGCATCATCATCATCATCATCATATAATATAATTTACACTTATCATCATATACATACATAATTTCAACCTCTTAAATCTCCCATCCAGGCAAACTAGTGCAAGGCATAGATAGAGTCCCATACCCCTACCTAGGCTAAGTCAAACCCCTCAAGTCAATCTAGTTATTTTCTACATCATTACTTCATTTTAGTTTAGAGAACACGTGCCTTAACCGACATATACTACATGAGTAAATGTGAAATCTGGTGTTGTAAAACCTTACACCGATGAAAGGTGGTCTACTGGCCAAAGTAAAACCTAACAAAAGCATAGCTTCCTAGGTGGATCCACTACCTAGTCTTCCTATGGGGGCAACATAGTTCAAGAACTAAGAGATATGTATTTCCCTCTTCATACCACTTGGTAATTGGGTCCTCCTCTCATGGAAATCCATTGAATGAGTATCCCTCCAAGGGGAATCAACATCACATATAGAACTATAGGGTAACTCTTCCTCTGTGGAAAGTCATCACCTCCCATTGTCAAGTTCACTCAGTGCTAAGATAAGTCCCTTTTTGAAATGTCTTTACTATCTTTATTTATCAATCATAACATACTTTAGGTCATAGGGTCTAGCCATTGTATAATCATCATCATCATCATAGCTCAAGAGGAATTGCATGCGTATAATCCTTTCATCACAATTCATATAAGTAAGGTTAATACATTTATATTTTCATTCATAATAAGGCACATTGGTAGTCATCAATATCCTTATAACCTTTTATATTAATAAACCTTACAACAATAGTCAAGACATTTCAATTCAAAATCATACCACCCTATCAATCCTTAACAAGGCATACTCCAACACCACATCCTTAATTAATCACAATTAACCATAGTTTGAAGTAAAGTATAGGGATCACAAGACTTATCAAGTCTCCTTTATTTTTCATCATCAAGGTCGTACCATCAAACCATAAATCAACCAAATTAGGGGATTAACATCATCGCACAATGATATACAATAGATTAAT
This sequence comes from Solanum sitiens, assembly GCA_016801875.1. Taxonomy (NCBI): domain Eukaryota; kingdom Viridiplantae; phylum Streptophyta; class Magnoliopsida; order Solanales; family Solanaceae; genus Solanum; species Solanum sitiens. The sequence goes on along the minus strand of JABWTJ010000222.1, from coordinate 595,176 downwards.
AAAGCCAATTGCATCACTATAACACAATTCAATACTAGATCATAACTTAAGACAAGATACTTAGGTCAATTTCACAATATACTTCATAACCTAAATCCACATCTCAAGAACTAGCATGAGAGGCCTAGAATTAATCTCAATCTATTCATAATAAGATCATAGGATAGTAATCTAATCATTAACCAAGTAAATTGAATGAACATTATATAATACATGTCAAGATCACAACCTAGGGTTAAGGGTTGAGCATCATGTTCTACAATTTAGACCAAACCATCAACAATTATCATAGTCAAGTTAAAATACATGTTAATCTATCCATAATATCCTAAAGAAAATCATAAACAACTTAGTTCGCAACATCAATTTCGAGATTAGATGAAACCCACTTGAAAACTCAACTTTTAGAACTACTTTGAATGAACCCTTTGAGGAAAGAAGTCTCAAAGGTGAATAGATCCCATACCACAACGTTTGATGTAGATTTGATGGTGAAATAACCCCTTTACATCCCCCAAAACCCTTACCTAGTTTGGTGTCACGACCCGAAAGCACCCCCTAGAAGTTAGGGAAAACTTTCGAATCGTGACCGGGCGTACTTGACCCCTTTGGGGTCTCGTACAAGCCCTCTAACTAGCATTCATAACATAAAGCATGAAAAGTAGTGCGGAATTTAAAACTTTTCACGATAATAATAATAAAAGGAGTCTTTCCATAAATACTAAGAAATCTTATCGTCACAAGCCAACTTAAAGACACAACTTGGAATCTTAGGGACACGGCCCTTTACGATAAAAGTAAAATACATTTTTTTAAGTATTAATAAAGAAACTAAGAAACATAAAACTATGTCCTCAAATATATGAGGACATACCCAATCCTTGAGAGATAGAATTCCCAAGCTTCGACTCCGATCCTCCAAAAAGGCTTCAAACCTATACTCATAAGGTATAAAAAGTATGGGGTTAGTACAACAATGTACTAAGTATGGCATATGCAAAAACATGCAAAAAGGGACATTTTAGTAAAGATAGCTTTTATGCAATTCAAATATAACCTTCATGAATCTAGAAGCAAACCCACATAAGAATCAACAATTAACACTTTATGGCTATCTTACCAAACTTAAAGTAAACAAAAGGAACATTTCAATTAACTTTGCTAAACTTGCAATAAAATTGAATAAAACATCATAGTGAACGTTTTGAATTCTTACAATGAAGACCTTACAGTGAAAGGCACGGTCCAAGTCATATGAACCCTTTTTCTTTGAAGTTGCCCTAACCCAAGGTTATTCTAAGACTCCCTAATGTGAGCCAATAAGGGACTCTCATTACACCTCCCTTCAAAGCACACCAAAGCGACCCTTAAAACTACCTAATCTTAGGCTTACTTCGTTAGAAATCAAATCCACGCCCTTGGCTAACATATGCAAAACACTCATGGAAATATAGGTCATACCAAGTGCAATGTGAGAGTAGCATCCCATACTACCACTCCCACTTAGTACTCCTAATTGATTCCATTTACTCAAGTACTCCACAATAATCCTCCATAACACTACACCATAGCACTCATTCACACGGATTTCATGAAGGTACTCTTCTCCCATAGTAGGTATAGGTCACACCAAGTGCAATGTGAGAATAGCATCCCATACTACTACTCCCACTCAATGCTCCTACTTGGTAACTAATGTGGATTGAGCACTTCACGACATACATAAACAATTTCAACAATACACAAGATAATTAGTTTCAAATCAATTCTTTTGTGGGAGTTAGCTTAACCGACAAAGACCATGAGAGGTAGACATGGAATCCCGATATTAACCCCTATCGGATGAGGGATCCTTACTTGCCTAGTGTAAGGTCATGCTTCTTAGCATTTACATGGATTTTCCAATAGCTACACCTATGCGGGCACATAGTTAAGGGATAAGGAGATTGTTACTAAGTAACTCACTCTCTACTAACGAAGAGTACTCATCTCAAGAGGTACTTTGGATTACAACATCTCAACTAACGAAGTGCAATCCACCTCCCCTTCACATCCTCTCGGTTCTAGGCATAACTCCACACGGATTTCTCAACATAATAGTCTATCTTAGAAAGCTCACTAGGAAATGGAGAGGTTGTTACTAGACACTACATCTCAACTCACGAAGTGCGTCCACCTCAAGATTTCCCCTTTTTGCTCAACTTGACATAATACAAATCTTAAAAGAGTGTGTGTGTACATGTGCACACCTTGCATATAAGCATCATTTCATTATCATCAAGTTCTACTCATACTTTAACCTTGATTCATCAAGCTACACACTCTACATACTTCTCATAATCATATACTTCATTTACACATAAACTAGGTCAAACATGCAATTCAAGCTACATCAAACACAACACAAGACCCATTCCCAATATATATCTTCATTTTCACATATTAGACCTTCAATATCACATACTCAAACCATACTAAGTAACATCAAGTTCATCAATTAGCACCGCCACCCATAAGGTGGACCATACCACTCAAATAGCAATTCATAAAAAGAACTATACAATGAGAGCAACTCATCAACAAATCAAACCATCATTACCCATAAGCAATTTATCAATATTTCACCATATGAAGGCCCTTAGGGCAGTAGCTACACCAACATGACAAATACAAGAAGACCCAAGTTCATACTCTACTCAAATCATGCTCACATAACCCACTTTCAAGTCAAAAAAAATTGAAGTATGCATAAACAAGAGTTTCATGGAGTTTTAACATCAAAACCATCTATTCAAACCAAGATAAATACATTTAAACCATTAGAACTTAGTTACAAGAAGACCCATAATAGAAATCAAAGTTTAGAAGAAGTTTTGTTTAAAACCCCTTTTTGAAAAACCATTTTTTTGGAAGTTGGCTTCTTGAATGGAAAGGTATTCAAGAATGGATACCATAGCTTTAGGAGAACGAAACCCACGAATTTGATGAAGAAACAAGTCCCAATCCGTCCTCCTATCCTTCCTTGACTTCTAGCTTCCAAGAGAGTTGAGAGAGTTTTCTTGAGAGAAAGAGAGAGTTGGATCTTGAAGTGAGAGGGTCTTGTCTAGGTCTAGGGTTTAAAACTAATTTAATATAACCTAAAAACACCAAAATTATACACCTAGGGTCTTATAAGACTTGGGGTGTATTTACATAAAACACCCCAAGTTGGCAGCCTTAAGTCGTGCACTGGCAGGTCTCGTCGACGAGACCTCCTCGACGGACCGTCACGTTCACCACGGACCGTCATGGGGTCCCGTCGAGGAACACTTGGCTCCAACTGGAGCCTGTCCAAGTTCCACTCTCTGTCACTCGCGACGCCCTGGATCGACGGACCGTCCTGAGTGCAACGGACCGTCGCCAAGGTCGTCGTGAGCCACTGATGGGCAGACTTTGCCCAAGTATTGGGCCCTTCATCTAGGGCCCCTTATGGGTCCTAGGTGAGGTCGTGCCCGGATGTCAAACCCCTAAACTAAGTCGTCTAGGTCTAAGGAACATCCGACGCATGTTTCAAGTAAAACGAACACATAAAACTCATCCAAACTCGCCAAGACATACAAGTACATTCTAAGGCATACCATCCGAACGTCATGGACGTTTTTGGTCGATTGAACTCCAAACTTTGCACACTGCCTAAGGACACCAAACTAACTCCGTTTAACTTAAAATTAACTCAAGAAACAACCATGAGGCTCTAGTTCACCTTAGTTCATTTTGGGGCGTTATATTTGGTCTTCAATTGTGTCTTCCAATAGAGAGAGAAAGAAGAGAGAAGGTAGAGGATTTGTTTTATGAATTATGTTAGGTCAAATAGGGTTGGGGCCTTTATATGGGGGGTTAATTAACTTAATTAGGATCCCTTAATCCCCTTACTAACCACCTAACCCCTTAACTAATTAAATGAGTCTAACTTAAAATGTGCAGGAATTTGGCAGTGTCACAGACGACACAACGATCGATGGATAGTGGGCCAATCGACGGACCATCCCTCCTCCGTCCTGCACATTCGTATTTTTGGTCAGAGACCTATGCTGGCGAGGATTCCAGGATTTTGTCTAAGTGTTGTTCGAAGGTTGGCATCGACGCCTCGTCGATACACACATGAGATGTCCTTTGCATTTCATGGTTGCACACTGCCCAGGCAGTGTTGCCTCCTACATGCTAGGATCCTCCTCAAGGGCCCTTGGTTTGTCCTTGGGGAGTCGTACCCAAATGTTTCGACAATGAATCGACTTTAATACATGTTCTACACCATTCCATCATATTTCATGAATTTCCGACTCCTAAAAGCTAGTCAAATAGGCTAAGGCACGCTAGTACCTCTTTGAACTAATTTCCAGATGTCATGTACGTTCTTGGACGTTTTAGTTTGTAAGCATCCTAAATGACCTATATTCATTAATATGGGCTTAATTACAGTGTCTAAACCTCATGACACCTATGTTAGGCTTTAAGACACGTCTTGGACTTTTAAAGTGTTACACTTATGCTGATGGGCTTATTCTCTGTTGCGTGCCGGAAGTTGAGATGTTAAGTGTTTGGAGGTATGCCACTCCTCGCCTGTGGGTGGGCACCATAGTGGTATCTAGACTGCCGACAAGATTTTTCATTATGGCTACTATTGGCCAACCATTCACCAAGATGCTCACGAGCTCACCAAGTCATGTGATAGGTGTCAAAGAGATGTAGGAAATTTTGAAGAGGCAAAGGCTCCCTTTAAATCGCATTCTAGTTATTGAGTTATTTGATGTATGGGGCATTGATTTTATGGGCCGGTTTATGAGTTCTCATGAAATGAAATATATACTTGTGGCGGAGGACTACGTGTTAAAATGGGTGGAAGCTATAGCGCTTTCTGACAATGAAGGGAAGAGTGTCACCGCATTCTTTAAAAAGAACATCTTCTCCATATTTGGCACACCTAGGGCCATTATTAGTGATGGTGGATCTCACTTTTGCAATATGTTTTTCAGAGGTGTATTGGAGAAATATGGGGTTCACCATAATGTGGCCACTCTGTACCATCCACAGACTAGTGGGAAAGTTGAGGTGTCCAATCGAGGGATCAAGCAAATTTTATCAAAAACGGTAAAATTTAATAGAACGGATTTGTCAAGGAAGCTTGATGATGCTCCTTGGGCCTACCGGACTACATACAAGACCCTCATAGGTATGTCTCCTTACCAACTTGTATATGAGAAGTCATGTCACTTGCTAGTGGAGTTAGAGCATAAAGTCATGTGGGCAATCAAGAAACTAAAGATGGATTGGAATGAAATAGTGGAACAGAGACTTAATGGGTTGGATGATCTTGCTGAGTTTCGCCTAAAAGCATACGAAAGTTCAGCCATCTACAAAGAGAAGCTGAAGACGTACCACGACCAAAAGATTGAAAAGCGAGAATTTGCGGTTGGGGACTTTGTGCTTCTATTCAACTCTAGGCTACGCTTGTTTCTAGGCAAACTCAAGTCCAATTGGACGGGATCATTCCTTATCTCTAAAGTGTTTTCACATGGAGCGGTTGATTTGGAAAACAAGGAGGGTGCAAAATTCAGTGTCAACGGGCAGGGAAATAAGTTCTACCTAGGGCATGCGGAGAGTGTCCATGAAGTGGTTGAGGTATATCACATTGATGAAGTCTGAGTAATAAAGAATCTTGCGTCGTGCCGAGACGTTAAATCAAGAGCTTCTTGGGAGACAACCCAAGGTGTATCCTATAGCCAACAATAGGTTTTTCTTTTCTATGTAGGAATAGTTACATTCTCTTGTTTCATTTTGTTTTACTCTTCCTCATGCTTTATTTCTTTTTGTTGGCTAGAGATTAGTTAGGGTCCGTGTCTCAAAAGTGTCCAGAAAAAAATACAAAAAGAATGGTTTAATGGGTGTTCATTGTGCAGGGACCAATACTAGAATTCTGCAAAAAAAGGTCTGGTGCACATATCTACGGACCACATCGACGTGCCTTCATTCCATCGATGGAATGTCGATGGTGTCCATAGATCCTAGGTATGTCTTGAAATTTTGTCTAAGTCTTTGTGCAATCGACGATCCGTCAACTGACTTACGGACCGTCGACGGGGTTTCGTTAGTCCAAAGAGCCAGTTACCCGACCTGACCCGGCCGGTTATATTAAAATTTAAACTATTTATTAGCCTCCAAAATCTTTTCAAATTCTCTTCCCAACCGTTTCCCTTACCTTATTTCCTTCCTTTATCATCACAACACCATATTTCTCCCTTCAAAATTCATCAGATTCCCAAACTCCTATATTCTCCCAAATTCCCAAAACTCTCTTCTCCCTAAATCCTCTTTGGTTGCCATTACTCTCTCCGGTCGGTGTTCAAAGGCGGGCACATAGGTTTTTGCAAATATCACCCACCCATTCACTCCACTACGATCTTCAGGTATTTCGATTCCCTTTGCTTGATGAATTCTCGTTCATTTGTTGTTGGAAACAAAAGTTAGAATGTGGGACTTTACTTAGGGACAAAATTGTATTTTTGTGCTTGTTAAAAATGGGTAAAATGTCCCTTAAAATGATAGAAAGTGAATGGGTAGTTCTGTAATCTTTTTAAAATGAGTTTATAGACTTTCAAACTTAGGTCTTGGTAGCATCGTTGAATTCGAGGATAAACCTTGCGAAATCGAAGCCCTAAGAATGAAGAAATGACCTTTCAATTGTTGTTATGTGTTGGGTAAACTTATGAGGGTCTAAAAGGTGTCAAAATGTGATAATAGAAACAAGGCCTGAAATTTGTCTTAGGCCAAAAGCACGAGACCCCATCGATTGATCGATGGACCGTCGATGGGGTTCGTTGATTGGGAAACCTTAAAATTGTTTAACTATAAGATGATGGAATTTGACTACGGTCCGTCTATTAATCGACGGATCATTCTGCACGTCTGTCGTTTCCAACTAAGACCCTACTTTGAGAAAGTTTAAAAATTATTCCAAGTGTAAGACGACGGAAGTGGACTACGATTCGTCAATTGATCGACGGTCCATTCTGCACATCGTCGTTTTCAACTTAGAGGTCTGTAGAATAAAAAATCTAAAAATAATTCTTAAGTTTCGAATGACGGACACTATCGATGGACCGTCGATTCATCGACGGGCCGTCGATAGTGCCCGGCAACCAGTACTGCAGCTCTGAACTGGAATGTGCTTTGTGTTTCCTTATTCTGTTTTTTTTGTGTTGTGTGTGTTGTAAGATTGCTATGATACTAACGATTGTCTTACATGTACATATGGCCCCCAAACCGGACATCATTTATTCCAGGTACAGGTCCAAGTCTATGGCACCATCCCGGTGGATGATTGGTACTTTCGACGATGAGAGAGATCTTGAATATATGTCCCCAGGCACCGGTAACCCTACACCAGTTGCATGAGCCACTCAGGGTACCCCACCAGAAGGTGGATTCCGGCGTAGTCACTACCTCTCAGTCTAATGAGGAGGTCACACTTACCGACACACCGTCTGGGTCTACCTCGGGTTCTAAAGGAGCGTTTGGCTCCAAAGTGGCATCAGTTTCAGAGTCATCCCACTCTACGGGGTTGAATGAGGACACTGCCTCCGGTTCTACATCACCTGGAACCACTCACCCAGAGGTACCTGCCAGCTAAGCCTCATCTAATGAGGCTATTAGTTTGGAGTCCGCTCCGGCACCCCAGGATGATGTCCCTGCCCCGGTTCCTAATGAGACAAATTGGTGGTGCATAGATTGTCAATATCAGGTCTACAGGGACACGAAGGTTCTGAATGAGAAGGGGGTTATGACCTGGTTGGTGACATTCGAGCGGAGAGTTCTTACTGGGAACCTTCACACAGTCCCTGATATGCATAGATTGTTTAACCGCCACAGGCTCGAGTGGATGGCTAGGAGTCTGGGGTCATATAGTGAAGAGATCGTTCGAGAGTTCTATGTCTAATATGTGGCGACTCTTAGAGGTTTTTGGACAGACGGGTGAGACTTGCCAAACAGGGCCCACTTACAAAGGATATAGTTTGAGGCTGCCGGGTGGACATTTCTCCTACTACCATCCGCCGTTTCTTGTATGGTGTTCCCACTGATGTTACTTGGGACCCCCTTAATTCGAAGTTTGATTACAGCTGGGGTATGGTCAAGAGTGTCCAGTTCTAGAGGACCATAGATCAGAGAGAGACCACCAAGAGGTGTCTTGCACAACAGCTGTCCATTAACGGTGAGGGAGCAGATTGGGTGTTAGACACCAGAGGCCTTATCAAAAAGGCTAATGTCACCTTCAAAGCCAAGTTCTTCTAGCGGTTAGTGGCCATCGCCTATCTCCAACTGCAGCAGATAACATTCTTACATAGGATAGAGCGGTATTGGTAGCAGCCTTGGTGGCCGGGAAGGAGATCAACTTCGCAAAATTATTGATCTCAGTGATACATGAGAGGGCATTCTGCAGCACTTGTCTGGATATCAAGGGTCCAGAAGTTAGAGAACCAGATGGCCACACTGATGTATCATATCCAGCCTTGGATGCAGAAATCCACTGTCGAGGCTGAGGACCGGATTTAGAAGAGGGTGGCCTAGCAGACAGAGCAGAATATTCAGGCGGTTAATCAGCACCTTGATGCATTTGAGCTGCGGGCAGATGTTGACAGCATCCTGGAGATGCGGGGACACATTGCTTTTTGCACTATTCACAGCCCCCACTGCACCATCGCCTAAGCCATGGGGTCGTGCCATGAGGAACTGTTCCAAATGCACCACTGAGGGAGAGGATGCTAATGCAAGGAACAAGGAGCGGACGGACCTTCAGGCTACGAGGAGAGCCTCTTTAATTGATGAGGAGGCCCGTCACATGAGGGCTCGAGAGATGGTTACTGGGGAATCTAGTTCTAGACCTGATGTTGTTGAGAGGAGAACCACTGAAGGTGCATAGATTGTTGTGGGCACCACTGAGGGGACCCTACTACTGAGGTTACAGGTTCCCGGAAACCAGACCCGCCTTCTTGTTGATCATTGGCGCTATGCGTCTCAGGTTTGCTTCACCTACCACCCTATCTTTATATTTCTTATGCATTGGGGACAATTGCATGTCTTTTTTTGGGGGGGTAGGGTAAATGGAATGTGAGTGTTAGGATGAAGTCTGAGTAACCCAACTCACGATCCTCTCTTCGTTGTTTTCTTACCTGTTTTCTTTTGTCCCAAGAGACTGATTACTTTACTACTAAAACGGCATGTCGTAACTTGTACAAAGTATGAAGCATGAAATATGAAGCATAATGGCTAAGCATGAATGATAACCCGTTCTAAGAAAATACTTGCATGAATAGGTATAAAGAAGTTGAATGTGTTGGCTCTAATCATGACATAGAGATGCACCCACTGCATGACCCTCAAACGAACACTCAAGCTAGGTGTCTGACAATCTGATAGGGTAACGAGGTGTCAAGAGAGTGTGAGGAAGTTTTATTTTTCCACTATTGGTACCTATCTAGAACTTGTCCTATTGGTCCTGCAAAAGAAAATTTGTGTTAGACGACTAGGAAAGGATCATAGGCCCTTCTTCGAATTACCAAACATCTAGCCTAACAGAAATTGAACCAAATCAAATTGTTATTCCTTTTTTATCCAAATATGTTGAGCCTATAATAGACCTTTATTTTCATTCACCAACTCACCTTCCCTGGAAATAATGTGTTGGCCCTGGTCTCTCCTTGGACATATGCACCTCAACTTAGGTCAAAAGCATAAGTTGAGGGTGGCTAATGCAGAAATTGAACTCTCCTTGGCCCTAACCCAACCTTGGGTAATGTGTACCTCGACTCATGGAAAAAACATATGTTGAGGGTGGATATTATGAGTGATGACTCGAAAAGTGGCTATGAAAAGAGTAATATGGAAAAGAAAAGAAAAAGTGATCAATAGAGGTGATTCAGTCAAAATTATTAATTGATTGAAAAAAATACACGAATAAAAAGAGAGAAAAGAAAGAGAAACATAAGAAAAAGATTTGAAGAAAAAGACGTAAGAGTCACTTCCACAAAAAACAAAGGGGGGAGAAAGGCAAAGATGAAAAGAAAAGAAAAGTAGGGAATAAGAGATAATGAAAGAGGTAGGACGCTTAGCTGTAATTTCAAGGAGGGAAAAAAGTCACTAAAATGTACTCATATGTACTATACCTGACCCAGAGCCTACAATGCAATCCAAGAAAGTCTTATCCTGATCCTAGAGCCTAATATGGTGAATTTAAGCAGTGAAAATAAGGGCAAGCCTATTGGGACAAGTAATAACTATGTGTGAATTTGTTTTGAGCGTGAGTGTTGAATAATTATCCTTGTACCCAAAGTTAAAATCACTGTGGGAAAAAGGAGGATTTCTTTTGAAGTGAGGACACTAGTTGCAATATTGGAAAGTTGGTACCTTGGCGAGAGGCAAAAAAGTAGAAGTGTCGGTGCATGGTGAGTTTATGTCATGGTCTGATCCACATGAGTTAGCTTATTGAGCTTAAGAGCAGAAACATGCAATAAAGCAAACAAAAAGTTGGGATTGATAGCCATGTGATTGTGAAAGCTCAAAAGAGGATACTTTTGTACAAAGTGTTGTGTTGAGGTATAATGTGTCGCTTGAGGACAAACAACGAATTTAAGTTGAGGGTGTTGATGTACCGTTGTTTCACGGGACTCTCAATGCTTTTTTCCTTGAGATTGGTGTGTGTCTAGAGCCTTTTTGTAGTAGTTTTAATATGTTTTTATCTTTGTTTTGCATAAAAGGTGTTCAAACCCAAAACGCATAAGGCAGCTAAATTTTAGTGCAAAGGTGACTCACGAAGGCCATCGATGGTCCGTTGTTCCATCAATGGACCGTAGATGGTGACCATCGATTGATATTTCAAGCATTAGAAGAAACTTGGGGAAATCTGACCAAGTGTGGGTCTACAGAAGGATCGATGGTCCGTCGATTTATCGACAGACCGTTCTGTTGAATCGTAGTTAATGTCAGATATAGTCCCAATACCCGAAGTTGAAGAAAGTCTAAGTATGGAACGACGGAAGGCATCGACGAACCGTAGATGCATCGACGGACCGTGTTATTTGTCCGTCGATTGATTCAGGGAAGATGCCAGCTGAAGGATGAAAAAAGATGCTAAGTCTGGACTGACAGAGGCAGTCGACGTTCCGTCGTTTCGTCGACGATCTGTCTGTGGGGGTCGTCGATTACAGACGCATTTTTGGACAACTTTCCTAATTTTAATTCCTTTTAATTTAGGACAATGTTTTCTATAAATAGGGTGTAAAACCTTATTTTTGGGGTTGGATTCTATTACTTTGGTTCTTAGTTTGTTTTTGGAGATTGGGTTTTTGAAACTTTAGCATTATTCAAATTTCCGGATTTGGTTTTCAATTGTATTCTTGTTACTTCAAGTTGAATATCTGGATTTTCTTCAAATTTGTCAAAGTATGTTCATGATTTATTGTTTATCAACTATGAATTGTGTTCTTATATGCATGGGTAACTAAATCCACAACTAGGGTTGTGGGAACCATGGGTGATTAACGAAGTAAACCTAGTTTAATGACAATTCTCAAATAGGTTATTGCATCCATTGATAATTATTTCGCTTAGAGGTCTTTTCAACGGGTGCACGTGTTAGAACTCGCCTTATTTCTACTTCCCGGACAAAGGAGGAAGTTAATAGGAAAAGAATTATCAACATAGATTTAGTGGTATACTAGCTAATAGTCTAGTCTAGGTTGGTGCGATGTAATAACTAAGTCATACATCAAATATGATGCTTAATATGAAGTAAAAGTAAGGGTTAGTAGCTCAGACACACGTAGCCGAACCTAGGTACGGGGTGATATTCTCTAAATGTCGGACCATGGATTTAGTGATACGTAACTTATCACTTTGCATGCAAAACACTAGGGAATAACTATTATTGCTAGGAATCGACGTTATGAACCTATGGAGAACAATTACACCCTAGTTTCTCTCACAACTTGATAAAAACCAAAGATTTACTCTTGTTACTTGTTTTACTTAGAATTATTAAAGAATTTGGTTTCACAACCCCCCCCCCCCCATGTTAATTACCTATTTTCAGAAAGAACTTGACTAAATATAAGTAATTGTGCATTTAATTTAAGTCTAAATCATTTTTGTCGTGGGATCGACCCCAACCTAATAGTTGGGTTCTTTACTTGATACGACCGCTTATACTTCTTTAGGGAGGTGTAATTTGAGCGTATCACACTTACATACCTTCATTTGGTGAAATAAATCCTTAATTAGCAAGATATATTGTTCGTTCTTTCTTTTATCCTGTTTTCCTCTTCTTGGACACTTTTCTAAAACCCTAAGAAAAATTTAGGATTTTTAAAACTGATCCAAATGATATTTCATTGAAAAATACTACTCAAAACATTTAATTCGGATGGGGTAAGAAAAAGACCAAAATACCACTCACTACTTCGTGTAACTTTCCTTCACTAGACAGGCTGACTTTAACCAGTCATATCTCCCTTAAACGAGCTCAAAATTTTGAAATCTTTGTGGCGTTAGAAAGATGATTCCAAGAAATTTCATTTGATTTATTATGGTCCACCTGAATCATCATGTACAGAAAGTGATTGTCGTTTCAAGTTTACCCAGTACTCTTTCCATTAGCATAACATGCAAAATTTCAGATTTGGCTATTTCTAATTTTGTTCTTTCAAAATTTAGCTCTTTCTAAGGAGGTAAATTACAATATATTCCCCTTGGGAGCATTTGTCCTCGTATCATATCACTCTAAAGTAGTACTATCGATGGAAATATCTACCACCCAGCTCAAACACTCAAAATTCAAAGTAACACAATGTAAGACCCAAAATAAGTTAGGGTTTCTAGATCCTAACATGCTTTTCATAAGTTTCTAAGGTCCTAAAAAGGTTTATAATGTTATATTGAGACAGTGACTGAAGATTTAGGTGAACTGGAAGTCAAACGTCAAAGGACGACTAAGACGTTCGATGACTAGTCACATATGTGCCTCATATGTCTATACGTGCTTATATTTTTATTTTAGGAGCTTATGAGGTCTTTATATGAGTTATAATGATGTTTATAGGCAATATATTATGTTTTATGACGTTTGGAGGTCAAATGTCCAAGAACGTCCAAGACGTTCGAAAGCTAGCCCTTGAGACGTGCATGTGTGTCTTGAGTGTGCCTTGCATATTTCGATGTGTTTTACGTGTTTTTTTTGGATGAAACTGATGTGGAAGGTCCTTGAAATGTTAAGATATGTATGAATCCCCAAGGTCCCCGTAATAATTCCTCAAGGAGGACCAAAAGGTTGTCGAGACACTGCGTTGGCAGTGTCAATTGACTTAGCCAAAGGACAGCTCATCAGTCCATTAACGGCCGGTTGGTGGTGAGGCATCGATGGAAACTTAGCCTGTTGAAGTCTTAAATCTTTTTTCAAGCTTCATACCTAAACGATGGTCTGCAGTACGGTTCATCGATGGACCTACTGGGCGTCGATGGGTCCGTCAATGAAAGTTGTGTAAAACTGCCATGCACGCTGTCCCATTATGGGGTGAATGGGAAATTCAACCTACGTGATAACCTGACCCTAGTTAATTTATTTGGTGATTTTTGGGTGTATTTAAGTAATCAAAAACGTGACAACCCCATTCCCAATTCAATTCAAAAAAATTAGACTTCCCTCCTAAACTAAACTCTCTCTAGAAACCTCCATTGAAGGTGAAGCACAAGAACAGCTTGGAGCTTGGATTCCTATGGGTTCTTCATCAAATTTTAGAGTTTTTCTTATGCATTATGGTATGGTGAGCCTTCATCTCTAGTTAGCCTTCCATGTAGAGAGTTATTCTCCAAGTGTTGAAAGAGAAAAATATGATCAGATCTCTTCTTCTTCAATCTAGCCATTGAGTCTTTCTCAAAACATTTTCAAAGTCTTTCTCATGGTTAATTGATGATAATGTATTGATTATAACGTGAATTTCAATCCAATTGCATAATGAACCCATGCTTCCTTACAACTCTCGTTTAAGCTTTGTATTTGCTAGTATGATCTTGATGTTAGGAGGATTATAATGTGATTCAAGTATGTTAAATCGATTGTTATATACTTCCTATGATGTATTGTAATGATAAATTATTTGATATTGGATCAGTGTGGATTAATGCTTGAAGACTTGATGTCTACTTATTATTGATTGTTAAAGAATGTCATTCATTGTAAGTTCGATCCTATAGTGTATGAATTTAGCATTTGTTTATGTTAAGATGACTTGTAGCTACTGCCTTATATGTATGATATTGATGAATTATGGGTATGAATCCTTGTTGATCAAAGCAAACATGTGTTGGTAAGGATTCATTTACACTCTTTTAGCCTATAATGCTATATACATGATGTGATCTCAATTCTAGGGTAGGTGAAGCATGATGTAGACTTGATTATTATGTCTTTAGATACTGCCCTATATTGATATTTTTGATAAAATATTATTGGTGATCAAAGTAAATGATATTAGTAAATGATCTATGACTCTCTATATTCTAGTATCTTGGTGATGTATTGTACTAGTTGTAGTATGATCTTGCAGTTGCTTATGCATGATTTCTTTTATGATTAAAGTACATTTAGCTACTTCCCTATACATGAATTGTTGATGAAAAATGTACATTGATCAATGATGATCAAAGATTGATGAATTAGTAAGAATGGATCTTTGCATCTACTTTCTTATAGTATTGTTAGTTTATGAAGCCTTCTATGACATTGTGTGGTATGTTCCACTTATGGTGGCTCTGTTTACTTTATTGTCAATATATGTGTGATGTGATCATGGCCTTGAAGGCAATTATATTATGAATGTGTGTTGGTGATGATCATCCAATATGAAGCACATGCCTAGTTTCCTATTGTAGTTGTGATCTAGGTTGTATGGTCATTGTGTATGCATGTGTATAACTATGTTAGGGATTGGTTTAGGTGCTTCCATTGATGAGTTATGATGGTTGATGTTCCCTTACCTATGTAGCCCTATGTGAATGTGTGAATAGTTAAGGATAGGAGTCTTAAGTGTACTATGAAGTTAGCTTGTCTCCTATGCTAAATTGTGTTGTGTGATATATGCTTGAAGGTGTATTATGGTCCTAAGAGGGTGGCTGCGTCAAGGTGTTATTTATATCCATTATGTGATCATGAGGACCAATATACACACACACTCACACATTATGCATGCTTATAATGTAGTAAAGGTTCATGGTGTCTAATGAAAGGTTAATCGTATTCACTAAATGTCTACTACTATGCATGTAAGGTATATGTATGTGAAACACGGTATGTATTCCATTAAATAGGATGAATTGATAGGTGTACTAGTATGGGCAAGGGTATGGGACCTTGTCTATGCATTGCACATGTGTGCCTTGATAGGATAGTTGCTATGTTTGGTTTCCTATGTACATGAATATGAATGCATGAGTATGTTATGAACATGTGTGGTCAAAAGATTATATGTGAAAGGGTTACTCACATGTATATACACACATTAATTATGATCTAGTCAATAGAGGGACACTTGAATGGTGTTCTCAAGAGTACCCTAAACTAGATGGTTCTTGAATATGCTATTTCCATGTGAATGGTTTTGTCACATGATTTAGGTTGATGAACTCTCATCTATGGCGTACGAGATAAGCATATGAGGAGTCAATATCCTAATCCTATGTTTTATAAAGTAATGTTAATAAAAGCTTTTCAATAAAGGGAACTTAGTGTAGCACCGAGTGAACTTGACAATGAGAGGTGTTGGATTTCCTTAGAGAAACATTCACCATTGGTTTCTCATAAGGTGTTGACTTCTCTTGGAGAAACATTCACCTATGGTTCCACATGAGGTGTTGACTTTCCTTTAAGTAATATTCACCCATGGTTTCTCATGAGATGAGGCTCCAGTGATAATGAGCATGTACAGGGTTATGTATATCTCCAAGTTCCATAACTATGCTTGCCACATAGGATCTAGCAAGTGAATTCACTAAGTATGCTATCAAGTGTTAATGTTCTACCTTGGCTAGGTAAGAACACATTCCATTGGTGTAAGGCTCTACAACACCAAATTCCATGTTTAGCACCCATGGTCTTAGTGCCGGTTAAGGCTATAGTTTCCCTAACGTAAAATGGACAATGGAAGTAAATGACTAGTACCCTAACTAGGATTACCTAGGGGAGGTTACTTCGGATAGGTGAGAGTAATGAACTTACCTATAAATTGCACAAGTAGCTCTTTACGAAGTTCTAGAAAGGTTCTCTAAGGTGTATGATTATTGTTATGTTTTTATAGATGGCATGGTATTACTTGTCTACTTGTTATGAAGATGTTCATGGTATGAGTCTATATGATTTGGTCTTGTTCTTATATGCATAATGTTTGTCTTAATGAATATATGATGAAGGTCTTGCTTGACATGAATGAAGTTATCTATGTTGACATGTTAATGTATGAATTGAATATTAAGGCTTGTGATCTCATGATAGGTTTACTAAGTATGTGTATTAGGTTATGGGACTTCACATGTACATTGCACTAGTAGGCTTAGTTTGGGATTGTGAGTAAGGTATTATAATGTTCTATGTTAAGTAAAGTTTGCATATGTGCAAAGTGACTAGAGTTCACTGTAATGTCCTTATGATCTTGACTCGAATGTGTCTTCTGGTGTGCTATACGTCTATGATGGAACGTGTTGGCTTATGTAGGTTGTATGTATGACTTCCTTGTGGCCTTAAGGTGATGCATTGCACCAAGTATATCACTAGAGGGTTACTTGGTGGAATAAAAAATTAGGAAGGAAAGGATTCACTGTAAAATGAATGTAGTTCACTGGAAAGGAAAAATCAAGTTACTGTAAAATAATTCAAAAATGCTTTAAATGCAAGGTGTGATTTTATATTATGTATGATCATTGAATATGCTTATATGAAGTATGGGAATTGTATAAATGATATTGTATCAAAGTTTTATGAAGTTTACACAAAAAGGAATGATGCATGATTTCAAGTAAAATGTCCATGTTAAATGCATGTTTTTGCATGGTTGTCATACTTAGTACATTCTTGTACTAACTCCATTATTCTCTACCTTTTTACACAAAGTGTAAGTTATGGATGCTTAAAGGATGTCTTTAAGTGTGAGGAGCTTGATATGTTATCCCAAACTCAAGGAAAGTAATCCTTAAGTCCAAGGATCTCCTAATGTCTAGCTTACTGTAAAGTCAATTTAATATTGTACTTATGATTTATGTTGTGAGGGTCGTGTCCCTAATGTACTCTAATGATGTTGAGTTTAGGATGTCAAAAAGTAACTAGAGTCTTTAACTATGTATTACGATATTTCTTATATAAAGGAAGTAATGTTCTAGCATATGAAGTGCTAAGAAAGTTTTAAATTTTCCGCTAATTTACCTATGACAAGCAATGAATGATAACTATGAGATTGTATAAGACCTCCGAGAGGGAAAGTACGCAATGTTACTTCTAGGGGGTGCTCCCCGGATCTAACACAACATTTCAACTTAAAAATTACCAGTAATAGTATTACTTCCTTGATTTTGAATTTTTCCGGACTCAAAGAGATGTGGGTACCTCTTCTTCATATGCTCCTAAGCCTCCTAAGAAGTCTCCTCAACAAATTTATTCCTCCACAAAACCTTGACTGATAAAACCTCACTGTTCGTCAACTTGCAAACCTGACGATCAAGTATCTTAACAGGAATTTCCTAATAAGATATGTTGTCCTTAATAATATTTATAATTAGCAATGGATCACCCATACACTTCTTTAATATTGAAATGTGGAATATCGGATGGAGTGTTGCTAACTCTGATGGTAGCTCAAACTCATAGGCTACATTCCCAATCCTCTTTTATATTCTATAAGGACCAATATACCGGGGAATGAATTTCCCCCTTTTAGAAAATATGATAAAACCCTTCATGGGTGACACATTCAAGTTAACACAATCATCCAACTCAAATTCTATGTCTCTTCTCCTAACATCAGTATAGGTTTTCTGACAACTCTACGCTTTTTCAACCTTTCCTGAATAGTCGTCACTTTCTGCATAGTTAGATAAATACTGTATTGTCCTATCAATCCAACCTCACCAACCTCAACCCATCAAATAGGAGATCAACATCTTCTCCCATAAAGAAACTCGAAGGGAGCCATTGGATGCTAGAGTGACAATTGTTGTTGTATGCTAACTCAATGAGAGGTAATTAATGATCCCAATAAGCCTTGAAGTCTATCACACATTCCCTCAATATATTGTCTTAAGTTTAAATTTTATGTCTGCTTGACAATCATCTTGAGGATGTAGAGCAGTACTAAGGTTCATCTTTGAACTGAAACGCTTCTAGCAGGACTTCCAAAATTTTACGGTGAATGACGCACCTCTAGCTGAAATAATTGATACCAGAACTCCATGAAGTCTGACTATATCTTAAATATATAACTTAGCATAGTCCTTTGATATAAAGGTATTCTTCACCATTAAGAAGTGGGCTGATTTAGTCATTCGATCTAAGATCACCCAAATCGAATCATGCAGCCTGAGAGGCCACGATAAACCATTAATAAAATCCATATTGACATTTACCATTTCCTTTATTAAATATCTATGTTCTGAGCTATACTACCAACCCTCTAGTACTCTACCTTGAATTTTGTAAATTCGGGCACTTAGCTACGAACTCTTAAGTACACTTCTTCAATCTACTCCACCAATATACTTCTCTCAATTAATGATACATCTTTGTTTAACCCGCATAGATAGAGAATCAAGATCTTTGAACTTCCTTTATGATCCTCTTATGAAGTTCATCATCCTTAGGTACACACAATCTACCTTGATACCTTAACACTCCATCTCCCCCTTGATCAAAAGCCATAAAATTTTGCTTATGAACATTTGCCTTTAATTAAAGTAAAATAGTATCTTGATCTTGTTTCTGTTTCACTTCAAATACTAATTATGATTTTGCTCCATTCATCGCCACTACTACTCCTTGATTGGAATACATTAGTAGGACTCTTAATCTTGACAGTTTGTGCACATCTTTGGCTAACTCTTTCTTGTTTTACTCAATATGGGAAGTATACCCATAGACAACCTTCTTAAAGAATCAAACAAAACATTAGCGTGATAGAGAACACTCATGTCATAATCTTTGAGTAACCACAACCACCTCTTTTGTCTGAGATTAAGTTCTTTCTTGTTGAATACATACTAGAGACTCTTGTGATCGGTGAACACATCAACATGAAAACCATAAATATAGTGACACATTATTTTCAAGGAAAACACTATAGTAGCCAAATCTTGATCATGGGTTGGGTTATTCCTCTTGTGCATCGTACGTTATCTGGAGGCATAAGGTAAAACTTCCTTATTATGCATCAATACACAACCAAGTCTAACTCTGGACGTATCCCAATACACAACAAAACTTTGTGTACCTTTTGGTATGATCAATACTGGGTAGTAGTCAACCTAGTTTTCCATTCCTGAAAGCTTTTCTTACAAACTTCAGACCATTGAAACTTTGTTGTCTTTTGAGTCAACTTAGTCAAAGGGGATGAAATAGACGAAAACCCCTCGACAAACCTTCTATAATAACCAGTAAATCCAAAGAAACTCCTAATATCGGTTGGAGATGTGGGTCAAGTCCAATTCTGCAATGCCTCAATCTTCTAAGTGTCAACTCAAATTCTATCACTAGAAATAATACGGCCTAAGAACACCACTAACTCAAGCCAAACCTCACACTTGGAAATTTTTGCATACAACTATCTATCTCTATGATTTTAGGAACTACTCTTAGATGACTAGCATGATCCGCTTCATTACTCGAATAAATCATAATCTCATCAATGAAAACGATAACACACATATCAATATAGGGCTTAAGCACTCTATTGATAAGATCGAAGAACGTGACTAGACACTAATAATAACTATAGTGGGTTCTGAAAGTTATCTTTGGAATATCAAATTCTCGTACTCTCAACTAATGATAGCCTGATATGAGGTATGAACAGATCAAAAAGATCATCAATTCTCGAAATAGGATACTTATTCTTCATAGTAACATTGTTGAATTGACGGTAATCTATATGCATTCTAAGAGAACCATACATATACCTCACATAAATGATCGGAGCGCCTCAAAATGATACACTTGGTGGAATGAAACGTTTAACAAGAAAGTATTTCAACTTCTTTTTTAACTCTTTAATCTCACCTGGATCCATTATATATGCTGGAATTGAGATAGGATTAGTATTAGGAAGAATATCGATACTGAAGTATTTTTCTCTCTCAGGAGGTACTCCGACAAGATCATCTGGAAAGATCAATAAAAACTCACTCGCAGTTTGACCTAACTGAATAGGTTGTGTCTTAGCACTAGATTCATTAAATTAGACTAAGTGATAGATGCACCCTTTGGAAACTAACTTTCTCTCTTCAAGGTTTAAAATAAAAATGACCCTTAGGCACTGTCGTATTACTCCTCCAGTCAATAACTGGCTCATGAGAAAACAGGTACTTAGATAGGAAACTTGTACATAACTACTAGAGTAATTATGCAATCAACTGAGGCATAACAAACATGATGTCAGTCCATTGCGAGAATAACATCAAATTTTACCATGTCTAACTTGACTAAGTCATCCAGGGTGCCCTTGTGATAGGCCAAAATGGTAGAATCATGATAAACTCTCTCGGTATTAATAGACTCATTAAATGGTCTGGAAACAGTGAAGTGATCAAGAAGTTCCTCAAGAAGGATATCAATATTCATAGCAACATTGTGAGTCACAAAAGATAGACTCACTCCTAGATTTATCAATGCATAAGAATCAAATTTAAGGAATTTGGTCATATCTGTGAAAACATCTGGAGAATTCTCTTGCTCTTGGTGACTAGTGATACCATATAGACCGTCTGCTCCTCTGATTGTTCCTCAAGTACATCCTCTTGGTGCAACTCTTTATGGTAGACCCGGTGAAGAAGATTGGGCTCTATTGGACCAATTACAACCTCCTCGACGGTTTACTGGGAATTCTCTCATTAATCGATTGTTATGCCTACACTTGAAACAAACAGTGGAGCTATCAAGACATGCTCCAGGGTGGTTCTTACCATACTTAGGACATGCGGGAGTACCATTACCTCCTTGTGCCATACTACCATCAGACTGTGCAGGTCTATCTCTGAAGTATTAATAATTCTAATTCTTAAAGTCACCTATGTTCCTTGGTGCAGGTGCACTAGGATACGATGGAGTAGTTCTATTTCAGTTTTGCTTGAAAGATGATTGACTTTCATTAGTCTTTTTCTGCCCAGACTCATTTTATGTCGTCTTAGCCTTTTTGATCTGGAACTCTTCTTTATCCCCAACTTATCTTGCTCAACCTGTAACATAGATCATTTGCCTTGCTATGTCTATGTACCCAATAAACATTGCATTGTTACCCTCCTTGTTACACAAACGGTATAATCTAGACACAAACAAGCTCATCATGCTCCTCATGTTAACAACCAACTCCGAAGCATAGCGGGATAGTTAAGTGAAATAGAGGATATATGTCACGACCGGGGAGCACCCCCTAGAAGTAACATGGCGTACTTGACCTCTCGGAGGTCTTATACAAGACCATAGTTATCATTAATCGCATTGTAATATGTAAATTTAGCGGAAAATTTAAAACTTTCATAGCACATCATATGCTAGAACATCACTTCCATCATATTTATAAAATATTATATTTACATAGTTAGACTCTAAGTCTCTTTGACATCTTAGACTCAACATCATTAGAATACTTTAGGGACACGGCCCTTATACATAAACATAACTAAACTATTACATGACTTTAAACATAAACTTGACATAGGACATCCTTGAATATTAAGGAGTCCTTTCTTTTAAGCTTGGGAAACACATATCAAGCCCTTAACCATAAAGACATCCAATAAGCATCCATAACCTACACATTGTGTAAAAAGGTGAAGAAGAATGGAGTTAGTACAAGAATGCACTAAGTATGGAACAATGGAAAAACATGCATTTAAAAGGGGACATTTTACTTAAAACCATGCATCACGCCTTTTGTGAAAGCTTCTTAAAACTTGATACAATAAGCATTATACAATTTACATTCTTAATTAAGGCATATACAATAGTCTCAATTTCACATAAAACCATACATTGCATTCAAGACACATTTGGAGCTACTTTACATTAAGTACCCTTCCCTTTACAGTAAGTACCTTTCCATTTGCAGTAACTTCTTTTCCTTGTTAATTCCTTAACCTTCCAAGTAACCCTTTAGTGATACATTGGTGCAATGTATAGATAATGTCCCATTACACAATCCATACTAAAGAATCACCTTAAGGCCACAAGGAAATCATGCATACAACCTTCATTAACCCAAAAGATACATTCATGGAACCATCTCATATGACAAGACATGTAACTCATATTTGACTCAACATACTTTAAGGACCATATAGAAGAACTCATTACAAGACCACATACAAGTCAGGACTTCTAATCATCATCATAGTAAGACACTAGTCATCACTAACATGCTTGGACTTAACTTCACAAAGACATCATAGAACTCTACTCACAATCCCATTCTAAGCCTACTTGTGAATGTACATGTGAAGTCTCATAACCTCACACATACTAAGTAAACCTACAAAGTGACTACAAGCCTTATCATGCAATTCATACATCAACAAGACAAGCTTAGACAACCTCATTTATGCTAACCAATACCTTCATCATATAGTCATTAAGACGTACATAGTTTATATAAGCTAAGGACATATTATATAGACTCATTAGGACTCATACCATGCACATTATCACAACAAGTAGACAACACTACAATGTCATGCATAAGGAACATAAGCATATACATATACATTAGAACACCTTCCTAGAACTCCCTTCAAGAGCTACTTGTGCAAAACATATGTTAAGTCCCATACCCCCCACCAAT
Organism: Solanum sitiens; assembly: GCA_016801875.1. Lineage (NCBI taxonomy): Eukaryota > Viridiplantae > Streptophyta > Magnoliopsida > Solanales > Solanaceae > Solanum > Solanum sitiens. Next base: position 572,065 of record JABWTJ010000222.1, on the reverse strand, counting down.
ACTTAGCAGCTTCCTTTAGGTTATCCTAGCTAGGGTCCTTACTTTACTTCCATTGTCCATTTTACTTTAGGGAAACTATAACCTTAATCGATGCTAAGACCATGGGTGCTAAACATGGAATTTTATGTTGTAGAGCCTTACACCAAGGGAAGGTGCTCTACCTAGCCAAGGTAGAACATTAACACATGCGAGCATATTAGGTGACATCATTTGCTATATCCTATATGGAAAGCATAGTTTATGGAACTTGGAGGCATATATGGAAATATCACTCTATTCCCTTTGGGCTATGAGGCTAACCACCTCGTGAGGACTATGTTGAACCTACCTTTCCACATTGGGAAGGGACACCCCTAATCATCAAGTTCACTCGGTGCTAAGTTCCCTTTATTAAAAATACATTATTATATTTACTTTTAAAAATATAGGCTTAGGAGAGTTATGCCCTCATATGCTTAAGACTTTACATTGGGTGATCATCACCACCACACATTCATAATACAATTGCTTTCAAGGCCATGATCACATACATATATATTGGCAATAAAGTAAACATTGCCACCATAAGTGGACCATACCACACAATTCCATACAAGGCCAATCATCTAGCAATTCTATAAGAAAATTAGAGGAATGGAGAAACTCTTACCAGTCCATCAACCTTTGATCCTCATTGATTAATATTCATCTTTCATCAACAATTCAAGTATAGGGCTATAGCTAAATGTAGATTAACATGGACGAAATCATGCTTCATCTACAATAGAATCGAGATCATATTGAATACACTACATTAGTAATCTATAGCAAGTAGAGTAACATAATCAATCATTACCAAACTCCTCACACCTTGATCCACATTAATCACTCGTTAATAATCTAGCATCAATATACATAATATGCAGTAGCTAACAATCAATATAACATAATTGAATCACATTATAATCCTTCTAACATCAAGATCATAATAACCAACACAAAAGCTAAATCGAGAGTTTGAAGGGGGAATGGGTACATCATAAAATCGGATTGAAAATCACATTCAAATTAGTAGTAAATCATCAATTCATTATCATCATGCTTTTGAAATCGTTTTTTGAAAGAACCCATGGCTAGATTGAGAGATAAGAAGTTTGATCATAATTTTTCTTCAAAAACAATGCAAGCAACTCCTTAGAATAAAGATGAAGGATAACCATACCTTATTAGATAAAGGACCACTCAAACTTGATGAATAACCCATGGGAATCAAATATCCAAGTTGTTCTTGAGCTTTATCTCCAATGGAGGTTTCTAGAGAGAATTTGGTTTGGGAGGAAAGTCTAATTTTTGAAGAGTAAATTGGGACTGGGGTTTTCATGTTATTAACTAACTTAATATACCTAAAAATAGATAAATAAACATCCTAGGGTAATGTTAGAATGTGGGGTGAATTTCCCATTCACCCCTTCGCTTAACAGCGCGTTTGGCAGCTCGTTGCAAGTTGCATCGACGGAGCAACCTACGCTCCTTAGGCCCATCGATGGAGCAACCTACGCCCCTTGTGCCCATCGACGGGCCATCATTTAGATATGAGGCTTGTCATTGGATGCTTTTCCTCCTAGGATATGTATGGAACGACGCCTTCCCATCTATGGGGCTTAGGTCCACCTATGAGGCGTCGTTCTTGGTCGTCGTTTGACACTGCCAAGGAAGTGCCTAGGCAGTGTTTGGGTCTTACTTCAGGGCCTTTTGTGGGAGCCCATGGGTAGTCGTACCGGTACTTTTCCAACGTAAATACAGTCATATATGATTTAAGGACCTTCCATATCAATTTCAACCAAAATGAACACGTAAAACTTGTCAAGACACACCAAGACACACATGCACATCTCAAGGGCTAACTTTCGATCGTCATGGACGTTCTTGGATGTTTGACTTCCAAATTACTTCAAAGCAATCATGCATACTGCAAAACACTTATTTAACATATTTTAATCCTTTTTATATTCATGTGAGGCTATAGACACCTTAACTCATTTATGGGGTCTTACAATATAATCATGCACACTCATGGATTCCTGTTTAATAGTGAGGAATTCTCTTCCTTTGCTTCTGTTTGATCACAGGGAAAGAAATGATCCATGAAGGAACTTTCAAACACGACCCAGCTCATAATTGATGCACCCTAAACTCTACTATTCTTCCATTGATCGTGTCATACTCTAGCAACACCCTTCCAGTTGTATGCAACTAGTTCCACTCACTTAGGATCAGCAATATCTGTCACCTTAAACACTTTCAGCATCTCTTCCACAAAGTTTTCTATACCCTTAAAGAAACTTGAACTCGTGAATTCTAGAAGATTCATCCTAAAAAACTCACAGATCCTAGATGTATCACCCTATAATAACCCTCAAAATAAAATAGGACAAGCTAGATTCTATCATGAGTTTTATGAGTTAATAAGGTGTTAAAATAAATAATAATAGTTTTAGATGTCAGTTTGAAGATTTGAAAGTCAAACGTCGAAGAACGACCAAGACATTCGGAAACTAGACTTGTGTGTGCTAGTGTGTCCTTTTTTGTTGTGCTTGTTTTAGGTATTGTATGGAGTCTAAAATAAGTGGGGATGTCCCTAATACCTATAGGTACATACCTAGGGTAAAAACATCCAAGAACAACTCTCCAAGGACAAACCAAAGGGTCATTGTGGAGCACCCAAGGTGTGGCATGAAGGCTGCCGAAACATCCTGAATGTGGCACTGCCTGCGCGTCATGCAGCTTCAACTTAAAAGGCAAAAATGTCTCTTTGAAACACGGTCTTGTCTAGAACCATTCTATCTCCAAATAAATTCCAGAACCAAGATATGAAGATGTCCCCGTGACACACAACCATGTTCCAGATTTGGTTGCGTTATTAAGTCAATAAACCTCAATTCCCCCATCAAATTAAAACTCTCAAGTTCAAAACAAAAGCTCTCCAAAATAAAACCTGCATTGATGAAACTTTGAAAATCCAAGGATAAAGGTAAAAAATCTTCAAGTTTCAACCCTAATTTCGTAGGCTTTCTTCAACTAAGGTATGGTAGTTCATCCTTGTTTCGTCTCTCATTCAAGGAGCCAATCTAAAAAGCTTTTCGAAAACGGTTTCAAAATCCTAAATTTTCTATTTTCATTCTAAGCATAGGTCTTTGCATGAAAAGGTTTTAATGGATGGATTATGTTGTTATCAATGTAAGTGATGGTTTTATGATGTAAAACTCAATGGACCCATGTTCATGCAAATTCTCAAATTTTGACTTATGAATTGGGTTTGATGAATATGAATAGATAATGTTAGAGTTGTGTTTTTCTTATGTTGTAATTTGATTATCTACTGCCATTTATGCTTTAGTACGATTATTTATGGGAAAAATGAGAAAACGTTGTCAAGGATTTGATGAAGGGTAAGTTGATCTATATGGTCTAGTTCTTATTCAATTGATCTTGATTGGTATGGTCCACTTATGGTGGCGGGGTTTACTTGAAGTATATGAATATATATGTGAATTGTGATTATGGTCTTGAAGGGATTGCATGTGAACAAAAGATATGTAATTATGTATATGCCTGAGATGTCTTATGAATTTGAGAATGCGTGTCTTGAAGATGCTATGTCTATGTTAAGTATAATGTGAATGTGAAGTATGATGGTGTGTGAATTATGATGAATGTAGTATGATCATGTTTAGAAGTCAATGTTATGAATGATGGTAGTTATGTAAAAGGTGTTCTCACATATACTCACACACACAAATAATGAATGAATGAAGTTAAGAATGAATGGAGGATTCTAGGTCAGACACTATTTATGATAAGAGATGAAATGTCTAGTAACAACCTTAATATTCGTAAGAACTCTAGTGAATTAAAATGCGGTATTTTGGGTGGACATTCTTTGTGAGTTGAGATGAAGTGTCCAGTAGCAACCTCACTATTCCCAAGAGCTTTCCAAAGAATGGTTAGAGGTTGGATACTCTTCGTAATTTGAGATGTGGTATTCAAAGTAACCTCTAGAGATTGGTACACTTCGTATGTTGAGAAGTTATACTTAGTATCAATCTCTTCACCTATAGATAATGAATATAAATAATGTTTAAGAATCCGATGGGGAGTTATGCTAGCACCGAGACGATTTGAAGAAGGGCGGATACTCTTCGTGAGTAGAGATGTTGTATCCAATGTACCTCTTGAGATGAGTGCTCTTATTTAGTTGAGATGAGTTACTTAGAAGCAATCTCTTTCTCCATTAACTATGCCCCTGCATGGGTAAAGCTATTAGAAGATCCATTTAAAGGCTAAATGAGAATGACCCTAGCTTAGACAAGCAGGGATCCCTCATCCGATAGGGTTTAATACCTGGATTCCATGTCTAGATCTAATGGCCTATGTTGGTTAAATCTATCCCCCAACAAAAGAATGTCATGAACTAAGTCGTCTTAAGGTTGTACTATTTAGGGTAGGTGGTGGAATGGGACACCATCTATCCAGTAGAAATTTGGAGGGAGTCTTGGTGTGTCTTTGTATGTAAATGTATGAATGGGTTACTATATTATTTTAATGAGGTAAGTCGACTTTAGGTCTTATGAAAATGAAGCATGTTCATATTATGTCTAATGTTGGTCAATATTATATATATGATTGAATGTGATGTGCCTAGTCTAGGGTGATTCCTAAGGAGCACTAAGGTGGGAGTAGTAGTATGGGATTCTACTTTGACATTGCACTAGTGTAACTTGGGGGTATTCTTGGAGGATGTTATGTGAAGTTCCTAAAAGCATGTATGTTTACTCTAGTATCTTTACTAATGGATTTTGACTTGTTGAATTGAAATAAAGCATGCTTATATTTTGTAGTCTTAAGGATCACTTAGGTGTGTATTGAAGATGTTGTATGGGCGGTCTTTTCATGTCTAACCTAGGTTATTATTAGGATAACTTTGGATAGGAAGGTCTAAATTATAAATATATTACTTGATGTATCTGACTAAATGTGATAATTATGAAAGTATTACTTGTATTTAAATGATAACTTGCATGATGCCTTGTAAATTTGATTCATTAAGGTTTTACTAAAATAGCATGAAACGTATGTTTCAACTGAAATGTCCTCTTCAAGAATGTTTTTGCATATGGCCATACTTAGTACAATGTTTGTAGTAACTCCATATCCTTCTATATTTCAAAAAGTATAAGTGGAAGCAAGTGAAGGTTCCTAGAAGGTGCTTGGGAAGCTGATTTCTCTCAACATTGGTATATCCTCATATGTTTGAGGACATGCTCTATGTTTCTTTTAGTTTCATTCTTATAAGACATTTTAAGACTTAGTATGTTTCTTTTAATGTAAAGGGGCTTGACCCTATGATATTAAGATGTGTTTCTTTCAATGTAAAGGGGTGTGATCCTATGATGTTAAGACGTGTCTAACTTGGCTTGTGATGATGAGACTTCGTTCCTTCATTTTATGAAAGAGTTTTTTATTTGTTGTGTTGTGAAAAGTTTTAATTCTGCACAACCTTTAATACCTACGTAATGAATGAAAGCTAAGAGGATTGTACAACACCTCCAAGAGGTCGAGTACGCCGTGTGATGACTTGGGGTGATCCCGGGTTGTTACAAACTAGGTATCAGAGCATAAGGTTATGGAAGATAGTCTTAGGGTCCAAAGTCTCACAAGCCACATCTAGTAGAGTCTTGTTCATTGGTGTGAGTCACGACACATCTATGAGCGAGAGGCTATAAGATGATAGAAGTTTCACTTTCTTCATTACTCTTGTATCATGCCATAGAGTTGACTTCTATAAGTGTCTTTCCTAATCACTTCTCTTGTGTTTATAGGATATGAATACAAGAAGGACAACCGCAAGAAGAGTTGAGGAAGGAGTATTTAATGAGGGAGTTCCTCACCGGGGTGAGTGAGTCCCTATAGCTAATCAAGAGAATGTGAATGGGAAAGTTCCTCCTCAAGGGACCCAAGGTCCTCAAGATCCCAATGTTAAATGGGATATGTCTATTGTGGAGATAATTGTTGCTTTTCGAACTTTGACCCAACTCATGATGACTAAAGCTCAAGTCGTCACTAATGATGTGGCTTCCCAAGCTAACCTAGGAGTTGGACCTCAAGTGAACCCTAATGCAAGTAATTCCGCTTCTAGAATCTGGGATTTCATGAAGATGAATACTCTTACTTTTCATGGATCTAAGGTAGATGAGGATCCACAAGGCTTCATAGATGAGGTGTTCAAGGTGGTGGATGCTATGGGTGTGACTCCTAGAGAGAAAGCGGAATTAGCCTCTTACCAACTAAAGGATGTGTCACAATTGTGGTTTTAGTAATGAAGAGATTAGAGACCCGTAAGGGCAGTCCCGGTAGATTTGGGAGTGTTTAAGACGGCCTTTCTTGATAGGTTTTTCCCCATATATAGTTGAGGGAGAAAAAGTTAGTAGAATTCATGAACCTCTGTCAATCGGGAATGATTGTGAAGGAGTATTCTCTAAGTTCACCCAACTCTATAAGTATCCCCAACCTTGATAGCCAACTCTAGGGCTAGAATGAAGAAGTTTATTGATGTACCGTGGTTTCACGGTGATTTCGATGCTTTTTCCTTAAGTTTAGTGTGTGTCTAAGGCCTTTTTGTAGTAATTTAATATATTTTTATTTGTGTTTGTAGGAAAGCTGTCAAAAACAGAAATGCAGAAGACTGTGTTGAAATCAATGTAGAAGTGATGACCTACGAAGCCATCGATGGTCCATCGACCCATCCCTCATTGTAGGGAGTCCTGACTTGGACATGGACGTCATTGGGTTAAGAGTGTTCCTTCTCGCATTGACGGGAGATGTTGCTTATGGTTTACTAAGCTTCTCTATAACTCGATCTATACTTGGAACTAACTGAGGGATGTGTTCCTAGCACGTTACTATCTGGTGTCTAAGAAGCTCAACCATAAGGATAGGGTGAACAATTTTGTGGCATTGCCTGGGGAGTCGGTAAGTAGTTCCCAAACCACCGTATTGATGATGAATCATTAAAAAAGTACTTCTATAGGAGGCAAGATGATAACAATAAGGCGGTACTTGATACTATTGCGGGTGGTTCTTATGGGGAATGTACTTATGCAGAGATCGCTGAGAAGTTAGAGAAAATTTCCCGAAATAATAAATCTTGGAGCACTAGGAAGTAGGATACTGGGAGAAACACTTTTGCGGTGCAAACTACACACAATCCAGCCGTAGATGATATTCATGAAGAGATGGCTCAAATGAGAACTGAGCTTGGGTTAGTGTTGAAACATGTCACCGGGAGTGCGGAAAAAGTAAATTCGATGAACTATTTGGCTAAACCACCACCGTCAATTGATGACTACTATTATGAGGAAGACTCTTATGCAGTGAATAAGCAAACGGGGGGTTTCTGACCAAACACCCAAGGCTCCAATAAGGAGAATTGGCACCAAGGTTAAGGAAATCAATGTCGGAACTATGGTAATTACCACCGAAGACCATCACCACCATTGCCGCAAAAGTTGGTGAAAAAGACCGAGAATGGTAAATATCAACATTTTCTTAATATGTTAAAACAGCTTTCCATCAACGTTCCTTTGATAGAAGCTCTCGAACAAATGCCCGGTTATGCCAAGTTCATGAAAGATATGGTCACTAAGAAGAGATCGATTAGTTTTGAGGATGATGATCGGATGCAACATTGTAGTGCTATTGCTATAAGGTCTCTTGTGCAAAAGAAAAAATATCTGGGTGCTTTCACTATTCCATGTACAATCAGGTTATTACACTTCGCTAAAGCATTATGTGATCTTGGGGCAAGCATAAATCTCATGCCTCTCTCCATTCACAAGAAGTTGGGTTTGGGTGACCCAAAGTCCACTGCGATGCGGTTACTGATGGTCGATTGAACAGTGAAGAGGCCTATTGGGATACTCCACGATGTGTTAGTGAAGGTGGAGTCATTCATATTTCCGGACGATTTTGTGATTCTTGACTTTGAGTTGGATTTTGAGGTGCCAATAATTCTTGGGAGGCCATTCCTTGCTACCGGTCGTGCCTTGGTTGACATGGAGAAAGGGAAGATGAAGTTTTGGTTGAACAATGAAGAAGCAACTTTCAACATTTGTAGTTCCATGAGGCAGATTGGTGAGCTCCAGTCGATATCTGCGATATCCTACATAGTTGAGAGTTCGTCTGAGGTACAAATAGAATAGCATCTTGGTGTTGAGGTACTAGAGGCAGTGATCATGAATTTTGAGAGTGATTGTATTGAAGAGTATGGGTCATTGGTTGTGGCACTTGATCGAGGTGATGTTCGGTTCAAACCAAAGAAGTTGGAGTTAGATATGAAGCATCGCGAGTCTCCACCCGCGAGACCATCTATTGAGGAGGCCCCAAAATTGGAGCTTAAGGCTCTACCACCTCATCTGAGGTATGTTTTCTTGGTAAAAGGTGACACTTTGCCGGTAATCATTGCATCGGATTTTAATGTGGAGCAAGTGAAGTCACTACACCATTTCAGGCCTACGGCTACACTTATTCTGGACTACACTTGTAAAGTGTTGCCTAAAGTAGTTTTGGGAACACTTTTAAAGCGTAGCCAAATTTTTTAACTTTTAGCTACGATAATTTTGGCAACACTTCAAAAGTGTACTCTTTAATGGTATAAGGCACACTTTATAAGTGTTGTTACAATATGATATAATTGGCAACACCTATTTACATATATACCACACTTCTAAAATGTCCTATTTTTATAATTGAAAAAACAACACTTTATAAGTGTTGCCTTAAAATTTTTCACTAAAATGTTATATTCCCTCCAATATTTTTAACACTCCCTCCCATTTTTTTTTGGCCAAAAAATTGAAAATTAATAAATGATAAAACATTTTTGACTTCACTTTCTTCTTTCAGTACTTCACTTTCCTCTTCAGCTTTCTTTTTTCACATTTCAATATGCAGAAATCTGAAGAACCAAATTGATGATGAACCGAGGTAAAGAGTCGAAGAACTGAGCTGAAGAACTGGTTCTCTTTTCCTATACAAGCTGAAGATTTGAAGAACTAAGCTGAAGAGTTGAAGAAACGAGGAACTGATATCTCAAGTTGTCTTCTCCAAAGAACGATTCCTTGAAGAGTAAGTGCGAATCTATTTTCCGAAACTTATTTCGTTAAGTGGTAGTTCTAAAACAATCTTCTTGTTAGCTGAAGTGTTTGATTTTTCGTTTTGTGTAAAGAAGAAATGAATATTGTTGACTTGTTGACATGATGATGAACTGAAGCTAATTAGTCTCTCCGTCACACTTTTCTCTCAAGTGTCTCACTGAAGAACACGATTTCAAATAAATTATGTTGGAATTGGGTTTATCAGGTGAGAAATTTCATTTTGAAAGTCTAAATTTTAACTTTAGGGTTTTGATATTCTTGTGTTTTTATACAATTTTTGGGAGTGTGACTTGTATTTTAGTTTCATCAGTTGATTTTTGGAGTGTAGCTCGTATATTAACCTCCCTATATAAACTTTTTTTTCACTGTTAGGGAATGAAAAAAGTTGGGATTTATTTGAGCAAAAACATTTAGAGCAACCGATGAAAATAGTGAAAATATATAGAGAGAGAAACACATTCACGGCAGGGAGAGTCAAGTGTCGATAAGAGTATGACATTTTCTAATTCGTTTCACAAATCAGTTTTTCCAAAAAAAGATTAGAAATCTTAGTTTATTTTTCTTCGGGTTTGATTTTGCAGCGTGTAACATCTATGTTTTACCATCATACATGGTACAATGTTAAATAAGATCTTTCAATTCTCAGAAGGTATGTATCCTGTGCTATTGGGTGCCTAGTTCAAGGAGCGATTTCACCTTCAAAAGTGGCATATGTAGCAAAGAAACTTCATGACATGGTATGTTTCAAAATTTCCCTTGGAGACACAATAGGAATCGCTACCCCAGGTAATATTTTGAAAATTCTGTTACTTCACTTCCCTAATTTTCTTTAAGTACTCTTTTTTAGTTAACAAACTATACTAGCTGGACAGAATTATGAAATTCACTAGATTTTGTTGCTTGGTTTTTTCTATTTTCTTGATTTTCTGTGTTTGTTCAGTTCATGCTAGATTCTATGATTACTCCATAGTGTCGAGTTTTCGTGCATTATAACAAATATCAATGCCACCTTCCCTTGGTCCTGGTCCTACTCCTGCTGTTGCTTCTACACCTTCCCCCGCACCTAAGGGTGATCCTAAAATTGACAATGTGAAGAGTATTAAAGTTTTATGGCTCTCTTACTGCTCGTTCTCCTTAAATTTTTTATAACTTCACTATTGATGAATTTTGGTTCTCAGAATATTACGGATAATTATAGTCGATTTGTTTTTAACATTAAGAAATAAGGCAACATTCTACTTGTTTTTCTTAAATCTTCAGGATTGATGAATTCCTATTCTCTAAAGATTTTAAAGGATTACCGTAATCTTTGTTGTTCCTCTACACTTGCTTACTTGCTTAGAATGTTAGTTATAATCTGATAAAACAACTGGAGTATTATTTTGTGTCGAGTTTGTTATTGAAGCGTGACTCCGTATTCAGTCTTAGAGGCTGTTTTGAATTAAAGTAGCATAGTAATTGAATGGGACATATTAATTGGTTTCGTGGAATTTCAAATTTCAGCTTCTGATTCCAGCACTACGAAGGGCCCTTTTCCTGTGATTGATTAGTTTTTACTAATGATATAGGTCTATTATACTTTTTCCATTGTCATTTTTTTTCTACTATTGGATCCTACTTGCACATGTTCTGGGAAGTGGGAGGACTGTTCACAGTCCTTTGTTCTTTAGCATCTTTACTCTGGCCTAACCTCACACCACCATGGAAGGGGTACGTGATAAATGACTTGCAAATTTTCTTTTATGTTGCTGAACTGCTCTTCAAGTTGATCTTACTTTGTACATATTTTGTCCATGCAAAATCAAAGACTCTTACTATTAATAATTTATGCCTTTTCCTTCAGAGGTTCTGTTGGCCTTCTTAATAAATATCTCTTTTTAATGCATCAAAAGTAAGACTCAAAAGATGCTAAACATTGTTTAGATATCTTATCTTGACGTTTTATATAGTTGTTTTTATTGCTTTCTTTTCATATCATATTACCAGGAAACTGATTTTTGTAGTCTTTAATTGTGTTAAGGGAAATATTTTTTTTGATTAGTATGTATACTTGTGGATCTGATAGCTAAGTTAAACCATCCATATATCATGGAGTACAAGGATGCTTGGGTCGAGAACGTATTATATTATTCATTTTCTAGAGCAAGATTTTAAACTGAAATAATTATCCTTGACTTGAGAAAAATAGTATATCCAGTTTCCTAAAAATCAGAGTGAATTTGTTTTTCTTTAAAGGGAACTTGATATGCTAGCCTTGCTAACAATTTAATACTTATTGACATATTGTGAAGGTGGAGATGTGTGAGTAGTTATCCTAGCCTTTCTAGCATTTTTATACTTGTTGACATATGAATTTTACATTTCTCCCAAAAGACTGTAAAAACATACTTGTAGACTGAACTACCCTATGATGCTTTTATTTGAAGAATATATAGACATCTTTTTCTCAATTACGAGATTGAAAGCGATAATCTCATGGGAATGTTTTATGGTGTAATATGAAGATAATGACTTTTGTTTTGGTTATGAGGGAAATGAGCACAAGGAAGTCTAGAGGAGCTCTCTTCCCAGAAGAGATAGTTTAGATACAACTTCCATCATAATGGGTTCTCATACTAGAGTGGTTCACTTAAAGTTTATGTCTTCACCATCTTTTTCCTCTACAGAAACTCAATATATGACTGACGGAGTTAGCGCTGGCGGTAGAATATTTGCACTTTAACCGTGTTCTACACATAGACGTGAAGGTTTAAACAGACACTGATTTAAACATACAATTTGCTATGTTATAGACTTATAAAAATCATGTGAAGGTGTCACCATGCTATATGATAATGTGTCATTGTAATTTCCTTATTATTACTTGAATATAATAATCTTGAAATAACCGATTTCATGTTTAATATGTATAAATCATTTGGGAGGAGGGAGCTTCAAGCTTAAGGGTCATCAGTCATTTCTTCTTCCTTCTTACTGGTTTTATTATTCATTTAACCTTGTTTCATCTCCAGTCAAATCCAGTACTTGAAGCATTAGGGAAGGTCACAACAGTAAGAAATAACAATTCAAGGTGAGATATTATTCTACTCATGCATCCAATTAAGAAGCAAGTCATTTAGTTGTTTTGGGTACTATTTTCTTTTGAATGCTTATACTTGTGTTGTTACAGTTGTTTTGGTAAATTTATGGAGATTCAGTTTGATAAAAATAGAAGAATGTTGGGTGCAACTATTAGAACTTACCTCATAGAAAGGTCTCAAGTTTGTTAGGTTTCAGATCCGGAACGCAACTATTATTGTTTCTACCTTCTATATGCAGCCCCCAAGGAGGTAATTGAATTTCAAAGATTCTCTCCTTTTTTTTAAATATATTTTTCAGCTCTTGCTGTAAACTTATTTTAAAGTGTTGATGTCCCTCTTAACAGTTTTTTTAATCTTAACAGGATGTTAAAGAGTATAAGTTTGGGGATCCTAAAAAATTTAATTACCTTAATCAATCGAGTTGCTTTGAACTTGTAGGTTTCAGTAGTGCTCAAGATTATCTAGTAACAAGGAGGGCCATGGATGTTGTTGGCTTTAGTGAGAAAGAACAGGTAATGCCCTGGTTGCTTTAGTTTGTGCTGCAGATTTTATTTTGATTAAGAGTCTAAGAAGTCACTCGTTTCTTTTTCAAGAATCAATATTTAGAGTAGTGGTTTCCGTTCTTCATCTTGGTAATCTTCAGTTTACAGAGGGCAAAGAAACTGATTCATCAATGCTAAAGATGTCATGTCTAAGTTCCATCTTCAGACTATTGCAGAGCTTTCGATGTATGTTCTTGGCTTTCAAATTTTACTTCTCTCTTAATTTTTTCTTTGTTTGTGAGTGTTTGATGTGATTCAATTGTTATATCAGGTGTGGTCTTAAGGATTTGGAAGATGCACTATTAAAACGTGTAATGGTCACACCTGAAGAAGTAATAAACAGAAGTCATGATCATGATGCTTCAACAGTTTGCAGAGATGGGATTTCTAGCTAAAACATTAAATTCTCACTTGTTTGACTGGTATGATTCTATTGTCTCAACCAGCTTGTTTTATGTGGTTTTGTTACTGATTATTTGGCACTAAGATGCTCAGTTTTCAACTGTTTATAGTTTGGTGGACAAAATAAATAACTCAATTGGTCAAGATCCGAGCTCAAAATCTCTTATTGGTGTTATTAACATTTTTGGTTTTGAAAGTTACAAAGCTAACAGGTAGGAGTCAAATCATTGCCGGACACACAAAATATTGTTGAATGTTGTGTTTCGACATTTGTCTCTTTTGACTTTTTGTGTACCAGATTTTAACAATTCTGCAATAATTTCACAAATAAGAAGCTGCAACAATACTTTTACCAGGTATTTGTAGTTGAAATTTTAGAGATCTCATGTTCATATCTTCTAAGAAAAAACTGAACTAGCACATGTTCAAGATTGAGGAGGAGCAATAAACTAGAGAAGAGATCGATGGAGCTATATATAATTTACTTATAATTTACTTTTGAATATGCAGGAAAATGCCGCTGACTGAACTTGATGAATAGAGGATAAAAGTAAAATCGATTTGTAGTTAATGATAAAGACTTTTCATAAATTTTCTTTGAATAGATTTGGTTTTGTGGAATGTATTGTTATTACAGATCTTAAGTAATTGCTTTCTATATGTATGCATGAGACATGTTCTCGAAGTTTATTTAATATAAAATATATACTTTTGAATTATTTATAAGTTAATTTTGTAATATATATATATATATATATATATATATATATATATAATTGTTATTATTATATGTAGAAATTCTACACAACATAGTAACACTACGAAAGTGTGGCTTATACCTCTTTGGCCACGCTTTTTAAGTGTTGTTGTAGGTGAGATATAAAAGGCTACACTTTTAAAGTGTAACCAATAACAACACAAAGGTCACACTTTTAAGTGTAATATAATCTGATAAAAAGTGTTGCTAATGAAGTACTCCAAAGCGTGGCCTTTATACCTCTTTGGCCACGCTTTCTAAGTGTTGCTGATTTGGCAACACTTCTAAAGTGTTGTCTAATGTCAAAGGTGACGCTTTTTTAGGCCACCCCCTAAAAAGTGTTTCCTAAAGTCATAAAGTGTGGCCTTTTATCAAAGGCCACACTTTTTACTAGTTTAGGCTACACTTTTATGGGGTAGCCGTAGGCCTAAAATGGTGTAGTGAGTGTCTTGTAGAGGTGTTGAAGAGGATCAAACGAGCCATTGGTTGGACTATTGCGGACATTATTGGGATTCCACCCGATATTTGTTCACACAAAATCCAACTCATGCCCGATCATAAGCCAAGTATTGAGCACCAGAGACATTTAAATCCACCTATGCAAGAGGTTTTTAAGAAGTAGATTATTAAGTGGTTGGATGCCGGAGTCATATATACGATCGCTGATGGTAGTTGGGTATGCCCTGTTTAGTGTGTGCCTAAGAAAGGGGGAATGACTTTGGTACCTAATGAGAAAAATGAGATTGTTCCAATGAGGCAGGTGACAGGAAGAGAGTGTGTATGGATTACCGGAAATTGAATGCATGGACTGAGAAGGACCATTTTTCTATGCCCTTCATGGATCAGATGTTTGATATGCTTGCAGGAAAGGGGTGGTATTGTTTTCTTTATGGTTATTCGATGACAACAAAATCTCTATTGCACTGGAAGATCAAGAGAAAACCATCTTTACTTGTCCTTATGGAACTTTCGCGTTCAAGAGGATGCCCTTCGGGTTGTGTAATGCACCGACTACTTTTCAGAGCTGTATGGTGTATATATTCTCCGGTATGGTGGTAGACACTATTGAGGTGTTTATGGATGACTTTTCAGCAGTTGGCGACTCCTTTCAGCGTTGTTTGAGTCACTTGGCCGAAGTTCTCAAAAGGTGTGAAGATTGCAACCTTGTGCTAAATTGGGAGAAATGTCACTTCCTGGTGAAAGAGAGTATTGTATTGGGTCATCGCATCTCAGAGAAGGTTATAGAGGTTGATCAAGCCAAAGTTGAAGTGATAGAGAGACTTCCTCCACCCATCTCTGTAAAAGGTGTGAGGAGTTTTCTTGGGCATGCGGGCTTCTACCGGAGGTTAATCAAGGATTTTTCAAAAATTGGACATCCTCTTTGCAAGTTACTTCAGAAAGAGTGTATATTTTATTTTGATTAATCCTGCCTGAAGGCATTTGGAGAGTTGAAGGAGAAGTTGGTGTATGCGCCCATTATTATTTCCCTGGATTGGAGTAAGCCATTTGAGGTGATGTGTGATGCTAGTGGGGTTGCTCTTGGTGTAGTTTTGGGTCAAAGAAGGGATAAAATCCTTCACCCCATTTATTACGCTAGTAAGGCCCTTAATGATGCTCAAAGGAACTATATTGTGACTGAGCAAGAGCTCCTTGCAGTGGTTTTTGAGTTTGAGAAATTTTGCTCCTATTTGCTTGGCACGAGAGTCATAGTGCATACTGATCATTCTGCTTTGAGATATTTGATGGCAAAGAAGGATGCGAAGCCAAGGTTGATAGGTGGGTATTACTGTTGCAAGAATTTGACTTTGAAGTGAAAGATAGAAAAGGGACCAAAAATCAAGTTGCCGATCACTTGTCACGATTAGAGGATGAAGCTATGCGAGAATTGGGTGAAAAGACTGAAATTTATGATACTTTCGCTGATGAGCATGTTTTGGACGCTTCTTATGACATTATTCTATGGTTTGACGATTTTGCGAATTACTTGGCTAGTGATATAGTCCCTTCGGAATTGTCCTTTCATCAAAGGAAAAAGTTCATGCATGATGTGAAAAAGTTATTTTTGGGATGAGCCGTATTTATATAGGAGTTGTGCTGATGGTCTTATTCGTCGTTGTGTGTCGGAAGTTGAGATGCTGAGTGTTTTGGAGGCATGCCACTCCTCGCCTGTAGGTGGGCATCATAGTGGTATCCGGACTGCCCATAAAATTTTGCAATGCGGCTACTATTTTCCAACCATCCACCAAGATGCTCATGAGTTCGCCAAGGCATGTGATAGGTGCCAAAGAGATGGAGGTGTTTCTAGAAGGCAAGAGCTCCCTTTAAATCCAATTCTTGTAATTGAGTTGTTTGATGTGTGGGGCATTGACTTTATGGGCCCTTTGGTGAGTTCTCATGGGATGAAGTACATTCTTATGGCGGTTGATTATGTTTCAAAGTGGGTGGAAGCCATAGCACTTGCAAACAATGAAGGGAAGAGTGTCACTGCGTTCTTGAAAAAGAACATATTTTCCAGATTTGGCACCCGTAGGGCAATTATTAGTGATGGAGGATCCCACTTTTGCAACAAGTTGTTCAAAGGTTTGTTGGAGAAATATGGGGTTCGCCACAATGTATCCACTCCTTACCATCCTCAGACGAGTGGGCAAGTCGAGGTGTCAAACAGAGAAATCAAGCAAATTCTGGCGAAAATGGTGAATTCTAGTAGAACGGATTGGTCAAGGAGGTTTGATGATGCTCTTTGGCCCTACAGGACAACATACAAGACTCCCATAGGTATGTCTCCTTACCAACTTGTATATGGGAAGGCTTGTCACTTACCAGTTGAGTTAGAGCACAAGGCCATGTGGACGATGAAGAAACTGAAGATGGATTGCAATGAAGCTGCGGAACGAGATTAAATAGGTTGAATGAGCTCGATGAGTTTTGCTTGAAGGCGTATGAACGTTCAGCCCTCTACAAAGAAAAGATGAAGAATTACCATGACCAAAAGATTGAAAAGCGCGAATTTGCGGTTGGGGATTTGGTGCTTTTGTTCAACTCTAGGTTGCGCTTGTTTCCTGGAAAACTCAAGTCCAAATGGATTGGTCCATTCTTGATCACTCAAGTGTTCCTTCATGGTGCGGTTGAGTTGGAGAACAAGGAGGGTGCACGGTTCAAGGTCAATGGGCAAAGAATTAAAATCTACCTTGGGCATGCGTAGAATGCGAATGAAGTGGTTGAGGCATACCATCTTGATGAAGTCTGAGTAATCAAGATTCTTGTGTCGTGCCGCGACGTTAAATCAAGCGCTGATTGGGAGGCAACCCAATATGTATCCTCTAGCCAACACTAGTTTTTTTCTTGTCTTAGTAGAAATAGTCGCATTATTTCGATTTTTACTTATTGTCCTGTGTAAATTTTCTTTTATTTATTTTAAGTCTGTGGGCTAGAGAGTAATTTAGGGTCTGTGTCTAAAAAGTGTCCACAAAACACAAAAAGAATGGCTTTTTGGGTGCTAAATGTGCAGGGACCAAATCACAAAAAATCTGCAGAAATTAGTCTGGTGCATTGATCGACGGACCAATAGACAGATAGTCGTCCCATCGACGGACCGTCGATGGGGTCCGTGGATCCCAGGTTTGTTTTTCAATATTGCCTAAGTTAAAGCACAATCGATGGAGCAATCGATGGACCGTCGATTGACTTACGGTCCGTCGACGGGGAATCGTAAGTTCCCCAGAACCCATGACCCGACCCGACTCGGCCGGCTATATAATTAATTTAACCCTTCAGTTACTCCCTACCTTTTCAAATCCTTTCCCCCAACCGTTTCCCTTCCCATTTTTCCCTTAACTCCCCCACTAACTCTCACATTCTTACACTCTCATTTCTCACAAGTTCTGATTCTCTCATCTTCTCCAAGTACCTAGAACCCTAATTCCCCATTCATTACAAGATTTTTCCGGTCGGTGTTCGTAAGCTTGTCGGTTGTTGTCGCCATTTCACTCACTTTACTACAATATACAGGTATGTCCTTCTCATCAGTTTACTGATTTCATATCGTTTTCTTGGAACCCGAATTGATAATATGTGGGTCTTGACTTAAAGACAAATTTTGCTTGATTAACTTGTTAAATCGGAGTTTCTTGTCCCTTAGGATGATGGAAAGTTAATGGGTTGGGGGTGCTAACTGGCTATATGAGTGTTACATGTTGTTGATTTGTTGTTTTCCGACAGAGGGCTTGAGAGTATCTTAGAATCTAGGATCAAAATTAGAATAATCAAAGCCATAGGAATGACGAAATTTTTGGTTGTTTGCTATAGAACATATTGTTAATTTATATGCTTGAATTTTTGTATGTGTGGGGTGCAAAAAGGGTTAGAACCAAATTTGTCTCTGACCGAAAGTACGAGACCCCGTCTACGGACCGTCGGTCAATCGACGGACCTGTAAGACCTCGAAAATGACTTAGGTTAACTAGATCCTAACATGTTTATATTGATGGTATAAGATCCTAAATATGTTTAATATATGGTATATAGTCAGTAGCAAAAGTATTAGAAGTGTTGGAAGTCAAACGTCATGGGATGACTAAGACGTTCGATGACTAAGTCACCTAAATGTCTCCTATGTGGTTCTATGTGTTTATGTGTGTTTCATGGTGTTTTAAGGTTCTTAATTGAGTTATTATAGCATGTATAGGCAGTGTGTTGAGTTTCGAGAAGTTTGGAGGTCAAACGACCAAGATTGTCCAAGACGTTCAAAAGATATTACTTGAATCGACCTTGTACGTCTAGGCGTGTTTCGTCGAGTTTTATGTGTTTGTTTTGTATGAAATATATGTGAGAGGTGTTAAACTCATAGACGATCGTATTTGGGTCGGAAATGTCTGGGAAATTATCCCCAAGGACCATTCAAGGGTCCTTGAGGAAGGACCCAAAAACTAGTGACATGGCAGTCCCAGGCAGACCCCAGACTACGGAGCAGTCGACGGCTCGTAGGCCTGTTGACGCCCCTTCGCAGGGTGTCATCGTGGGGGACTTGTCAATGGATGAAGGAGGAAGCCTTGACCAGCTTCTCTAACCAGCGACGGAGGGGTGTGACGCCCCGTCGTGGCCGTGACGCCCCGACAAGGGCTGGCGTCGAGAGCCTGTCTCCTTCGCGCAGAATTACTGCCAACTTAGGGGTGAATTGGTAAATTCACACCACTTCCAAATAAGAGTTTAGGCGGTTTCTTAAGGGATTTTTTGGTATTTTAAATGAGTATATAAGAGTTTAACACTTAGAATAATTCATTCTTCCAAAAACAAAACCCCAAAGTCCCTTAGAAATCCCGAAGTCCAAATTGAAGAAGCAGCTTGGTGTGTTGTTTTTTGTGGAAACTCTTCATAAAAGTTAAGAATTATCATCCTTGAGGTATGGCTTTTGATCCTTGAGACTTATTTCATCCAGGATCCCAACTCTCAAGATGTTTTTCAAAGTATTCTAAAGTGAATTGTCCAATTTCGGGATTCTACCATGGGTTCTTGCATAAATGATTTCTAAACATTGAATTATGATCTAATTGATATTGTATTGATGATTTTAACATAAATTACCTATGAACCCATATAAATTGATGAACCCTAGTTTTGACTACTTATTGGGTTACTTGATATTAAGCTAATATTGTTGAATTGTTATGTAGTTCTTTTGGGCTTTCTAATGATATAAGAATTTTATTCAAATGATATCTAATTGATCTTAGATTGTTAAAAATAGATTGAATTGATGTAGATTCATTGATTCTTATGGTTATTGCTTTGAATTATTGTTCATGGCCATGGGTAAGGGCCTTGTGATGTTAAATTGGTTGATTGGGCATTGAATTGAAGTGTGGATGAGGGGATGAAGGTATGCTGCCCCATTTTGTTTAATTTGATATACTTTGATTCTATTGTGCTTGGTATGGTCCACTTATGGTGGTGGTGTTATGTGTTTTACTTGCAATTGACGTGGCCTTGTCGGTGTTACTTTATGCAATATGATGAGCATGGCCTTATTGGCAACTACTTGAAGTAATGCGGCTATGTGGGTAGTTGATTATTTGAAGCATGAAATTATCTATCTACATGTGAAGTCATATGTGTGTTCTTCTAATTATGTTGCCTTAAGTGATCTTGTTAGACTATGACTTTGACATTATGAGTATAGTGTTAGGGTTAAGTCTTGGTTATTTCTACTTGGCTTTGTGAGTCTATGTGGAGTACATTAATGATGTTATGATGATATATAGGATGACTTGAAGATGTTAGGTTATTTCTAGGTGTTTCTAGAATGACTTGCATTATGAGTTCAAGTGAAGTATGTAATGTCTTGTCTTGGTTGACTTGTATATCTTGCTTAATGATTATGTGATGATTTGACTTATTATGTTAAGAGTCTTGAATGTATGAATGACATGTGACCTTGAATGATGAAAAGAAGGTCTTTATGTGAAACCTTGAAACTAAGGGTAAAAGTAATGTAAATTGAAGTCGAACGCCGTAAGGGTATCATTCATGTGGGATGATGGACCTAGGTTGATTGGCTGGAACGGCATCATATCTCCCTAGAAAAAGTCATAATGAGCTTCTTGTCTCCATTGGAAGGAAATCCCTAGAGATCCTCTTTGGTAGGGTAAATGTAATTGGGTTATGAACTAGATATGGAACCCTATTGTATGAACCTTAATATGAATTAATCTATGAGAACAAAGGCTAGCACCGAGTGAGTATGGTAAGGGAAGTAGTTCTAGTTAAGCATGAGACTAGAATACAAAGAAACCCTTCATATTCCTTAACCATGTGCCTATATGAATGTGTCCAAGTTCTACCATTGACAAGTAGAACAACCTCATCTGAGTAGGATAGAACTCTGGATTCCATGTCTTGCTACCATTGTCTATGTCGGTTATTGCCTATTCTCATCATATGGGAGATTTGCTAGCATTAGAGAAGTTCTATGAAGTTTAGGTGGTGGTATGGGACGCTATCTAGACATTGCACAATAGGCTTTGAAGATGTTAATGAGAGTCCTAGGTCTTCTCTAAGACCATTACTTCAATGTCCTTATGTATTGTATGAGTCTCTTAATGAATTAATGAATAAATGGATTAATGAATTAATATACCAATGACTTACATTATGAAGTATGTAAGTGAATAAGTACCTAATCTAGAGTGGCTTATGGATTCTTTAGTTAAATTGTGAAGAGGCATAAAGGATGATTTCTTCATGGCTTACCTATAGAAGACTTGAGAATGACTCTAGTTAGGGAAAAGGTTTGATGTTGTTTACATGATCTAAGCTTTAGGTAGTCTTAAGGACTATTTAGGTAATCTTGAGGAGGTCAATTATGGACGTTATCTTCTCGATTTACTTAAGTAGGTCTTTTGATAGCCTTTGGAAGGAGAGTGTCCTATCATCTAAGTGTTGGTGTGTTTAGTGAGAATGATTCTATCTTAGGTAGTCTATAGGATCCCTTGTGTGTGTGATAGAGATTGTATGGGCGGTCACTCCACACTCACTTAAGTGAACCTTGGAAATGACCTTTGGTAGATGAATCTTACATTAATGTTTGTGTTGCTTTGTAAGTATGTATGTGATTCATTATAGGTAATCTTAAGGGTCGTTTAGGCACATCTAGAGAGGGTGTATGGGTGGTCTCTCTTTGTGTGAGTTAAGTGAATCTTAGGATGACTTTAAGTGAGAAAATTACATGCTAGAAGTTGGTTATTAAAGGGGTTAGTAAATCACTGAAACAGTGAAGTCAATTCACTGTAAAGTGAATTGAACTTACTGTAAAGTGATGCCTAAATTTGGTATTTTGATTAATTTCTTCCTTATGTGTTTATAAATTGATTAATGATGTTATTATGATTAAAATATGATTTGTAAATTGAAAAGATGCATATTTACAATAAAGTCCATTTTCATGATTTTTATACATAATGTCATACTTAGTACATGTGGTTGTACTAATTCCATGCTTTATTTTTTATCTATAGTTCTTGGTAGGTGAAGAGCTTTGGCAAGTGAAGACTTGGACTTAGAAGATCGCTCAAGAAGAGTTGAAGTATGTCCTCACTTGACTCGAGGCCATATATGTCTTTTACGTTTTCTTTGAAGTATTGTAATAGACTATGTATTTCTATTTTCGTATTGAAGTATGGGCCGTGTCCCAAGTATTCTTGTTCCTTAAGATGATGAGACTGAGACTTAGTGTTTTTCCTAATTTCTACTTATATGAAAGAGTTTAAAGACTTCTATATTGTTTTGCGAAAAGTTCTAATTCCGAACTACTTTTCATTATGTATATGCGATGAATGATATGAGAGGCTTGTCTTAAACCTCCGAGAGGTCGATGACGCCGGTTACAATCCAAGATTGAACTTTAACTTCTAGGGTATGGTTTCGGGTTGTGACAGGACCGTCGACGGGGTCAATCGATAGCCACACCTAAACCTAGTTTAACTCTTGAACGACGGAAGTGGACTACTCGACTGTCCTGCACATCCGTCGTTTCTAACTAAAACCCTATTTTCTGATGTTCTTTTTATTTTTCTAACTGTCCAACGATGGAAGTGGACTACGGTCCATCGATTGATCAACGAACCGTTCTGCAAGTCCCTCGTTTCTAACAGAACCTTTGTCTCTAGAGCTTTAAAAGAATTGTCTAAGTGTCCAACGACGAACCCTATCGACGGACCGTCATTCCATCGACGGACCATTGATAGTGCGTGTCGTTCAGTTCTGCGGTTCTGCACTTCAGTGTTTTTGTGTTCCAACTTTGGTGTTTGATTCTTTCGTATGTGTTGAATGATTATACTGGAACTAATAACCCACCTTTGCAAGTACAAATGGCCCCCAAGCCTGATATTGTTTACTCTCGAGGACGATCCAAGTCGGTTGCCCCTTCACGCTGGTTGGTGATTGGTTTGTAGAAAGATGAGAATGATCCCGAATACGTGCCACCAGGCACCAAGACACCGACACCTACACCTGCTGCTAGGACCTCTTGGAGCACTCCCAAGTAGGTGGCGTCCGGCGTAGTCACTGTCTCCTAGTCTGATGAGGAGCGCACACTGATCGGCACACCGTCTGGGTCTGCTGCGGGTTCTGAGAAAGCGTCTGGCTCTGAGGAGGCTTTCAGTTCTGAGTCGGCCCACTCCTCAGGATAGCATGGTTCCACGATTCCTGCTGCACCTACCCACTCTGCCTCGTCTGATGAGGCCGATAGTGCGGATTCTACTCTAGCACCCCAGTTCGACGTCCCTGCACCGGTTGCTGATCAGCCCAACCAGTGGGCGTAGAAGGCCAATACCAGGTTTATAGGGATGCTAAGCTGCTCAATGATAAGGGGGCATGACTGGGACTCTGATGGTCGAGCAGCGGGTTCTTATAGGGAGTCTCCACACGGTCCCTGCTATACATGATCTCTTTACCCGTCATCATCTCGAGTGGATGGAAAGGAGCGTGGGACGCTACAGTGAGGAGGTGGTGCGAGAGTTCTACGCTTTGTATGTAGCGACTCTCCAGGATCATTTGGATAGGCAGTCTAATCCCACCAAACAGGCACCACTTACCCATGTTCGAGTCTGTGGCCGCAGGGTGGATATCTCTTTGCCCATCATTCGACATTTTTTATATGGTGCTAATACAGATGTAACCAGGGACCCTCTCACCCTCGAGTTTGACTACCATTGGAAACTGATTAAGGAGGGCCATTTCCAGCGAGACAAGGTTTTGAGAGAGACCATCAAGAGGTGGACAGGCCAGCACATTTCTGTGGATTGTGAGGGTGCAGACTGGGTGCTGGAGCCTAGAGGCCTTATCAAGAAGGCCAACCTCACATTTGCTGCCAAGTTCATCTGGCTATTGGTCTGCCGCTTCCTATCCCCCACAGCCGCTGACAACATTCTTACATGGGATAGAGAAGTTTTGGTTGCTGTTATGGTTGCGGGGTTCGAGGTGGATTTTGTGAGGCTGTTGCTGGCAGTAATCCATGAGAGGGCCTTTAAGACCTCGACCACTTACCCCTCTCCCTGTATGATTTTTGAGTTGTGCAGGTCTGCTGGAGTGCTCATTTGGCACATTGATGTTCTCAAGACTACTACTGGGACAGTGGACATTGGTATCATCCGGGATGAGGCCGATGAGGCGGCACCCAACAGAGGGCCTAGAGTAGAGGTGCAGCCGCTAGGTGAGAACTTGGCGGACAAGGTTGAGCAAGACCAAGGGGATGATCAGGCTACATTAGAGCCTACTGATACCACCCCGATTGTGTCTATCTCGGGAACTAGCAGAGCCTTGAGTTCCTCACGCTCTACACCATTAGCAGCACTGGTCCCCATTGCTAAGGTCTAGAAATTAGAGGCCCAGATGGACACATTGCTCCATCATATCCAGCCTTGGATGCAGAGGTCAATTGTTGAGGGGTGGATAGGATTGAGAAGAAGATTGTCCAGCAGACTGAAAGGAAGATTTTGGCAATCCACCAACGCCTTGATGCGTTCGAGTTGAGAGTTCTCGCCCAGCCAGCCCTTACTATTGATGTGACTACTCTCCAGGCTGTTGTGGCGAGTGTGAGGGCTGATGTTGATGACATCTTGGATATGTGGGTACCCGAGCCTGAGGTCTCACCTGAGGAGCCTGCGGAGGATACAGTGCTTCATGTACTATTTCAGACTTCCACTGCACCACCGCCTCCACCACGTGAGCATCCCAAGAGGCACCGTTCCATCCACACTAATAAGGGTAAGGGTACTCGGGCTAGGAAGCGGGAGCGCTTAGAGATGGAGGTTGCAAGGAGAGCCTCGTTGATGGATGAAGAGGCCGGGCAGATGAGGGCTCATGAGTTAGCGGCTGGGGAGTCCAGATCCAGATTGGTAGCTGCTGAGCGGAGCACTACTGAGGGTGCAGACATTGCTGTGGACACTACTGATGGTGTCCCTACTACTGATGGAGCAGGTTCTGGGCAACTGGACCCGACTGCTTGTTGATCTTCGGCGCTATGCGCCTCAGGTTTGCTTCACCTACCACCTTATTATTATATTTTTTTAATGCATTGGGGACAATTGCATGCTTTTTTGTTGGGGGTGGGGTAAATGGAAAGTGAGTGTTAGGGTGAAATCTGAGTATCCCAACTCACTATCCTCTCTTGGGGTTTTCTTACCTGTGTTCTTTTGCCCCAAGAGACTAGTTATTTTACTGTTGAACCGGCCTATTTAGTATCTTGTACAAACTATGAATGTGAAATCTGATGCATGATGGCTAAATACAATGATATCCCGTTCTAAAGAGAATGCTTGCATGATTAGGCATAGTGAATGTGAATGTGTTTGCTCTAAGCATGACATAGAGATACACCATTGTATAACCCTCAATCTAAACTCGAACTAGGTGTCTGATAATCTGGTAGGAAACTAAGGTGTTAAGAGAGTGTGAGGAAATTTAATAGTCGACTGTTGTTACCTAGCTAGAACTTGCCCGGTTAGTCCTGCAAAAGTAATCTGTGTTAGTCAAATAGGAAAAAGATCATAGGCCCTTGTTTAAATTATCCAATTTTTAGCCTAGATGAAAGAAAACCAAATGAAATTAATCCCTGTTTGATTCAAATATCTTGAGCTTACAATGAACCTTTCTTTTCTACCCCAACAAATCTTTTCTGGGTATAAGGTGTTAGCCATGGTCCCTCCTTGGACATGTGCACCTCAACTTAGGCCAAAAGCATCAGTTGAGGGTGGCTAATGCAGAAACCGATATCGTCTTGTCCCTGATCCAACCTTAGTTATTGTGTACCTCAAGTTGAGGGTGGCTACTATGAGTAATGGTCAGAAAAGGGGGGTTGAAAGGATTAATGTGAAAGGAAGAAGAAAAGAAATAGTGAAGAAGAAAAGTGACTCAATCAAAGTAGAAAGCAAGTGAAGAATTTAAAAAAAATAATAATAAAAGAAGTGTTTAAAAGAAGAATCATTTGCACAAAAGGAGAAAGAAAGGAGAAAACAACGCAAAGAATACCAGAAAAGGAAGAGTAGGGCAAAATAGACAATGAAAGAGGTAGGATGCATAGATGTAATGTCAAGGAGGGCAAAAAGTCACTAAAATGTATCCATATGTACCATACCTGACCCTGAGCCTACGTTACAAGCCAAGAAAAGTCCTATCGTGATCCTAAGAGTAGACATATGATGAATTTAAGCAGTGAAAATAAGGGCAAGCTTATGGCAACAAGTACCAACTAGGTGTGGATTTGTTTTGAGCGTGAGTGTTGACTAATGATCCTTATACCCAAATTTGAAATCACTGAGCGAAAAAGGAGGATACCGTTTGAAGTGAGAACACTAGTTGCAATATTGGAAAGTTGGTGCCTTTGTGAAAGATAAAAGAATAAAGGTGTCGGTGTGGTGAGTCAGTGTCATGGTCTGATCCACATGAATGAGCCTAGTGAGCCTAAGAGTGAAATCATGCATCAAAGCAATGAAAATAGTTGGGATTGATAGCCATATAATTGCAAAAGCTTAAAAGAGTATACGTTTGTACAAAGGTGTTGTGGTGAGTCATAGTGCGTCGCTTGAGAACAAACAACGAATTTAAGTTGAGGGTGTTGATGTACCGTGGTTTCACGGTACTTTCAATGCTTTTTCCTTAAGATTAGTGCGTGTCTAAGGCCTTTTTGTAGTAATTTTAATATATTTTTATTTGTGTTTAAAGGAAAGCTGTCTAAAACGGAAATGCAGAATACTATGCTGAAATCAATGCAAAAGTGATGACCTACGAAGCCATCGACGGTCCGTAGGTGGTGATTGTCGACTGGAGGTTCAAGCATTTGGAAGCAACTCGGGGAAATCTGACCAAGTGTGGGGCTACGCAAGGATCGATGGTCTGTCGATTGATCAATGGACCGTCCTGGCAAACCGTCATTTCTAACAGAAAGTAGTCCCAGTACCCGACTTGAAGAAATCACTAAGTATGGAAGGACGGAGGCATCGACGGACCGTAAGTGAGACGATGGACCGTGTTGTTGGTCCGTCGATTGTAACAGAAAGGATGCAAAAGTGAAGGCTGAAGAAAAAGTTAAAGTGTGGATCGATGGAGGCAGTCGATGGTCCGTCGTTCCATCGACAGACCATCAGTTAGGTCGTTGACTGAAGACGCGTTTTGGGACAAATTTTCCTTATTTAGAACTCCTTTTAATATAGGACTTTATAATTATAAATAGGGTTAAAAACCTCGTATTTGGGGTTAGACTTTTTATTATTTTTCATACTCTTGTTATTGGAAATTGAACTTTAGATTTTGGGAATTACTTCTAGTTTCCGGAATCGATACTTACAATATTTTCGTTAATTCAAGTGATATTTTTGGATTTTCTTCAAACTTATCAAAGTAAGTACATGAATTCTTATCAAACAATCATGAATTGTGTATTTCTAAGCATGGGTAACTAAATCCACAACTAGGGTTGTGGGAACCATGGGTAATTAACAAGATAAAACTAGCTAAATAACAATTCTAGAATAGGTTCTTGCATGTATTGATAATTCTTTCGGTTAGAAGTCTTTTTAACGAGTGCACGCGTTAGAACTTGCCCTATTTCTATTTGCCGGACCAAGGGGGTAGTTAATAGGAAAAGAATTATCAACATAGATTTAGTTTACACTATTTAATAGGTTAGTCTCAATTGGCACGAAGTAGTAACTTAGCCATACATTGAATATGATGCATATGAGGTGAAGGTAAGCGTTAGTAATTCAACACACGTAGCCGGACCAAGGTACGGGGTGAAATTATCTAGTTGCCGGACCAAGGAATTAGAGATACATAACTTACCACTTTGCATGCAAGACACTAGAAAAGAGTTGTTATAGCTAGGATTATCGAGTTATGAACCTATGGGTAAAACTCATACGCCCTAGTTTCTCTCATCACTTGCTAAAGACCAAAGTTTTAATCTTGCTAATTGTTTACTTAGAAATAATTGAACATTTTTGTTACACAAAACCCCCTATTTATTTAACTGTTTTTGGAAATGACTTGATTAAATAGACGTAATCGTAGATTAAAGTTAAGTCTAAATCATTTTTCTCGTGGGATCGACTCCAACCTAACAATTGGGTTGTTTACTTGATACGACCGCTTATACTTCTTTAGGGAAGTATAATTTGAGCGTATCATTTATGATGGGAGTGTCTACTTTGGTTGAGGAAAAGTGTCGTACGGCAATGCTCCATTATGATATGGACATCTCTAGACTCATGGTGTATGCTCAACAAATTGAGAAGTCCAATCATAGGAAGATGAATAGAGATAGGAAGAGGGCTAGGTCAGATGATCCAACTCAACCTATGTCTAAGAAAAGGTTTTATAATAAGATTCCTCCATGGTGATCAAGGATAGGATTCCCAACAAAAATTCTCAAGGAAGGAGTGGAGGTGGCTATACATATGAGAGACCTAAGTGTCCTACATGTGGTAAGCAACACTTGGGTAAGTGTCTTGCCGGTACGGATGGATGTTTTGGATGTTGAAATAGGGGTCATAAGATGAGTGATTGCCCTGCCCTCATGGCAAAAGGGAAGGAGACCAACTAAGTTCCTCAAGATGGTCTAGATCCCAATACTCAAAAGAAGAATTGTTTCTATATGCTACAAGCTAACAAAGGAGCTAATCCGGAATAAAGGCCCATGTAAGTCATAGTTCTTTATGGTTGTTTTGATTTATTATTCGATGGGTTTACCCTAAGTGGGGGAGAATGAGTTGAGTAGTAAGGTGACTGATATCTTTATCTTTTCCTTCTATTCTTACTCAATCTTGAGAAACATATTCTTAGTAGTTTGGTTATGTTTTGGAGTCTTGCATATGAGTATGACTTACATGTCTCCTTATGTTATGAGTGCCTTGATGGTATAATGTTTTGCATGCTTTTGATGTTATCATAGTTACATGGGAATTTTGGTAGTTAATCTATATATCTCATGTAAATGTGTAGCTAACAATATTTGCTTAATTGTCTTATGAGTTGTTATGCTTATATGTCGATGTGTGATTTGAAAGTTATTACATGTTAAGCTTTATAATGATATGATGAGCATGTCTTATGTTAGAGAAGGTAGTTCCTCCATAAATGCAATGAAAATGATGAAGTATGTGCACCCTTTGAATGGTGGAAATAGTACCAAATTCTTTGTATTGCTTAGAGTGCATGATGATATGAAGTTGGTGTTCCTAGTAAATTTTTGGTGCATTGACTATGAATGTAGTATCCATGATGATGTGTGTTGTGAGCTGGTTGTTGAGTCTTTTAGTCCTTGGAGGTGTTTACAGTTGTTCGAGGATGAACGTTTTCTATGTGGGGTAGATTGTATCAACCCTCAAAATGAAATAGGACAAGCTAGAGCCTATCATGAGTTTTATGAGCTAATAAAGGTGTTAAAAATAATTAATAATAGCTTTAGAAGTCAGTTTGAAGAGTTTGAAAGTTGAATGTCGAAGAACTACCAAGACGTTCAGAAACTAGTCTTGTGTGTGTGCTAGTGTATGTTTGCCTGTTGTGCATGTTTTTAGGTGTTGTGTAGAGTCTGAAAGCAGTGGGGATGACCCTAGTACCTAGAGGAACATACCTAGGGTCAAAACGTTTGGGAAAGACTCCCCAAGGACCAACCAAAGGGTCCTTTAGGAGGACCCAAGGTGTGGCATGAAGGCTGCCAAAATAGTCTGAATGTGGCACTGCCTGCACGTCGCGCAGCTGCCACTTAAAAGGTAAATATGTCATTCTGCAACGCGGTCTTATCATGAACCATTCTATCTCAAAGTTAATTCCAGAACCAAGACATTGAGGTGTCCCCGCGACGCGCAGCCATGTCCCAGATTTTGGTTGCATCGTTCTTAAGTCAAATTAGACTTGGTTAAAGGGTCCAATAAGTGGAGGGATCTTTTGCGTAACTTTGGGATCATTTATGGACGGTTATTAAGTCACTTTAAACCCCAATTCACCCATAAAATCAAAACCCTCAAGTTCAAAAGAAAAGCTCTCAAAAAAAAATCTCCAAAAAAAAACGTCAATTGATGAAGCTTTGTAGCTCCAAGGAAGAAGGTAAAAATTCTTTAGGTTTCAACCCTAATCTCATGGGCTTTCTTCAAGTAAGGTATGATTGTTCATCCTTTGTTCCTCTCTCATTCAAGGAGTCAATCCAAAGGCTTTTCAAAAAGGGTTTCAAATTTAAAAATTTTCTTTTTTGAATTCTAAGTATGGGTCTTTGCATGAAAAGGTTTTAATGGATGGATTATGTGGTTTTCAATGTAATGTGATGGTTTTATGATCAAATACTCAATGGACCCATGTTCATGAAAATTCTCAATTTTGACTTATGAATTGGGTTTGATGAATATGAATAGATAATGTTAGAGTTGTGTTTTTCTTATGCTGTAATGTGATTATCTACTTCCATATATGCCTTATTATGATCATTTATTTGAAAATTGAGAAAAGGTGGTTAAGTCTTGGATGAAAAGTAAGTTGATCTATATGGTCTAGTTCTTATTGAATTGATGTTGATTGGTATGGTCCACTTATGGTGGAGTTGTTTACATGAAGTACATGAATTTATATATGTGAATTGTGATTATGGACTTGAAGGCATTGCATGTGAATCAATGAGATGTCATGATGTATATGCATGAGATGTCTTATGAAGTTGAGAATGTGTGTCTTGAATATGCTACGTCTACGTGAAGTATAATGTAAATATGAAGCATGATAGTGTGTGAATTATGATGAATGCAGTATGATCATGTTTAGAAGTCAATGTTATGAATGATGGTAGTTATGTGAAAGGTGTTCTCACATATACTCAAACACACACAAAGAATGAATGAATGAAG
Organism: Solanum sitiens; assembly: GCA_016801875.1. Taxonomy (NCBI): domain Eukaryota; kingdom Viridiplantae; phylum Streptophyta; class Magnoliopsida; order Solanales; family Solanaceae; genus Solanum; species Solanum sitiens. The sequence goes on along the minus strand of JABWTJ010000222.1, from coordinate 541,210 downwards.
TTAAGAATGAATGGGAGATTTAGGGTAGACACTATTCGTTAATAGATATGAAGTGTCTAGTACCAACCTTAATATTCCTAAGAACTCTAGTGAATGAAAAAGGGGGATTTTGGGGTGGACACTCTTCGTGAGCTGAGATGAAGTGTCTGGTAGCAACCTCACTATTCCCAAGAGATTTCCAAAGAATTGTTAGAGGTTGGATACTCTTTGTAAGTTGAGATGTGGTATTCAAAAGTAATATCTAGAGATGGGTAAGCTTCTTATGTTGAGATGTTATACTTAGTAGTAATCTCTTAACCTATAGATAATGAATGTAAAGAATGTTTAAGACTCCATGGGGGGTCATGCTTAACACCGAGAGGATTCGAAGAAGGGGGGATACTTTTCATGAGTAGATATGTTGTATCCAATGTACTTCGTGGTCTTTGTTAGTTGAGATAAGTTACTTAGAAGCAATCTCCTTACCCCTCAATTATGCGCTCGCATGGGTAAATCTATTTGAAGATCCATGTAAATACTAAAAGAGAATGATCCTACCTTAGGCAAGTAGGGATCCCTCATCCGGTAGGGGTTAATACTGGGATTCCATGTCTAGCTCTCATGGTCTATGTCCGTTAAATTATCCCCCACAAAAGAATGTAATGAACTAAGTTTTCTTAAGGTTGTACTATTTAGGGTAGGTGTTGGAATGGGACACCATCTATCCATTACACAAGTAGACATTTGGAGGGAGTCTTGGTGTGTCTTTGTATGAAAATGTATGAATGGGTGACTATATGATGTTATTGAGGTAAGTTGACTTTAGGTCTAATGAAAATGAAGCATGTTGATATTATGTCTAATGTTAGTTAATGTTATGTAAATGATTGAATGTGATTTGCCTAGTCTAGGGTGATTCCTAAAGAGCACTAAGGTGGTAGTAGTCGTATGGGATGCTACTTTCACATTGCACGAGTGTAACTTGGGGGTTGTCTTCTTACCTAGGTGAGTTTTAGGATAAATTTGGATAGGAAGATATAAATGATAAATATATTACTTGATGTATGTGACTAAATGTGAGAATTATGAAAGTATTACTTGTATGTTAAATGTTGACTTGCATGATGCCTTGTAAATTTAATTCATGAAGGTTTTACCAAAATAGCATGAAAAGTATGTTTCAACTAAAGTGTCCACTTTAAGCATGTTTTTGCATATTGTCATACTTAGTACAATGTTTGTACTTAATCCATATTCTTCTATATTTCAAAAATTATAGGTGGAAGCAAGTGAAGGTTCCTAGAAGGTGAAGCTTGGGAAGTGGATTCCTCTCAAGATTGGTATGTCCTCATATGTTCGAGGACATGATCTATGTTTCTTTTAGTTTCTTTATTTTAAGACATTGTTTAAGACATAGTATGTTTCTTTCAATGTAAAGGGGTGTGATCCTATGATGTTAAGCCGTGTCTAAGTTGGCTTGTGATGATGAGACTTTGTTCGTTAGTTTTATGAAAGAGTTTCTTATTAGTTATGTTGTGAAAAGTTTTAATTCCGCAATACTTTTCTTACCTATGTAATGAATGAAATCTAAGAGTCTTGTCCTAGACCTCCAAGAGGTCGAGTACGCCGTATGATGACTTGGGGGTGCTCCCAGCTCGTTACACACCCACATCCTATTGAACCCTTATTTGTTGCCTAAATTGATTGGTCACCACTTTATTCAACATTCAGATAGCATACCAGAAGTCACCATTATTGACCTCTCCTTAGGGTTGCACTTCTTGTGCATTGGGGACCCCTTGATCCTAGGATAAACATTCCTCCTAGTAGAACGACCTCACAAACAATTCATGGAGTTATGATCTGATGATACGCGCAAGAACAAATTACAAAGAAACTTTATAGAGTTCAACTCAATCACACGAAAACAGTATAAAAGAAGTGAGATAGTTCCTAAATGTTGTAGCCTCCTAATTATAGTTATGGCGAGCTTCGCATCGATAAATAGGACTCTACAGATATGGATTTATAGAAACCTTGGAGCTCTTGAACTCTGTGCTCTAATAACATATTTGTCACTTCCCGAGCCAACTCCCTTGACGTGCCTACCACTCTAGAACCATTGTTTGACACAAGCGAACACTTGGCCTGGTTGAACTCTCAATATAAGACTTACTCCTCAATAAAAGAAATTTAAAAATAATGTACTAAAGAGTCACAAAAATAACTCAAAATATTTTGAAATAAAACATTCAGTGGCCAAAAGAGGCACTTAAGTCTAGAACATTACCAACTGAAAATAAACAGGACTCATGGATTACTATAATCTATTTATCTATGAAGACTATAATATTATGAGAAATATCGCGACAAGACCCCCGATCATCCAAACAAACTGAAATAACTGATGATAAGTAAGGGATCCTCCAAAGGTAAGGAGGCTAAAAAAACCTGTAGAATTCAACAAGGTCAACGAAGTGTTGGTTGATGATCCAGATTACCTGATTACATGGAATGTAGGAGCATGTAGAGGGAAGACTAAACATAACATGCAAGCTTGAACTGATAAAAATAACACATACTCACCTCCACTAAACCTCAACTCATGGATACTCAACTCAATGCAATATAAAATGACATAAAAGTGCAATTTATGTAAAGCATTTAAAACTGTAGATAACAACTCAATGTGCTTTAATATACTATAATAACTCAGTTTGTATGTAAAGATACAAAACTACTATGTTTGAGAGATTTTCTAACCTAAAAACATCATTATGACTTATTTGATGATACACCGTCTCGTCCACGCTGCAAAAACTATCTTATACCTTGCAGGGGTATAAAACACCTCAATGAAGTTGATCAACTAAGTTATTCTTAAAAGCAATAAGGAATCATCTAAATATATGACCCTTTCTACCCACGTTGGCTACATGGTTTGTGAGGACTTTGAGTTATTTGAAATAATCACCATTTTTGTTCTCAATACTACTCCCCAAAAAAACATAGCTCAGATTTTTAAAAACATTTCCTCTTCCATTACTTTGAGATTATTACTCAACACAATTCTTTTAAAAGAGATAGTACTCAACACTCCTTGTGAACTCATTTGGAAATCGGTGTTTCTTCTTATATTAAATGTAAGAATATTTACTCTTGGGAATACTTAGTTTCCATATATTCATTATGAAAAATGGAACTGAATTCTCCTCATCCTCAAACTCAATTACTCAATTCTTAAAACATGTTTTGAATAGATTATAAAAGACTTCTCAAAATGAATTGAAAAAACACTCAAGACTTCACTCTTAACTCTACCTTGAATTTAAAATAAGATTTCAATGGTTACGATTCATTTTATTAATGATTTGTTGGTGTTTTGATGTGGTTTAGAATAGTTAGAAATCAATTGGGAGTAAAGGCACAATTTTAAAGTACTTAGACGAAGCAAACGACGAACAAGGGTTGTTTATGTGTTCCTAATGTGGGTGAGTTGAGACAGAAAATCCTTATAAAAGCTCATAACTCAACCTACTCCATTCATTCAGGTGATACTAAGATGTACCGTGATATATGGGAAGTATTTTTGTGGAACGACAGTAAGAGGGACATAGCAGACTTCGTGGCTAAGTCTCCAAATTGTCAACAGATGTAGAAAGGATGTATGACTTGGGAGATTAACAATCCTACATGGAAGTGGGAAGTGATAAACATGGACTTTGTTACAGGTTTACCTCCTGTTGACACCCAATTTTGGCCGACCTTTAACACTTTTTGGAACACTATTCGATTAAATACGTATTTTGAAATATTTTTTGAGTTTAAAATTTTAGTCGATTTTGTCCAAAAATTATACATTCTAGTATGCATACTTTATAAAAAATAATTGTAAATATTATTAATTATTAATAAGTTTCAAAATAATTATTTTATTCAAATGTTTTAAATATTCAAGTGATTTGAATTATAAATATTTTAATATTCTTATTATTTTAATTGAATAGCATTTTTTTAAAATTTTCTCTAAATCTTTTAAATTGTCGCCTATTTTGTTCTAATCCGTTTCAATTCTAGCCTATTCGATCTCAATTTTATTTGAATAGTAACCACCTTTCATTTTTATTCTAGCCAATTTTGTTGCAATTTTGGTCATTCCAATCCTCAATCCAATCTGATTTAAGATCCCATCTTTTAATCTCAACCGTCCTTCATGTAAAGATCGATCTTAGTCAATCATCTCATATTAATTCAATGGCTATGATTAAATATCTCATAACTTTCCCTTTAAACACCTAAAGACCCCCAAAGCCTATCCTTTCAATACATTCTTCCTCTTTTCTCCTCCATGCGTCGATTCTCCTCCCTTCCTTACCTCGAAGGCGAGCTCCGGCGAGAAGTGACTAACATATCCAACCAGCGACCGGTGAAACAGCGGTGAGGCAGTAGCGTCACGAGCTCCATGTGAGGACCACCTCAAAGCAGCAGCTCACCGTACAATGAACAACCATCCAGGCAAGTCTAGAGGAGATCAGCAGCTCCGATGTCCAACAGCACTCCAATGCCAGCGCCACTTTTCTTCCCTGGCAAGCTCGAGGACGACAACAACAACAAGAGCAATGTTGCTCCGGCTTGGAATTTCTGTCATGCAGTTGATCCCGGTGGATATTTCGAAGATTTCGAGTTTATTAAAAGATGGATCTTAACACTTCCATCCGAGTAACTTTTCGATTAATTCTAAAGGCCGTATTTTTAATTTTTTGGTTTTTTTCATTTAAGATTAGTATGTTGAAGTATGAATTTCATACATTCTTTTGTTATGTTGGTTGTTCAATGATTATTACATACCAATTATTTGTTTAGAAAAAGTATGCTTAGGTTTTGATTTTTTGTGCATATTTCGTGATTATTGGTTTCGTGTGATCTGTCTGGTTCCAAATTTGTGAGTTTTATTTGATTTAATACGCAGGCCATAATCCTAACCAATGGTTTTATATTTTTCTCCGTTTATATAGTAAATTGTCTTGACTTGATTTCCTCCTTGTAACTTCGATTTAGATGACTAATTGAAACTCATTTATTCTCCTAAATTAGTTATTTCTCCTTGCTCATTTGCTGCTATAAGATGAGTATAAAATTATTAATCCATCAGTTTGGTAATTTATCATCTTAATTGATTATTAAATCCGCAAATCCAGTTAACTACTCGTTTATAATTTCCCTGCTACTATGCTATGATCTAAACTTCTATTGATTGATATTTAGTTTTCTCAGTATTTGGAAATCTCCTCTACCTATGGTAGGTTTAAGGCGTGTATCATTTTCTTTAATATCCTTGTGCGGATTCATGTTTTAAATTGATCCCTCCTTCCATAAATATTTGTAGACTTATTATTAGAAGTTTATTTATGGCAATCTTTATTAGGCAAATATTTGACTAAGATAATATTGCTTTTATGTGTTGGCCAGTACTTACTTTATTGTGGCTCTTGATTTATTTCCTTTTCTATTTATTTCTCATATATTTGGTAAAAGTAAATTAATAAATCTGATTTGACTCTTTTAAAATAAGAAAAACATTAATTGATTCCCCTTAATTCTTTTTCGTTATTTGTTCGTCTCTTGGAGACTATAAAAAGGACCCTTCCCTTCATTATAATTCACTCTCAAATTCTGACATTGTCTTCCACTCTAAAAAAAGATGTTTTAAAATATACTTCTCTACTCTTAAAAGAATTAAGATTCCGGTAAACATTCTAAGTGCTTCTTTACTCGTTTGTTGTGTTCGGGTCTAGTAAAGATTAAATTTGATCTTCATTGCTTATAAATATTCTGCATAACCGGTTAGTTCCTTTCACTAGTATAATTTCTACTTTACTTGTATCATGTGTGTTCGAAATATTAAAGGAAGTGTCCTGGTTAGTTTATTTTCCACTCTTTTTTTGTGATGTTTATTCGTTGTTGTCATGATGTGTGTGTTTGAATATTTGCTTCTATGTGTTAATCGGTATGTGTTCATATTAAGTAAATATTGTTATGATTTCTTCATATTATATGCTGGTTATGTCCTATCTCCTATCGTTCCACAAGTTTAAGAATAATGTTGGTGCCGAAGAGTCGCCTGAGCTGGGATTATGGACAAGATTTTAATTTTTATCGTTTATGTTTATATAGTTTTATTTACTTAAATTTGTAGTATGTCGTTCATTATATGTAAAGTTTTTTGTTGTTTTGCGTCGGCCAAAGGAAAATAGGTCATATGTAAAGTAAAGTTTTTTGTTGTTTTGCGTCGGCCAAAGAAAAATAGGCCATATGTAAAGTATTATTAAAGTAATGTCGGCCATTTTAACTTGGCCAGAGTTATAAGTTTTATATAAATAGAGGGTTTTTTCCTTCATAAAAAAGCAAGCTACTTTCAAGAAACTCTCTTCTTCACTCTCTTTTCTAAATTCCGCTTCCACCCCCTATATTGGTATCAGAGCTAAGTTAAGAAAAAGCTATAGGAAACAAATCAGAATTAACAAACATACAGAAACAGGTATACTCATTTTCATTCATGAGTAGCTAAACTGATTTATTCCTAATAATCTCTTGTTGATTATAATTGTTTATTATGTTTTAATAATGTTATAATAACCATCTTTAGAAGGTTTGCTACGGAAATATTCTGAGAGTCAGTATACCCAGACTATGCCATCCTAAAGTTGAAACCGGTAGGCAAGAAGGCCATTTAGGGGAGTAAACACAGTTAAGGCGCTGTTAGGGTAACTAATCTAAGAAGAAAACCGTAGTAGTGACTAGACGAGATGATTATTAAATTGTTATTATTACATAATAAATAAGTATAATAAATTAAGAGGTTAGAAGGAATAAAATTTTAGCGAAAGTATGTTAAAATGACTTCTTATTTATTAGATGATGATGTTAACTACAAAATATTAATTCTTTATATATTAAAAGATCTTAATATTGATATGAAAAGAATAATTTATGACAAATTATTGACATATGAGATAATTGAAGAAACAATTCATGGTTGGGCAGAATTAATTATACCAGATGATTTTGATATAGATTTATATGATGATCTAGAATTATTCATAGATCAATGATAGATTATTTATATTTACAACTTTGGAGGAAAACTAAAGAAGAAATAGATCTACTAGAAAAATTATTAATTGAAAATGTAAATAAATATTTATATTTTAGAGAGGAAGAATATTTAGAATATATAGAAAACAACGCTAATGAAATACAAAAATTAAATCTAATTAAAAAAGAATATTATGAAAAAATATTTTCCTAAAAATATGAAGAATAATTCAAATAAAGTAACTACTATAACAAAAACTAAGATAGAAAGAAAAATACGAAAGACACAGAAAAAGTTAAAAAACTTATATATGGAATATGAACTATTACAACTTACTAAAAAAGATAATAGCAAAACAGACTTTTTGATAAATATAATCTCTAAAACAGAATATAAATATGTGTGTTATCTGAAAAAAAGTATGAACAAATAAATATATAAGCAACAATTGATAGAGAAAATAATTGAAAAAAGACAAGAATTAAAATATAAAAAAGAAAGACTAGAAGAAAATATATTTGCAGGAGTAAGTACTAAAGCAATATTAGCACAAAGAAAAGTTATGTTTATGTTAGAAATACAAATAAATTGCCTAGAATATAAATTACAACATGATATAAGTTACAACATAAATCATAATGAATAAAGAAGAATTTGCAGTAGACGAAAAAACATATGAAAATCAAGACGGATTAATAATAAAAATAATATTTTCAAATTTAGGAAGAAGATATAAAAAGATAGGAAATAATTTGTATTTAATGTTAGAAAAAGAAACAGCAAAATTAGAAGATAATTTAACAGCTATGATAAGAATAACAAAGGAAAACGAAGAAATAGATAAATCAAAAGAGATTGAAAAAATAAAAATAAAAGCAAAGCAGGAAGTACAACATATAGAAGAATTAAAAAATACAAAAATAAGTGAATTAGAAAAAGAATTAGCTAAGCTTAAATTATTATATGAAAATAAACAAAAAGAGAAACAAATAGAAAAAGAAAAAGAAAAAGAATTTGAATTAACACAAGAAATAAATAAAATGAAACAAATATTAAATGAAAATCTTGAAATAGACGAAATAAATGAAATGAATGATGAAATAAATGAATCAGATACAATGAATGATCAAAAATCAGAAAATAAGTGATATAAGTGAAATATACACAGAAATTTTAGAACAAGTAAATAAGCCGAAAAATTAAAAATAAATACTGGAGATATAAATCAACCTAGCACATCAAAAGTTAAAACCCCGGATAATAGTCCTAGGAGTAATCCTAGATGGACAACACCAACCTATTATACAGATAGTTATGAAAGATCAGATAGAACAAATGCGATATGGAATAGTAGACTAAATAAAAAATGGATGCCAAGACCAATAATTGAACAATATAACTTTTTAGATCTAGATTGTGTTATAGATATAAATAAAGTAATCTTACTATGGGTAGGAAATATATCTAAACAATTAATTGATAACAAAATAACAACAAAAGAAACGCCAGGATATATAGAAAGAACATTTGTAGGAACAACAAAATTATGGATAGAAAATTTACCCTTAGAAAGTTTAGAAACACTTAGGAGTGATAAGAAAATAGATGGTTCTCCATCAACAACAAATATAGATATATTAGATAAATATGAATTAGCAATAACAAATGAATTTGGTGGTATGACTACAGAAATAAAAGAACAAAATTTAGTTAACAGATACAAAAATAATAAAAGACTGGAATAATGAAGGATTAACAGATACTTTAGGAGCTAAAATAAAATTTCTACATCAATGGTTTGTACAATTATGTGAAAACCAAAAAGAAAAAAGAAAAATGGAGAAAGTATTACTTAAAAATTTAGCATGTTGTAAAGATAAAACAGCACCACAGTTTGAAAGTACAGATAAATATTATAAAAAACCTAAACGATACAACAAGTATAGAAAAACCAAAACTAGATATAAATATAAAAAACCAAGACAAAGATATTATGTAAAAAATTATAAACTAAAAAGACCTTATAGACCAAAAAGAAAACTATCAGATTGTACTTGTTATAATTGTGGAAAGTTAGGACATTTAGCCAGAAATTATAAGTTACCTAAAAATCCAAGAGGAAAACAAATAGCAGAAGTAATTATAGATAATGAAGAATATATACAGATAGATTACATAGACTATGAATTAAGTGAAAATGATAGTATATATGAAGTATCAGATATAGAACCTGAATTAGAAAATGAAATAGATATTGATCTACATAATGACGAAATGAACGAAGAAATCTAATGTCTGAAGTGTTCACTATGTTTATTAACTATAAATGCTGGACTTGTATGTTTACTATTGCTTTCCTGTATATAATTATTCTTCAATAGTTCATCTATATGCATTTTAAATTCTTTTAAATCATCAAAATTATATTTTAATGGTTTTTCTGTTATTATACTATTTTCATCTATTAATTCAATCTTTACTTTTGTCTTATGATTTTTCCATCCTTGTAATGGATTTTCACTATATAATAATTCTAATTGTTCGTTAATTATTTTAACTTTATCTATTGTAAATATGATAATTTCTAATTGTGTTATTTGGGTTTTACTTATATTTTCCATTTTCTGGTTTATTTTTTCACTTTCTTTTATCCATTCTTTGGGTTTTCTTTGTTTATTATTTACTCTTTTTGCTTCTATTTTATTTCCGCATGGTGTAGTAAACCATCAATGTGTTTTTGTTATAATATGTGGGTATAATATTTCTAAAAATGGCATTCCTAATAACATATCTTTTGTTGTAAATTCAAAATTATACATTTCTTCTATTGTTAATATTTTATCCATATTTGTATTTTTATATTTTTTGCTTTATATGTAATCATACCACCTTCATTGTTAAATCCTGTTACTACCATAGGTGTTTTTAATTTTTCCCATTTATCTTCTAGTAAACAATTATATTTACATATATTTGCTTCTGCTCCTGTATCTATCATAGGGGTATAATATCTGTTGTGATATCCTTCTATAATAATTTTTGCAAGTATATATATTTTCATTATTCATTTTGTTCTTTTAATAATTATTTTCTTATTTTGGTAAGTTATTATTAATTGTTCATTCTCTATACTATATGGTTTAACTTTTTCTAACCATTTTATTCCTAGGGTAATATTCTGGCTTCCTTGGTATATTTTAAATGATATTACTATTGGTATTTCTCCTATAATTATTTCTTTTTCTGTTACTTCTTCACTTGTTTTTACTATCTCACTAGGTAATCCAGGGCATAAGTGTCCTGTTTTTATAATTTCTGTTTCTAATACTAATTCTCTTGTTATATATTCTCTTCTTGTCCTGTATTTATTAAAATTTTATATTTTCTTTGGTCTATTATTCCTGTTATAAAATAATGGTATAATGTTATTTCTTATATATTTAATAAATTTTTCGAGATTTCATAGTTCCTTTTAGATGTGCTTGCTCTTGATGAGGTAGTTCTATTTAATGCATTTGGTATACTTGAAGTACTCAATCTTTCTTTTACAATTTCTAAATCTTCTTCTATGTCAATTTCTTTATAACTATAATCATTATTATCTATTATAGTAATTATTCTTTCAAAAGGATTTTCTATTTTTATTTTATCAATTTTATTTCTTGCCGTTACTTTATGTTTTGTTGTTAGTATATATAGATTTTTACATCTTGCTGTAAATATTTTGCTGCCTGGTGCTAGTTCTATTCCAGACATTTTCCAATATAGAACTAATGATTTATCTATGTTTCTATCTGTTAATGCTACTGAGTAGTTTGTCACGACCCAAAATCAATCGTGAGTGGTACCCACACTTAACCTCCTAGGTGGGCGAACCAACAAATCTAAACTCCAACATAAACCAATAGTTCAACTATAAATAACAAAAATATTGCGGAAGCTCCAAAACTTATTAAGTAACCAATTAAATAAGCTTCAAAAGTTTAATATTTATTATACCCAAAATCTGAAAGTCATCACATCAAGGACATCTATTTTCAAATTACCAAGTCTAAGAGTGTTTAAGAAACAAAAATAAGCAAAAAGATGGTCCATGTCCGAAATTCAAAGACATCAAGACGTGAATGAGAGAATCCAGCACGAGCTAGAAACAATAGCTCACCCTGAACTCTGATGTGCTGGAGACTGGCTAGAGCTGAGGTCGGTTCGAAGTCGATGGTACACTTGCTGCACTCCACAAAATAATAAAGAAGAAAATACAAGTAGGGGTCAGTACAAGAAACACATACTGAGTAGGTATCATCGGCCAACTCAAAATAGAAACCAATATATATTAAATAATAATATAAAATCAACTACAATACTTAACAGGTGGCAAGCAACAAACACATAAACCAGTGACATCCACACTATAGTAGGTACACCATGAATCACAACATCAAGCACACCTATGAGGACTCATGCCTCCACACCATACTCATTTGAAAAATGGGTTCTTTGAGGTTGAGTATATTAAGTTAATTCAAGATTTCTTTCCTTTAATGTTATTGTGTCGGAACGTGACACTCCGATCCCATATACCGTGTCGAAACATGACACTCCGATCCCATAATACCGTGTCGGAACGTGACACTCCGATCCCATAATACCGTGTCGAAACGTGACACTCCGATCCAATTATCTCATTATTTTAGTTCATCAAGCCATCTTTATTCAAGGCGTCACTTTAATAGAGAGGGTTCAAGATTAGAAATTCAACAGTCTCATAACTTTGGGCCAACCACAAGCCACACAATCAAGTACATAGGAGACTTTACAATATCACTCAATACATATCAATCGCTATTGAGAGTTTATCTATCAAATAGAAATAAACCATAACCTACCTCCATCGAAGAATTGAAGTCAAGCAAATACTTCTCCAATGCCTTTCCTTTCCTTATTGCCTTCGAACCCTTCCAATCTATCAAATATATATATACATAAAGTGTAAGTTAACGATCCCATAACACTCCGATTATTCTGTGTCTAGCCTATACCCATCAATTCACCTAATTCTATAATCAGTTTTCTAAATTTTAAACCTAAGGATAAGTCTTAATTCCTTCAATTAACATAATTTTTAAAGAAATTTAAATAATTCGATACACCTAATATTTAATTACCTATCTTAACATACTATACTCCATGTATAAAAGATGACCAGAATGATTTCATTGACGATTAAAGACATTGGTTTCAAAAACCAGCGGCAACAACTTTAACATAAGGCATCTTATTGCTAAACACCAATTTCACAACATAAGTAGGAATGATTGGCTAATCATTGCCCTTGTCATGATTCCATAATTCTCAATAACGAGAATTGAATGGTGGTCCCCCCCACTTTCACACAATAATCATATACATCAACATATAATACCTTAACTAACCATATAATAATAATATACCTTCTTGCCTGATCATATCACTATTTATAATTTTAAAAAAAATTGAATTGGATCAACTTTACCTTAATAGCGTATGCTTCCTCACTAATGTCGCCGTTCTCAATTCAGTTTACGTTTGACACCGCCTTTCTTTTTGTTTTATTTCTTTACCCTAATTATATACCTTAAAATTATAAATATGATACAAGTGATCCATTATAATTTTAATGTTATCTTCTTTAACCACCAACTAAGCATATTATAAAAATTACCACACTAATTTCATAATTTTAATTACGAATAGTCCCAAAACACCCATTTATAATATATCGAAAAGTATTTCATCAAAGAAAAAGTTCTAGTGCTCAAAAAACTGAATGGGTTGTTACAATAGATACCAATTTACCCATCGTTCGTCCTCGAATGATCAAAAGAAAGGCGAGGGAATGAAAATGTACCTGAGTCGGTAAAAAGATGTGGGTATCTTTCATGCATATCAGTCTCACTCTCCGAAGTGGACTCTTCAACTGGTCAATTCTTTCATTGAACCTTGATAGATGCAATCTCCTTTGACCTCAATTTGCGGACCTCCCTATCTAAAATAGCTACAGGCTCCTCCTCATAAGACAGATTCTCATCAAGCAGAAATGAATCCCAACGAACAATGTAGTTTCCATCACCATGGTATTTTTTTTAGCATAGACACATGGAATATCGGGTGCACTCCTGACAACCCTGGAGGTAAGGCCAATTCATAGGCCACCTCCCCCACGCGCTTAAGAACTTCAAATGGTCCAATATACCTCGGACTAAGCTTACCTCGCTTACCAAACTGCATCACACCCTTCATGGGTGAAACCTTCAGCAAGACTTGCTCACCCTCCATAAACTCCAAGTCCCTAACTTTACGATCTACATACTCCTTCTGCCTGCTCTGAGCTGCCAAAAGCTTCTCTTGAATGAATTTCACTTTCTCTAATGACTCCCTTAAAAGATTGGTACCCCAAGGTCTCACCTCAAATGCATCAAACCAACCAATGGGAGACCTACATCTCCTCCCATACAATGCCTCAAATGGGGCCATATCAATACTCGAATGATAACTATTATTGTACGAAAACTCTGCTAAGGGTAAAAATTTATCCCAATGACCAGCAAATTCTATCACACATGCACGAAGCATATCCTCCAATACCTGAATCGTTCGCTCAGACTGACCATCAGTCTGAGGGTGAAATGCAGTACTAAGATCCAGTCTAGTACTTAATTCAGCATGTAATGTCCTCCAAAACTTAGAAGTAAATTGCGTACCTCTATCTGATATGATGGAAAGTGGAACTCCATGCAATCGAACAATCTCAGAGACATAGAGTTTGGCTAACTTCTCTGCATTGTAAGTCATCTTAACCAGAATGAAGTGAGCAGACTTAGTTAACCTGTCAATAATTACCCAAATAGAATCAAACTTACCCAATGTCTTTGGAAGACCAACTACGAAATCCATTGCAATTCTTTCCCACTTCCATTCAGGAATGGGCATTCTCTGAAGTGTACCTCCAGGCCTCTGGTGTTCATACTTTACCTGCTGACAATTCGGGCATTGGGCAACAAAATCAACAATATCACGCTTCATTCTACTCCACCAATAATGTTGCCTTAGATCACGATACATCTTGGTTGCACCAGGATGTATAGAATACCTCGAACTATGAGCCTCTGCAAGAATAGTGTGAGTCAAATCATCAACACGGGCACACATACCCTTCTCTTAATCCTCAAGACGCCTTCCTCATCAATTACTGCCTCTTTAGCCTCTCCTCGCAATACTATATCTCAAATTCGGCTCAGCTTCTCATCAGCAAACTGCTTCCCCTTAATCTTGTCAAGAAAGGAAGATCTTGCCTCCACACAGGCCAAAAATCCTCCTTTCTCAAGTACTTCCAACCTCATAAAGTCATTAGCCAGAGTCTGAACCTCTCTAGCCAATAGGCGTCTAGAAACCTGTAAGTGGGCTAAACTACCCATGCTCCCTGCTTTTCTACTTAAGGCATCTGCCACAACATTAGCTTTTCCAGGGTGATATAAAATAGTAATATCATAGTCTTTCAATAACTCCATCCACCTCCTCTGCCTCAAATTCAAATCCTTTTGAGTAAAGACATATTGTAGACTACGATGATCTGTGTAAACTTCACACCTGACCCCATATAGATAATGCCTCCACTGCTTTAATGCAAATACAACTGCAGCCAAGTCCAAATCATGGGTCGGATAGTTACGTTCATGCACTTTCAATTGCCTCAAAGCATAAGCAATTACATTCCTCTCCTGCATTAGCACTGCACCCAAACCAAAATAAGATGCATCACAATAAACAATAAAATTCTTACCTTCCACTGGCAAGGCAAGAATCGGTGCAGTAGTCAACAAGGTCTTGAGTTTCAGGAAGCTTTCTTCACATTCGTCCGACCATACAAATGGAACATTCTGCTTAGTCAAATTGGTCAGCTAGGAAGCAATAGAAGAGAATCCCTTAACGAATCGATGATAGTAGCTAGCTAAACCAACAAAGCTCCTTACCTCTGAAACATTAGTAGGTCTTATCCAACTCTTCACTGCTTCAATCTTAGAAGGATCCACCATCACTCCATCCTTAGAAACCACGTGCCCCAAGAAGGAAACTGAATCGAGCCAAAACTCACACTTGGAGAATTTGGCATAAAGCCTTTTCTCCCTTAACAACTCCAATACAATTCTCAAATGCTCCTCATGTTCTTTCCTGCTCTTTGAGTATATCAGTATATCATCAATAAATACAATAACAAAGAGGTCCAGATATGGCTTAAAAATCCCGTTCATCAGGCTCATGAAAGCAGCAGGGGCATTCGTAAGCCCAAAAGACATTACTAAGAATTCATAATGCCCATACCTGGTTCGAAAAGCAGTCTTTGGCACATCTGTTGCCCGTATTTTCAATTGATGATAACCGGACCTCAAATCAATTTTAGAGAAGACACAAGCACCTTGTAACTGATCGAACAAATCATCAATGCGAGGAATGGGATACTTGTTCTTAATAGTTACCTTATTCAGCTGCTTGTAGTCTATGCACATCCGAAAACTGCCATCCTTCTTCTTCACAAATAACACTGGAGCATGTAGTTTAAATTTTAACTCGATCCAACGGTTAGTTAAGTGAGAAACACGATCTGAAGGTTGCAGGTCGGAGAAAAGGTATGCAGCAAAATAAATCTTTTTCTTCTCTCTTCTCTCTTCTCACTTGTTGAAAGCTCTCTCAAAACCTCTCTTATGTCCTAATGTATTTCAAGGAGAATACTAATGAGTAGTTCAATTTTTCTCTTAAGACCATCCTCTATTTATACAATTGTGTTTTTTCTTACAAAGTCAAAATCAACTACAAATAGGATTACAATTCCAATTCTTTTCCTAATAGAATTGGAAACCAAATAAAGAGAATAATTCAATCCTTTTTCAAGTAGGATTAGGCTTAGTTTCCAACTCTTAAGCGAATACTAAATTCAATATCAGAACCGGTGAAACACTTTCAAGACTTTGTTGCCACTAAAACTTATTCTAAATGAAAATTTTCGATAATAGTACAACAAACATAAATCATATAGGTCATATATCACTTTCTCTTTTTACCATCATGCTTAGCCAGACCTTTTCATCATCAAGAAGTGAACCTTTTCCTCGACATGACACCTTAAACTCCAGTATACCAATCAAATTGAAGGGACTAATTCAATTTTATAAGTATTTTCTTGGTAAAATCTTCAATATACTTTACCCAAAGTATACTCACTAGGACTTTCTTTTCCTATAAGTTTATCATTCTAGTATCAATCTACTCCTTTAAAGCTTAAGACAAAATCATCAGCCCTCATTTAGAATTCTCAATATATATTTCACATCCTAAATGTATCACTACCATACCAAGGATCCACCACTAAGTTGTTGTTTTTTTCAAAAATAAAATAAAATAATACTCAATTCATATATGTTATAATAACTTTACTAACTGTATTTTTCGAAGAAATGGTGCTCATTATCTATCCATCCCTCACAAAACTTCTTAAATGTTGTAACCTTGGCAAAGTCATCTTGCCTCACCTCATCTACCTCATATCCCTTAAGATTCAGAGAATATACTTCTCCATGAAGAATCCAGAAAATGCTACCCAAGTCATAGGTAGTGTCACTACCGGCAGGACTCAACATGAGATGACCACCACATTTTTGCATCTTCCCAAATTTAGTAAGTCATAAACTCAATGTCCAACCACTCTACCATATCCATCTTATGAAACAACAATCATGAAAAACAGTAAGAAAATCGCAAGTATCTTCATATTTAGTACCCATGAAGAATAGGCTTTCAACTTTGACTTAATAAAGAAAAATCATGTTGGTCACTAGTCATTACAGACCCTGTAGTCAATCGAGGAAACGTGCCTGTTTCCAATGATGCATCCATACGGGGAGCCATAGTAGCTGCATGTTGTACTTCCTGAACCTGAGGTGCTGGTGCAGAAAACACTGGGGGTGTCTAGCCTTGATCAGATAACCCGCTAAGATAAGTGAGAACCTGATTAATCATCTCTGGGGTAGGCTGGGGTGGTACTTCCTTATCCTGAATCTGCTCATCTTCCACTTCTTCGCCCTCTTTCACTACCTCATCAGTCGGTGGAGGAGTCACTACTCTATCCCTAGCTGGACCATGTGTTTGTTCTCTGCCTCTAGTGGGCGTCCTCCCGCGACCTCTACCACGGCCTCTTGCCACTGCTCCTCCTCGAGTTACAGCCCCAATGGTTGGCTCAGACGCACCCTGTCTTGTCGGTGTTGGTGTTGGCACAGTTGTTGCTCTAGTTCTAACCATCTGTGAAATAGAGTGAGAAGGTTAGATACCAATTCGTATCATCTAGATACCAATTGAATCCAAGTAATAGCACGAAAGAAAGAAGAAAAATATGAGTTTTCCTAAAGTCATATAGCCTCTCGAAGAAAAGTACAGGCGTCCCCGTACCATTCAGCAAGACTCTACTAGACCTGTCCTTGTGTGATGAGATCATCTAACCTAATGCTCTGATACCAAGTTTGTCACGACCCAAAATCAATCGTGAGTGGCACCCACACTTAACCTCCTAGGTAGGCGAACCAACAAATCTAAACTCCAACATAAACCAATAGTTCAACTATAAATAACAAAAATATTGCGGAAGCTCCAAAACTTATTAAGTAACCAATTAAATAAGCTTCAAAAGTTTAATATTTATTATCCCCAAAATCTGAAAGTCATCACATCAAGGACATCTATTTTCAAATTACCAAGTCTAAGAGTGTTTAAGAAACCAAAATAAGCAAAAAGATGGTCCATGTCCGAAATTCAAAGACATCAAGACGTGAATGAGAGAATCCAGCACGAGCTAGAAATAATAGCTCACCCTGAACTCTGATGTGCTGGAGACTGGCTAGAGCTGAGGTCGGTTCGAAGTCGATGGTACACTTGCTGCAATCCACAAAATAATAAAGAAGAAAATACAAGTAGGGGTCAGTACAAGAAACACGTACTGAGTAGGTATCATCGGCCAACTCAAAATAGAAACCAATATATATTAAATAATAATATAAAATTAACTACAATACTTAACAGGTGGCAAGCAACAAACACATAAACCAGTGACATCCACACTATAGTAGGTACACCATGAATCACAACATCAAGCACACCTATGAGGACTCATGCCTCCACACCATACTCATTTGAAAAATGGGTTCTTTGAGGTTGAGTATATTAAGTTAATTCAAGATTTCTTTCCTTTAATGTTATTGTGTCGGAACGTGACACTCCGATCCCATATACCGTGTCGGAACGTGACACTCCGATCCCATAATACCGTGTCGGAACGTGACACTCCGATCCCATAATACCGTGTCGGAACGTGACACTCCGATCCAATTATCTCATTATTTTAGTTCATCAAGCCCACTTTATTCAAGGCGTCACTTTAATAGAGAGGGTTCAAGATTAGAAATTCAACAGTCTCATAACTTTGGGCCAACCACAAGCCACACAATCAAGTACATAGGAGACTTTACAATATCACTCAATACATATCAATCGCTATTGAGAGTTTATCTATCAAATAGAAATAAACCATAACCTACCTCCACCGAAGAATTGAAGTCAAGCAAATACTTCTCCAATGCCTTTCCTTTCCTTATTGCCTCCAAACCCTTCCAATCTATCAAATATATATATACATAAAGTGTAAGTTAACGATCCCATAACACTCCGATTATTCTGTGTCTAGCCTATACCCATCAATTCACCTAATTCTATAATCAGTTTTCTAAATTTCAAACCTAAGGATAAGTCTTAATTCCCTCAATTAACATAATTTTTAAAGAAATTTAAATAATTCGATACACCTAATATTTAATTACCTATCTTAACATACTATACTCCATGTATAAAAGATGACCAGAATGATTTCATTGACGATTAAAGACACTGGTTTCAAAAACCAGCGGCAACAACTTTAACATAAGGCATCTTATTGCTAAACACCAATTTCACAACATAAGTAGCAATGATTGGCTAATCATTGCCCTTGTCATGATTCCATAATTCTCAATAAGGAGAATTGAATGGTGGTCCCCCCACTTTCACACAATAATCATATACATCAACATATAATACCTTAACTAACCATATAATAATAATATACCTTCTTGCCTCATCATATCACTATTTATAATAAAAAATAATAATAATTGAATTGGATCAACTTTACCTTAATAGCGTATGCTTCCTCACTACTGTCGCTGTTCTCATTTCAGTTTACGTTTGACACCGCCTTTCTTTTTGTTTTATTTCTTTACCCTAATTATATACTTTAAAATTATAAATATGATACAAGTGATCTATTATAATTTTAAAGTTATCTTCTTTAACCACCAACTAAGCATATTATAAAAATTACCATACTAAATTTCATAATTTTAATTACGAATAGTCTCAATACACCCATATATAATATATCGAAAAGTATTTCATCAAAGAAAAAGTTCTAGTGCTCAAAAAACTGAATGGGTTGTTACAAGTTGGCACTTATTATAAATTTAAATTTTTGGTATATTAAATTTCCTTTTACTGCATTTATTACACTTTTTTCTATAGGACCATTTAGTACAAAAATAATAAAAGACTGGAATAATGAAGGATTAACAGATACTTTAGGAGCTAAAATAAAATTTCTACATCAATGGTTTGTACAATTATGTGAAAACCAAAAAGAAAAAATAAAAATGGAGAAAGTATTACTTAAAAATTTAGCATGTTGTAAAGATAAAACAGCACCACAGTTTGGATGTACAGATAAATATTATAAAAAACCTAAACGATACAACAAGTATAGAAAAACCAAAACTATAAATATAAAAAACCAAGACAAAGATATTATGTAAAAAATTATAAACTAAAAAGACCTTATAGGCAAAAAGAAAACTATCAGATTGTACTAGTTATAATTGTGGAAAGTTAGGACATTTAGCCAGAAATTGTAAGTTACCTAAAAATCCAAGAGGAAAACAAATAGCAGAAGTAATTATAGATAATGAAGAATATATACAGATAGATTACATAGACTATGAATTAAGTGAAAATGATAGTATATATGAAGTATCAGATATAGAACCTGAATTAGAAAATGAAATAGATATTGATCTAGATAATGACGAAATGAACGAAGAAATCTAATGTCTGAAGTGTTCACTATGTTTATTAACTATAAATGCTGGACTTGTATGTTTACTATTGCTTTCCTGTATATAATTATTCTTCAATAGTTCATCTATATGCATTTTAAATTCTTTTAAATCATCAAAATTATATTTTAATGGTTTTTGTGTTATTATACTATTTTCATCTATTAATTCAATCTTTACTTTTGTCTTATGATTTTCCCATCCTTGTAATGGATTTTCACTATATAATATTTCTAATTGTTCGTTAATTATTTTAACTTTATCTATTGTAAATATGATAATTTCTAATTGTGTTATTTGGGTTTTACTTATATTTTCCATTTCCTGGTTTATTTTTTCACTTCCTTTTATCCATTCTTTGGGTTTTCTTGGTTTATTATTTACTTTTTTTGCTCCTATTTTATTTCCGCATGGTGTAGTAAACCACCAATGTGTTTTTGTTATAATATGTGGGTATAATATTTCTAAAAATGGCATTCCTAATAACATATCTTTTGTTGTAAATTCAAAATTATACATTTCTTCTATTGTTTATATTTTATCCCATGTTTGTATTTTTATATTTTTTGCTTTATATGTAATCATACTACCTTCATTGTTAAATCCTGTTACTACCATAGGTGTTTATTATTTTTCCCATTTATCTTCTGGTAAACAATTATATTTACATATATTTGCTTCTGCTCCTGTATCTATCATAGGGTATAATATCTGTTGTGATATCCTTCTATAATAATTTTTGCAAGTATATATATTTTCATTATTCATTTTGTTCTTTTAATAATTATTTTCTTATTTTGGTAAGTTATTATTAATTGTTCATTCTCTATACTATATGGTTTAACTTTTTCTAACCATTTTATTCCTAGGGTAATATTCTGGCTTCCTTGGTATATTTTAAATGATATTACTATTGGTATTCCTCCTATAATTAATTCTTTTTCTGTTACTTCTTCACTTGTGTTTACTATCTCACTAGGTAATCCAGGGCATAAGTGTCCTGTTTTTATAATTTCTGTTTCTAATACTAATTCTCTTGTTATATAATTCTCTTCTTGTCCTGTATTTATTAAAATTTTATATTTTCTTTGGTCTATTATTCCTATTATAAAATAATGGTATAATGTTATTTCTTCTATATTTAATAAATTTTTCGAGATTTCATAGTTCCTTTTAGATGTGCTTGCTCTTGATGAGGTAGTTCTATTTAGTGCATTTGGTATACTTGAAGTACTCAATCTTTCTTTTACAATTTCTAAATCTTCTTCTATGTCAATTTATTTATAACTATAATCATTATTATCTATTATAGTAATTATTCTTTCAAAAGGATTTTCTATTTTTATTTTATCAATTTTATTTCTTGCCGTTACTTTATGTTTTGTTGTTAGTATATATAGGTTTTTACATCTTGCTGTAAATATTTTGCTGCCTGGTGCTAGTTCTATTCCAGACATTTTCCAATATAGAACTAATGATTTATCTATGTTTCTATCTGTTAATGCTACTGAGTAGTTGGCACTTATTATAAATTTAAATTTTTGGTATATTAAATTTCCTCTTACTGCACTTATTACACTTTTTTCTATAGGATGTATAATTCTATCATCTGCTAAATATATTTCAATAGGTGTATCTATTCCTTCTCTAAAACAAGCTTTTATCAATATTTCTGTTCCTCCTAAGTGTACGTACTTTATGGGTGTTTTTGCTTTTATATCTTGTATTTCTTTATTTATTATTCTCTTATTTAATATAGGTATTTGTGCTTTTCCTTTTGTATATTTACAATCTATGATATGTTCTTTTTGACTAACTACATAATATTCATCTTTTTGTCTTTTAAACCAATTTCTTATTGTAGGTATTTCAAATACTTTTTGAACACTTAAATCTAATTCTTTTCCTTTTATTTGTTCAAAAATTGTATTATCAAATATAATTTTTTGTTCTGCTGATTCTTCATTTTGATATTCTTCTTTAGATATTATTTTTATGTCCTCTTCAGACATTAGATTTCTTCGTTCATTTCGTCATTATCTAGATCAATATTTATTTTATTTTCTAATTCAGGTTCTATATCTGATACTTCATATATACTATCATTTTCACTTAATTCATAGTCTATGTAATCTATCTGTATATATTCTTCATTATCTATAATTACTTCTGCTATTTGTTTTCCTCTTGGATTTTTAGGTAACTTACAATTTTTGGCTAAATGTCCTAACTTTCCACAATTATAACAAGTACAATCTGATAGTTTTCTTTTTGGTCTATAAGGTCTTTTTAGTTTATAATTTTTTACATAATATCTTTGTCTTGGTTTTTTATATTTATATCTAGTTTTGGTTTTTCTATACTTGTTTTATCGATTAGGTTTTTTATAATATTTATCTGTACATCCAAACTGTGGTGCTGTCATGATAAATTTTTATGTAATACTTTCTCCATTTTTCTTTTTTCTTTTTGGTTTTCACATAATTGTACAAACCATTGATGTAGAAATTTTATTCTAGCTCCTAAAGTATCTGTTAATCCTTCATTATTTCAGTCTTTTATTATTTTTGTACTAAATGGTTCTGGTAGTTTTGTAAAATATTGCTGTTTTATTTCTTTTGCTTCATTTGTATCATAACTTGCTTTATAATAATATTCTTTAAATGCACATGTATATTCTTCTATATAACACATTTTACATATACTCAATTTTGTCATAAGTTGTCTATTTATTATTTTTTCTCTATTTTGTTCTTTTATTTCTGTAGTCATACCACCAAATTTATTTGTTATTGCTAATTCATATTTATCTAATATATCTATATTTGTTGTTGATGGAGAACCATCTATTTTCTTATCACTCCTAAGTGTTTCTAAACTTTCTAAGGGTAAATTTTCTATCCATAATTTTGTTGTTCCTACAAATGTTCTTTCTATATATCCTGGCGTTTCTTTTGTTGTTATTTTGTTATCAATTAATTGTTTAGATATATTTTCTACCCATAGTAAGATTACTTTATTTATATCTATAACATAATCTAGATCTAAAAAGTTATATTGTTCAATTATTGGTCTTGGCGTCCATTTTTTATTTAGTCTACTATTCCATATCGCATTTATTCGATCTGATCTTTCATAACTATCTGTATAATAGGTTGGTGTTGTCCGTCTAGGATTACTCCTAGGACTATTATCCGGGGTTTTAACTTTTGATGTGCTAGGTTGATTTGTATCTCCAGTATTTCTTTCTAATTTTTTCGGCTTATTTACTTGTTCTAAAATTTCTGTGTATGTTTCACTTATATCACTTATTTCTGATTTTTGATCATTCATTGTATCTGATTCATTTATTTCATCATTCATTTCATTTATTTCGTCTATTTCAAGATTTTCATTTAATATTTGTTTCATTTTATTTATTTCTTGTGTTAATTCAAATTCTTTTTCTTTTTCTTTTTCTATTTGTTTCTCTTTTTGTTTATTTTCATATAATAATTTAAGCTTAGCTAATTCTTTTTCTAATTCACTTATTTTTTTATTTTTTAATTCTTCTATACGTTGTACTTCCTGCTTTGCTTTTATTTTTATTTTTTCAATCTCTTTTGATTTATCTATTTCTTCGTTTTCCTTTGTTATTCTTATCATAGCTGTTAAACTATCTTCTAATTTTGCTGTTTCTTTTTCTAACATTAAATACAAATTATTTCCTATCTTTTTATATCTTCTTCCTAAATTTAAAAATATTATTTTTATTATTAATCCGTCTTGATTTTCATATGTTTTTTCGTTTACTGCAAATTTTTCTTTATTCATTATGATTTATGTTGTAACTTATATCATGTTGTAATTTATATTCTAGGCAATTTATTTGTATTTCTAACATAAATATAACTTTTCTTTGTGCTAATATTGCTTTAGTACTTACTCCTGCAAATATATTTTCTTCTAGTCTTTCTTTTTTATATTTTAATTCTTGTCTTTTTTCAATTATTTTCTCTATCAATTGTTGCTTATATATTTCTTTGTTCATACTGTTTTTTCAGATAACACACATATTTATATTCTGTTTTAGAGATTATATTTATCAAAAAGTCTGTTTTGCTATTATCTTTTTTAGTAAGTTGTAATAGTTCATATTCCATATATAAGTTTTTTAACTTTTTCTGTGTCTTTCGTACTTTTCTTTCTATCTTAGTTTTTGTTATAGTAGTTACTTTATTTGAATTATTCTTCATATTTTTAGGAAAATATTTTTTCATAATATTCTTTTTTAATTAGATTTAATTTTTGTATTTCATTAGCGTTGTTTTCTATATATTCTAAATATTCTTCCTCTCTAAAATATAAATATTTATTTACATTTTCAATTAATAATTTTTCTAGTAGATCTATTTCTTCTTTAGTTTTCCTCCAAAGTTGTAAATATAAATAATCTATCATTGATCTATGAATAATTCTAGATCATCATATAAATCTATATCAAAATCATCTGGTATAATTAATTCTGCCCAACCATGAATTGTTTCTTCAATTATCTCATATGTCAATAATTTGTCATAAATTATTCTTTTCATATCAATATTAAGATCTTTTAATATATAAAGAATTAATATTTTGTAGTTAACATCATCATCTAATAAATAAGAAGTCATTTTAACATATTTTCGCTAAAATTTTATTCCTTCTAACCTCTTATTTTATTATACTTATTTATTATGTAATAATAACAATTTAATAATCATCTCGTCTAGTCACTACTACGGTTTTCTTCTTAGATTAGTTACCCTAACAGCGCCTCAACTGTGTTTACTCCCCTAAATGGCCTTCTTGCCTACCGGTTTCAATTTAAGGATGGCATAGTCTGGGTATACTGACTCTCAAAATATTTCCGTAGCAAACCTTCTAAAGATTGTTATTATAACATTATTAAAACATAATAAACAATTATAATCAACAAGAGATTATTAGGAAAAAATTAGTTTAGCTACTCATGAATGAAAATGAGTATACCTGTTTCTGTATGTTTGTTAATTCTGATTTGTTTTTCATAGCTTTTTCTTAACTTAGCTCTGATACCAATATAGGGGGGTGGAAGCGGAATTTAGAAAAGAGAGTGAAGAAGAGAGTTTCTTGAAAGTAGCTTGCTTTTTTATGAGGGAAAAAGCCCTCTATTTATATAAAACTTACAACTCTGGCCAAGTTAAAGTGGCCGACATTACTTTAATAATACTTTGCATATGGCCTATTTTCCTTTGGCCGACGCAAAACAACAAAAAACTTTACTTTACATATGGCCTATTTTCCTTTGGCCGACGCAAAACAATAAAAAACTTTACATATAATGGACGACATACTATTTAATACTTTTCTACTTTACATAGTGGCCTTTGCTTTTATTTATGGCCGACAAACTATTTATTACTTTACATATGTCTTCACTCTAACTGCACTTCTGGAACGTAGTTATCTTCTCCTTCACATTTCGTGCATAGATGGTCTGGATATTTTTGTCACATTATCTAGCAATATCTAGTCATTAGATTTGATGAGATAAAAGTTTTCCTAATAGCTCTTGTGGTAGGCGTTTGTTCTGGTTTCAGCAGACTTAGTATCCATTGTCGTAATTCTTCCATATCTGTTGCCCTTATTTCTCTGCAGTTTGAGTATATCATTGTTTGATCTCTGTTGTAATAACTCCAGATTGCATTTCCATTTAGGTAGTTGTTTGATAGTTCATTCAATATAGTAGCTATCCCAATAGTCCTTTTGTTTGCATAAAACTCTGGGATATTTATCTTCTGTATCTCTTCTTGTATATCTATCTTTTCTGGTATTATCATTTCTCTAGTTAAACCAATCTTAATGACTTGTATTGTTGGTTTAACTTCGTCATATAGTATCTCTGCTGTTGCTGAATAGATCTTTATGTAAAATAAAGTCCCTTTAGTTATTCTTTTATATTGTAAAAATGCTTTATGTAGCTCTGGTATTTTAGCTACTTCTTCTCCTGGTGTAGTATATATTGTACTTAATAATCCGTAATTGTAGCAAGTTGCTACTAGATTTGGATTTGTACCAGGTTGTGCTATGAGTTTATTGTATCCTTGTAGGTATTGGGTTATATAGTTTTCATTTGGATTCCTGGTATCTTTTGCTCTGGGATTTAGGTTTAAAAAGGTTTGTATCTTGTATATATTTTCTATATACATTCTGGTAATATGGTTATATGTTTGTTTTTGTGAATCTAGGCTGGCTTTATAAGTATTTATTTGCGGGGGTACGAATATATCTTTTTGGGTATTTTGTGGAGAGTATGGTTTGGAAAATAGTTTGTTCATATTTGTATTTGTATATTTTGCCTTACCTTCTTCCTTTTTTGTAGCTGATCCTCCTGTAGATGTGCTACCTGCAGCTGTATATATTATTTTGTTATGGGTTTTAGGGTGTTTCCCAACGTCACCTTCTAGCTCCGCATGTTTTAAGTCATGCTGCTGACTTTTAACTGTATCTTTTAGTATTTGAACTTCAGTTTCTATCTTTTCCATTTTTTGATAGAGTGTTGTCATTGTAGCTAATATTTTCTTCATTGTATCTTCCTCTGGAGAGGTAGTCTGCAATAAAAGTTTTGTCAGTTTTGATTACTTCAATTGTAAATGTAAAATTTAATATATTTAATACTAATCTTCTTATTTCTTTTGTTGTAACTGAATCTTGTACCTTTTTAGTTATCCACCACTTTACCTGTGTATTATCTGTTCTTACAATAAATTTGTTGTAAACAATATATGGTTCAAATGCTAATAAACATTTATATAATGCAAACAATTATTTTCTATTTATCTCCCATTTTATTTGTGCTTCTGCATAAGATCCTGAGTAATATCTACAATGATGTTCTATTTTTTCTTTGTCATATTTATATTTTAAAACTCCTCCATAACTATGATTGCTTGAATCTGTTTCTACAATATAAGTAAATGATTTATTTTCATCGGGAAAATATAGTTTTGGTAATGTCTTACATAAGTTTTTAATATGTCTTATATGTTCTTTATCTTTATTATCAAAATGATATTCTACATCTTTCTTAAGTTTTTTATGTAATGGTTTTAAATGTTCTGCTAATTTTGGTATATATTCTCTTACTTGGTTTACTAATCCTAAGAAGGATTGTAATTTCTTCTTTGTATCTATATTTTCATCAAGGGTGATTATTTTTTGTACTATATGGGTTTGCATTTTTATTCCATTTTTATCTATTTGTATTCCTAGAAATTCTATCTGAGGTTTCATAATTTCTGCTTTCTTTTTACTTAGGCTTATACCAGAATGTTTAATTATGTATATAAATTTTTCTAATAACCTAATATGTTCATCTTGTGTTTTTGAATATAATAATATATCATCTATATAGACAATACAATTTTCTAATTGATTAAAATAATTTCCATAAAATGTTGATATCTACCTGGTGCATTTTTATATCCAAATGGTAGAACATTCCATTCATAAAATCCTTGTGGTACAGTAAATGCTGTTAGCTGTTTAGATTCTTCTTCTAGTTTCAAGTGATAAAATCCTGATTTACAATCGAATTTACTGAAATAGTTATATCCTTGTATCTGTCTTATTTTTAGTATTTTATTTGGTATTGGGTAATTATATGTTTTAGTTTTAGCATTTAAGTTGCGATAATCTATAACCATTCTAATTTTAAATTCTTTTAAATCATCAAAATTATATTTTAATGGTTTTTGTGTTATTATACTATTTTCATCTATTAATTCAATCTTTACTTTTGTCTTATGATTTTCCCATCCTTGTAATGAATTTTCACTATATAATAATTCTAATTGTTCGTTAATTATTTTAACTTTATCTATTGTAAATATGATAATTTCTAATTGTGTTATTTGGGTTTTACTTATATTTTCCATTTCCTGGTTTATTTTTTCACTTCCTTTTATCCATTCTTTGGGTTTTCTTTGTTTATTATTTACTCTTTTTGCTCCTATTTTATTTCCGCATGGTGTAGTAAATCACCAATGTGTTTTTGTTATAATATGTGGGTATAATATTTCTAAAAATGGCATTCCTAATAACATATCTTTTGTTGTAAATTCAAAATTATACATTTCTTCTTTTGTTAATATTTTATCCCATATTTGTATTTTATATTTTTTATTTTATATGTAATCATACTACCTTCATTGTTAAATCGTGTTACTACCATAGGTGTTTTTAATTTTTCCCATTTATCTTCTGGTAAACAATTATATTTACATATATTTGCTTCTGCTCCTGTATCTATCATAGGGGTATAATATCTGTTGTGATATCCTTCTATAATAATTTTTGCAAGTATATATATTTTCATTATTCATTTTGTTCTTTTAATAATTATTTTCTTATTTTGGTAAGTTATTATTAATTGTTCATTCTCTATACTATATGGTTTAACTTTTTCTAACCATTTTATTCCTAGGGTAATATTCTGGCTTCCTTGGTATATTTTAAATGATATTACTATTGGTATTCCTCCTATAATTATTTCTTTTTCTGTTACTTTTTCACTTGTGTTTACTATCTCACTAGGTAATCCAAGGCATAAGTGTCCTGTTTTTATAATTTCTGTTTCTAATACTAATTCTCTTGTTATATAATTCTCTTCTTGTCCTGTATTTATCAAAATTTTATATTTTCTTTGGTCTATTATTCCTGTTATAAAATAATGGTATAATGTTATTTCTTCTATATTTAATAAATTTTTCGAGATTTCATAGTTCCTTTTAGATGTGCTTGCTCTTGATGAGGTAGTCCTATTTAATGCATTGGTATACTTGAAGTACTCAATCTTTCTTTTACAATTTCTAAATCTTCTTCTATGTCAATTTCTTTATAACTATAATCATTATTATCTATTATAGTAATTATTCTTTCAAAAGGATTTTCTATTTTTATTTTATCAATTTTATTTCTTGCCGTTACTTTATGTTTTGTTGTTAGTATATATAGGTTTTTACATCTTGCTGTAAATATTTTGCTGCCTGGTGCTAGTTCTATTCCAGACATTTTCCAATGTAGAACTAATGATTTATCTATGTTTCTACCTGTTAATGCTACTGAGTAGTTGGCACTTATTATAAATTTAAATTTTTGGTATATTAGATTTTCTCTTACTGCATTTATTACACTTTTTTCTATAGGATGTATAATTCTATCATCTGCTAAATATATTTCAATAGGTGTATCTACTCCTTCTCTAAAACAAGCTTTTATCAATATTTCTGTTCCTCCTAAGTGTACGTACTTTATGGGTGTTTTTGCTTTTATATCTTGTATTTCTTTATTTATTATTCTCTTATTTAATATAGGTATTTGTGCTTTTCCTTTTGTATATTTACAATCTATGATATATTCTTTTTGACTAACTACACAATATTCATCTTTTTGTCTTTTAAACCAATTTCTTATTGTAGGTATTTCAAGTACTTTTTCAACACTTAAATCTAATTCTTTTCCTTTTATTTGTTCAAAAATTGTATTATCAAATATAATTTTTTGTTCTGCTGATTCTTCATTTTGATATTCTTCTTTAGATATTATTTTTATGTCCTCTTCAGACATTAGATTTCTTCGTTCATTTCGTCATTAGCTAGATCAATATCTATTTCATTTTCTAATTCAGGTTCTATATCTGATACTTCATATATACTATCATTTTCACTTAATTCATAATCTATGTAATCTATCTGTATATATTCTTCATTATCTATAATTACTTCTGCTATTTGTTTTCCTCTTGGATTTTTAGGTAACTTACAATTTCTGGCTAAATGTCCTAACTTTCCACAATTATAACAAGTACAATCTGATAGTTTTCTTTTTGGTCTATAAGGTCTTTTTAGTTTATAATTTTTTACATAATATCTTTGTCTTGGTTTTTTATATTTATATCTAGTTTTGGTTTTTCTATACTTGTTGTATCGTTTAGGTTTTTTATAATATTTATCTGTACATCCAAACTGTGGTGCTGTTTTATCTTTACAACATGCTAAATTTTTAAGTAATACTTTCTCCATTTTTATTTTTTCTTTTTGGTTTTCACATAATTGTACAAACCATTGATGTAGAAATTTTATTCTAGCTCCTAAAGTATCTGTTAATCCTTCATTATTCCAGTCTTTTATTATTTTTGTACTAAATGGTTCTGGTAGTTTTGTAAAATATTGCTGTCTTATTTCTTTTGCTTCATTTATATCATCTCTTGCTTTATAATAATATTCTTTAAATGCACATGTATATTCTTCTATATAACACATTTTACATATACTCAATTTTGTCATAAGTTGTCTATTTATTATTTTTTCTCTATTTTGTTCTTTTATTTCTGTAGTCATACCACCAAATTCATTTCTTATTGCTTATTCATATTTATCTAATATATCTATATTTGTTGTTGATGGAGAACCATCTATTTTCTTATCACTCCTAAGTGTTTCTAAACTTTCTAAGGGTAAATTTTCTATCTATAATTTTGTTGTTCCTACAAATGTTCTTTCTATATATCCTGGCGTTTCTTTTGTTGTTATTTTGTTATCGATTAATTGTTTAGATATATTTCCTACCCATAGTAAGATTACTTTATTTATATCTATAACACAATCTAGATCTAAAAAGTTATATTGTTCAATTATTGGTCTTGGCGTCCATTTTTTATTTAGTCTACTATTCCATATCGCATTTGTTCTATCTGATCTTTCATAACTATCTGTATAATAGGTTGGTGTTGTCCGTCTAGGATTACTCCTAGGACTATTATCCGGGGTTTTAACTTTTGATGTGCTAGGTTGATTTATATCTCCAGTATTTATTTCTAATTTTTTCGACTTATTTACTTGTTCTAAAATTTCTGTGTATGTTTCACTTATATCACTTATTTCTGATTTTTGATCATTCATTGTATCTGATTCATTTATTTCATCATTCATTTAATTTATTTTGTCTATTTCAAGATTTTCATTTAATATTTGTTTCATTTTATTTATTTCTTGTGTTAATTCAAATTGTTTTTCTTTTTCTTTTTCTATTTGTTTCTCTTTTTGTTTATTTTCATATAATAATTTAAGCTTAGCTATTTCTTTTTCTAATTCAGTTATTTTTGTATTTTTTAATTCTTCTATATGTTGTACTTCGTGCTTTGCTTTTATTTTTATTTTTTCAATCTCTTTTGATTTATCTATTTCTTCGTTTTCCTTTGTTATTCTTATCATAGCTGTTAAACTATCTTCTAATTTTGCTGTTTCTTTTTTTAACATTAAATACAAATTATTTCCTATCTTTTTATATCTTCTTCCTAAATTTGAAAATATTATTTTTATTATTAATCCGTCTTGATTTTCATATGTTTTTTCGTCTACTGCAAATTTTTCTTTATTCATTATGATTTATGTTGTAACTTATATCATGTTGTAATTTATATTCTAGGCAATTTTTTTGTATTTCTAACATAAATATAACTTTTCTTTGTGCTAATATTGCTTTAGTACTTACTCCTACAAATATATTTTCTTCTAGTCTTTCTTTTTTATATTTTAATTCTTGTCTTTTTTCAATTATTTTCTCTATCAATTGTTGCTTATATATTTCTTTGTTCATACTGTTTATTCAGATAACACACATATTTATATTCTGTTTTAGAGATTATATTTATCAAAAAGTCTGTTTTGCTATTATCTTTTTTAGTAAGTTGTAATAGTTCATATTCCATATATAAGTTTTTTAACTTTTTCAGTGTCTTTCGTACTTTTCTTTCTATCTTAGTTTTTGTTATAGTAGTTACTTTATTTGAATTATTCTTCATATTTTTAGGAAAATATTTTTTCATAATATTCTTTTTTAATTAGATTTAATTTTTGTATTTCATTAGCGTTGTTTTCTATATATTCTAAATATTCTTCCTCTCTAAAATATAAATATTTATTTACATTTTCAATTAATAATTTTTCTAGTAGATCTATTTCTTCTTTAGTTTTCCTCCAAAGTTGTAAATATAAATAATCTATCATTGATCTATGAATAATTCTAGATCATCATATAAATCTATATCAAAATCATCTGGTATAATTAATTCTGCCCAACCATGAATTGTTTCTTCAATTATCTCATATGTCAATAATTTGTCATAAATTATTCTTTTCATATCAATATTAAGATCTTTTAATATATAAAGAATTAATATTTTGTAGTTAACATCATCATCTAATAAATAAGAATCATTTTAACATATTTTCGCTAAAATTTTATTCCTTCTAACCTCTTAATTTATTATACTTATTTATTATGTAATAATAACAATTTAATAATCATCTCGTCTAGTCACTACTACGGTTTTCTTCTTAGATTAGTTATCCTAACAGCGCCTCAACTGTGTTTACTCCCCTAAATGGCCTTCTTGCCTACCGGTTTCAACTTTAGGATGGCATAGTCTGGGTATACTGACTCTCAGAATATTTCCGTAGCAAACCTTCTAAAGATGGTTATTATAACATTATTAAAACATAATAAACAATTATAATCAACAAGAGATTATTAGGAATAAATCAGTTTAGCTACTCATGAATGAAAATGAGTATACCTGTTTCTGTATGTTTGTTAATTCTGATTTGTTTTCCATAACTTTTTCTTAACTTAGCTCTGATACCAATATAGGGGGGTGGAAGCGGAATTTAGAAAAGAGAGTGAAGAAGAGAGTTTCTTGAAAGTAGCTTGCTTTTTTATGAGGGAAAAAGCCCTCTATTTATATAAAACTTACAACTCTGGCCAAGTTAAAGTGGCCGACATTACTTTAATAATACTTTACATATGGCCTATTTTCCTTTGGCCGACGCAAAACAACAAAAAACTTTACTTTACATATGGCCTATTTTCCTTTGGCCGACGCAAAACAACAAAAAACTTTACATATAATGGACGACATACTATTTAATACTTTTCTACTTTACATAGTGGCCTTTGCTTTTATTTATGGCCGACATACTATTCATTACTTTACATATGTCTTCACTCTAACTGCACTTCTGGAACGTAGTTATCTTCTCCTTCACATTTCGTGCATAGATGGTCTGGATATTTTTGTCCTATTATCTTGCAATATCTAGTCATTAGATTTGATGAGATAAAATTTTTCCTAATAGCTCTTGTGGTAGGCGTTTGTTCTGGTTTCAGCAGACTTAGTATTCATTGTCGTAATTCTTCCATATCTGCTGCCCTTATTTCTCTACAGTTTGAGTATATCATTGTTTGATCTCTGTTGTAATAACTCCAGATTGCATTTTCATTTAGGTAGTTGTTTGATAGTTCATTTAATATAATAGCTATCCCAATAGTCCTTTTGTTTGCATAAAACTCTGGGATATTTATCTTCTGTATCTCTTCTTGTATACCTATCTTTTCTGGTATTATCATTTCTCTAGTTAAACCAATCTTAATGACTTGTATTGTTGGCTTAACTTCGTCATATAGTATCTCTGTTGTTGCTGAATAGATCTTTATGTAAAATAAAGTCCCTTTAGTTATTCTTTTATATTGTAAAATTGCTTTATGTAGCTCTGGTATTTTAGCTACTTCTTCTCCTGTTGTAGTATATACTGTACTTAATAAACCGTAATTGTAGCAAGTTGCTACTAGATTTGGATTGGTACCAGGTTGTGCTATGAGTTTATTGTATCCTTGTAGGTATTGGGTTATATAGTTTTCATTTGGATTCTTGGTATCTTTTGCTCTGGGGTTTAGGTTTAAAAAGGTTTGTATCTTGTATAT
Source organism: Solanum sitiens (assembly GCA_016801875.1). Lineage (NCBI taxonomy): Eukaryota > Viridiplantae > Streptophyta > Magnoliopsida > Solanales > Solanaceae > Solanum > Solanum sitiens. The sequence continues at coordinate 507,094 of JABWTJ010000222.1, read as the reverse complement.
ATTTTCTATATACATTCTGGTAATATGGTTATATGTTTGTTTTTGTGAATCTAGGCTGACTTTATAAGTATTTATTTGCGGGGGTATGAATATATCTTTTTGGGTATTTTGTGGAGAGTATGGTTTGGAAAATAGTTTGTTCATATTTGTATTTGTATATTTTGCCTTACCTTCTTCCTTTTTTGTAGCTGATCCTCCTGTAGATGTGCTACCTGCAGCTGTATATATTATTTTGTTATGGGTTTTAGGGTGTTTCCCAACGTCACCTTCTAGCTCTGCATGTTTTAAGTCATGCTGCTGACTTTTAACTGTATCTTTTAGTATTTGTACTTCAGTTTCTATGTTTTCCATTTTTTGACAGAGTGTCGTCATTGTAACTAATATTTTCTTCATTGTATCTTCCTCTGGAGAGGTAGTCTGCAATAAAATTTTTGTCAGTTTTGATTACTTCAATTGTAAATGTAAAATTTAATATATTTAATACTAATCTTCTTATTTCTTTTGTTGTAACTGAATCTTGTACCTTTTTAGTTATCCACTACTTTACCTGTGTATTATCTGTTCTTACAAAAATATTGTTGTAAACAATATATGGTTCAAATGCTAATAAACATTTATATAATGCAAACAATTCTTTTCTATTTATCTCCCATTTTATTTGTGCTTCTGCATAAGATCCTGAATAATATCTACAATGATGTTCTATTTTTTCTTTGTCATATTTATATTTTAAAACTCCTCCATAACTATGATTGCTGTTTATAACTCAATCATATTAATCACCTTGTCATGAATTTGTGTTAAATTTGTTATGATCTTGAACTCTTAGAATCAAGTCTCGTTTGCTAACATTTTTAAAATGTGGAAATTGACTAATATGAATTAAATATTATACGTGTAGATTTTCTGGACATTTTTACTTTTAGCATGTTCATACTTAGAAAATCATGGTCATAAGTTTTGTTTTATTTTATATGCTATTTGGGGTTTAGAAGATCATGCCTATGCTACACAATATTTTTACTTTTCAACAACCTAGATGTCATGTTCATAGGTTTAGAAGATCATGCCTATGCATGCTAATGACTGAAATAATATAACATAAATTTGCCACTGGTTTCAACACATTAAACATTTAAATAATATTCTGTAATGATTTTTCTGCCACTGTTTAGCAATGCTATGACATCACTATTTTCTTCTACTTAAGGTTAATAAACCAGTTCCTGAATTATTTTAATCTTAAAATACGCTAATGATTAATTTGTGCATTTAATAAATTAATTTCCACTTAAAATAAATATTTGATAAAATATGCTACTGTTCTACCATATTTTCTGCACTTAAATCACTTTTCTGCCACCTTTTTAAATAATAGTTAATAAGTATGCCACCTTTTAAAAATCAGTTAAGTTTATTTTCTTGTCCTTGTAATAATTTTCTTCTGTCGAAATTGAATAATGATTGTTATAATTTTGTACGCACACAGCTTGCATGCTACCTTTTCATTCTATTTGTGTTTGCTAACATGTCTAATTAAAACATAGAGGCCAACATTAGACTTTATGTGATAAGTGGCTGTCCTATTTGTATTGCTTGGTGTCTAGGAGACCTGTTAGGGGCCTATATTTATTTTGTTTAAAACCACCCAATAGTAGTCCAATGCCTGTTGGATGTTAAACAGGGTGCGACACCTCCTACACAGAGACATCATGACTCTATTTGGTTTTAGTGGAAAGAGTAAGTAAGTCTGCTCATTTCTTGTTTATCATGACTAAAGATTCAGCAAAGTACTACGCCAAACTCTACATCAATGAGATCGTAAGGTTGCATCGGGTTCCCTTATCTATGATCTCAGATAGAGGTCCCCAGTTTACCTCTCGATTCTACAAATTGTTTTAGAAAGGTCTTAGTACTGAGGTAAATCTTAGTACAACATTCATCCATAGACGGATGGTTAGGCAGAACATACCATTCAAACCTTAGAGAAGATGTTGAGATCTTGCGTGATTGATTTTAATGGTAGATGGGATGAACACCTACCTCACAAATTAAAGTTTTCCTATAATAATAGCTTACATTCCAATATTCAGATGGCTCCGTGTGAGGCACTACATGGGCGTAGATGTTGGACCCCAATTTGTTTGTTTGAAGTAAAAGCATCATTTATTGGGCCAGATTCATTTCATGAGGCAATGGAAAACTTTATCTCATCAAATATATACTAAAGACAGATAGAGTCGTCAAAAGTCCTATGTAGATGTGCGGAGAAGAGACTTAGAGTTTGTAATCGGTTATTGGATTTTTTTTAAGGTGTCACCTATGAAGGGGGTGTCGAGAATTGGATAGAATGGAAAGCTCTTACCTAGATATGTAGGTCCTTAAAAAATCATGAGAAGAGTTGGTAATGTGGCTCATGAGTTAGAGTTGCCACCATAACTAGTAGCGGTTCATCTAGGCTTCAACATTTTCTTTTTAAAGAAGTGTGTGGGTGATCTGGAATCTATAGGACAATTAGATAGTGTTCCTGTGATGGATAATCTCACTTATGAAGAGGTTCTGTTTAGATTCTTGATCTTCATGTTCATAGGTTGATAAATAAAGAAGTGAATTAAGTGATGGTTTTGTGGAGGAGTCAATCCTTAAAAAGCTACTTGGGAAGCATAAGAAATCATGAAAGCCAAGTATCATCAGCTCTTTCTTTCGATTTCGTTTCTTCTCGAGGTTATACTTCCTCTCTAGTCTCTCATTTTTCTCTTGTGTAATTCAGTCTCAGCATCTTGTTCCAAAAATTATTATTGGATTTCTGCATATTTGCATGTTCTTGAAACTCAACTTAGTTAGATATCAGTTTCTAGTACTTAGTGGAAGGGATTGCACTTCTTTCCCTCCATACCCAGCTTGTTTAGACTTCATTCGAGGATGAGTGTTTCGAAGGAGGTGATAATATAACCCTTAGACCTCAAAATTAAGAAAATCCTTGTTTTTAGAAAAATTGTTCCCTGTACCGAATGAACCACCCATTGACTGTGTGTAAAACAATGGACCGTAGGTAGTATTCCATCATTAAGGCACAAATGTTGATGATCTCTTATCCCATCCACGGTTGACAGTACGTGGTTTGACCTATAGACCGAAAGTAAGGGTCAGTAGCCTATTAGAAAGAACTTGCTATTGGGTAAACATGAAACAATCATATCTTTTAGCAAAAATGATGTATGTGGCCCATGACTTATTAATTAAATACAATTGAATCCTCTTTCCAACGCCCCCAAGTAAACTAAAATCCCAGCTCCAAATAAAATGCTATGATCATTTTAGTAAAGCCCTGTGGGGAAGACCAGGAAACACAACTTTAGTCTAAGGTTGGTAGTCCAAACGATGCTATGTATGTCTCTTCGTGGATGGCCTTTATAAGCTATTAAGTGAGGGTCATTTAAGTATTTTTCCAATGCATTGGATCCTTTAAACTTCGTCGTTTAATGCCTAATCTATGTTGTTTTTCATAGTCTAAGACTAATAACTTAGTCAGACTTACCCATAACCCTCATTCTCCAAAGCTCATCCATACTTGGAGAAAAAAAAAAGAGGAAAATGTCGACCAAACATCCCAAGAGCAACAAGAAGTGTTCTTAAAGGTTTAATTTAACACACCGTATCTGAAACATACCCAAAAATACAAATTTCAAAAAGTTTTAGGTGCAACCCATGACCCGTGTTGGTGGTCTGTTGTTCACCATTGTAACCTCTCCCCAAACCCAGATCAGAAATATCGTCCATGTCCTCACCCACTGACAGACCCACGGTTCATAGGCTAGACTACGGTCCATGGTCTGTGTCCATGATAGATGCCTAATGTACCAAGACTATAATACGAACAATGACAGACAAGCATGAACCGTTGTTCCATCCACGCTCTGTAGGTTTGATCGTCGGTGAAGGCCAACAACCAATTAGGGGGGAATTTCTAATTGGGTCAACTTAAAATGGTCATCACTCTTATCATAACACAATTATGTTGTCCCATGACATATGATATGACAAATAATTGAATATTCTTTCCAATACAATTGAGTTTACCAAAACCCGACCTTCCAGTAAAAAGATATGCTCAATTTAGTGAAGCTTTGTGGGTAGATATGACCTACGACCCCAATCTACGAACCGTAAGATGACCTACGACACATAGGTCCCGTTCATCGGTTACTCCGACAACAGTTAAGTTAGGTTTATTTAGTTATTTCCTATTTCATTGGACCTCTAAGCTATATCTTTTGGACCCTAAATTATGAGGTTTTTGTTAGTTTAAGCCGAAACATAACTAGAACTTACCTAAGTCAAATCATTAATCAAGAGATAGAAAAATAGAAGAAAGAGAGGAGTAAAAGTCAACCATCCCTCACTCCAAGAAAGCAACAAGTTTATGCAGTTCCATCTCCCAGAAATCAAAGGATTTCTCCGTGATATTTTCCACCAGGCATGTGAGATTTCACTAGTTGGTTCCTTTCACCCAGTAGGTCCCTAGTTTTCTGTAAGTTTGTTGATTACCCTTATTATGAATAGACCTAGGGTTTCTTGAATGATAGAATTTTTAGGTTCTTAGCTGTTAGAATAATCCAAATCAGAGTAGTACATTGGTATTCAATTTATTGCATGAAACTTCTTAGTTATTGAATGATCCTAGTTATGTATTTCTTTAGTTCTAGAATTATACATTCTAGATTAGTTATTAATGCATCAATATCAGTTTAATTGTTGAATCCTATGTGTGCATGTTAAGTTTAGGCTATCCCGTAACTTAAAGAAATTCAGTCATAATGTGTAAATTACTCAATCCATTGGAAGCATCATAATACCGAGTTGGACTAGGGTTCAGCCTACCCAAATAGTCCTAGACCTACTAGCCATGTAGGTTCTATATTTAGCATCATTTTAGTGATCATGCTAACATGCCTTTATAACTCTAGCATGGTAAATTAACTCCTCTCTATGGTGAATTCATATTGGACTCTACATTTAGCTCATGTGGTTTATAAGTAGCTCCCACAGTTCAGTCAGGCTCAATTACATTGACCACGTTTCAGTATTCAGTCTCAACATGTTATAACTTGGTATTCAATTCAGATTAATCATGTTCAGTATTTCAGCAGATATCATGTTGAGATATTTTGATTGTTTGATTGCTTTGTTTAATTATATGTTATTTCAGCTTTACTCCATTCTGGATGATCAATACCTTTAATTTATGACGTGTCCTCTACAACTTCTCATTATGTAGATTCAAATTCTTAGCATCTAGATCAACATAGATAGGTTTCCGATCTTCAGTTCAGCAGAGTCAGTGGTGAGTCCTCATTTTCTGTAGACAATAGTCATGAGTTTCTTTTCACTAATTAGTCCTTTAGTTTTAGTTTTGCTAGATCTAGTTGGGTCATGTCCCAACTTTTCTAGTAATTTTACATGCTTTTTCCAGACATAACTGGATTTAACTTAGTATTGAGATAATACCATCTTTGTATTAAACTCATCATTATTTCGTTTATCTTACTTATAGTATATGATTATTCCCTTTCATTGGTATGAGTTCACCATATCTAATGAGATGGAGGCTACAAAGAGATTTAGGAAAAATCTTAATTTTCTTGTTACTCTTATCGTGTGTAAGGTATGATCTAATTCCTCATTCAAACTCGACGTTTTGTGTTTAAGTTATTATGCCTCCTTGTAAAGCTAATGCCCAGAATGCGTATGGTAGGAATTCTAACGCGGCTCCTCCATTCGCAGATCAGGAAGAATCAAATGCTGCATTCTGGAATGCCATTTTGATATTGGCTTAGAGTGTCACCAACAAAAACAATCTGCGGGTTCAAACTCATGTATATGCTAATGGTTGATCAACACCAACAAGAGTTCGTGACTTTTTTAGGATGAATCCTCATGAGTTCTTAGGATCGCAGCCTGGTGAGGATCCCCAGAATTTTTTGGATGAGATCAAGAATATCCTCGAGGTGATGCAAGTCACTAGGATGATAGGGTTAAGCTAGAATCTTACCAACTTAGGGATGTGGCTCATATCTTATATACTCACTGGACAGAAAACAGAGGTACAAATGCCCCTCATATCACTTGGTATTGATTTAGTGAAACCTTTATAGATATGTTTTTCCCAAGAGAGGTGAATGAGGCAAAAGCTAAAGGAATTTACGAACTTGAGCCAATGTTACATGACGGTGCGAAAGTATGGGCTCAAGTTTACCCAACTCTCCAAGTATGCTCCTCATATGGTTTGTGACCAAAGCTTACATGAATAAGTTCATGTATGAAGTGTAATATTTGGTGATAACAGAGTACATAAATGCTATGTTACTAGGAGATATGAACATCACTACGATTATGACTAATGCTCAACAAGTTGACGGTGATAAGCTTAGGGAACAAGAACAGGAGAACAAGAATTCTAGGACTGGTAATTAAGTGTATTCTCAGCAAAAAATGGGTGGTGGAAATCGGTCACAGAGTCAGCAAAAGTTTTCAGCCCCAGCCCCTTCATTATCTAGTGTTCCATCCTCCAAGAATAGGTATATCAGAAGGGTAGCTTTAAGTGTCAAAGAAGTGTTCAGGCACAAAACCTACCCCACATTCCCTAAGTATGGTAAGAACCATTCGGGTGAGTGCCTTGCACAAAAATAAGGATGCTTTTGATGCGGTTAGTCTTGTCACAGGTCGAGGGATTGTCTTTCTAGACAGGTTCAAGGAGGTAGTAATGGTAAAGCTCAGTCTACAACAACAGCGGCACCAAAAGGTCGCCCTACTGAACATGGTAACTCATCTTGTATAGGTCGCGATCAGCCCTAGAACAACTTGTATGCTCTTTAGGCTCGCAAGGATTAGGAATGTTCTCTTAATGTAGCCACTAGTACATTACGAGTCTTTGAACTTGATGTTTATGCTTTGTTTTATCTAAGGGTTACCCTTTAATTTGTAGCTCCTTATATAGCAGTCAAGTTTAGTGCTAGTCCAGAAACTCTCTCAGAAATCTTCTCAGTATCTACCCCAGTCGGTGACTCTGTTACAGCTAGACGGGTATAAAGAAATTACCATGTCATAGTCTCCTAGAAATTCACCTCAGCAGATCATTTATAGTAGAAATGGTAGACTTCAACATCATAGTTAGAAATGGTAGACTTTGACATCTTTTTAGGCATGGATTCATTACATTCCTGTTATGTCTAAGTTGATTGTAGAACTAGGATTGTTCATTTTCAATTTCCAGACAAACCAATCTTAGAATGAAAGGGTAGTATCTTAGCGCCTATGGGATGATTCATTTCATACCTTAATGCTAGAAAGACGAATTCTAAGGGTTATATCTATCATCTATTTTGGGTTATGGATTAAAACTCCAAAACACCAACTCTTGAGTTAGTCACTATAGTCAATGAGTTTCTAGAAGTGTTTCCATAAGATCTTCCCGAAGTTCTATCCAAAAGGGAAATTGACTTTGGAATTTATCTCCTTCTCGATACCCATCCTATTTTGATTCTTCCTTAATGAATAGCGGAGCTTAAGGAAGTGAAAGATCAGTTGAAAGAACTTCTAGATAAGGACTTCATCAGACCTAGTATTTATCCATGGTGCACCTATGTTGTTCATGAAGAAGAAAGATGGTTCTCTCAGAATATGCATTGACTATAGGAAGTTGAACAAGGTCACAATCTATAATAAGTACTCCATCCCCAAGATTGATGACTTTTTTGACCAACTTTAGGGTTCTAACCATTTCTCAAAGATATCCCTCATATCTGGTTATCATCAGCTAAGATTCATAGATTGTGTCATTCCGTAAACACCTTCAAAACTCAATATGGTCATTATGAATTCGTAGTTATGTCATTTGGACTTACTAATGCTCCATGAAGCTTTCATTGATTTGATGAACAGAGTGTTCAAGCAATACTTGGACTTGTTTTTTATCATCTTTATTTATGATATCCTCATTTACTCTAGGCATGAAGAAGATCATGCGAGTCATTTATTTTCCTACACACTATAAAAAAATCACCAATTATTCCTTAAGTTTAGGAAATATGAGTTTTAGTTACAATCTGTTTCTTTCCTTGGGCATATAGTATGCAACAAAGGGATTCGATTGAGAAATATGAGTTTTAGTTACAATCTGTTTCTTTCCTTGGGCATATAGTATGCAACAAAGGTATTCGATTGAGTGGATTCTCAGAAAATAAAAGTAGTGAAACAATGGACTAAACCTACCACTCCAACTGATATAAGAAGTTGCTTAGGTCTAGTGGGTTATTAAAGAAGGTTTGTGAAAGGATTGTCATCTATAGACTCTCCATTGACAATGTTGACTAAGAAAAAGGTGAAGTATTATTTTCGAGATGATTGTTAGAAAAGCTCCGCAGAACTGAAAACAAAGTTGACCACACTCCTATTTTGACTCTACTAGAGGGTTTAGACCACTATGTTATATATTACGATGTTTCCAGATTTGGCCTAGGTTGTGTGTTGATGCAGCGAGATAAGGTTATAGCTTATTCTTCTAGACAACATAAGGTGCATGAGAAGATTATCCAATTCGACCTCGAGCTTGCAGCAATGGGGTTTGAAATCAATATCTACATACAATATTTGTATGGTGTTCACGTAGAAGTGTTCACTAATCATAAGAGTCTTCAATATGTGTTCACCCAGAAAGAGTTGAATCTTCGCTAAAGGATACGACTTGAGTTCCTTAAGGATTATGATATGAGTATGCCTTACCATCATGGTAAGGGGAATGTTGTATCACTTACTCTTGGAAGACTATCCATGGGTAGTGTAGCCCATGTTGAGGAAGAATAGAAGGAACTAACAAAGTATTTTCACAGGCTTACTTTCTTGGGAGTTTGCCTTATGAGCATATCAGATAACGGTGTCACAATTCAGTATGTGTCAGAAAATTCTTTAGTGGTTAAGGAAAAGCAAGATAGTGATCTAATCTTACTTGAACTTAAGGGTTCAATCCACAATCAAAGTGTAGAGGTTTTTTCCTAAAGGAGAGATGGTGTACTTCATTATTAGGGTAGATTGTGTGTTTATGATGTGAGTTAATTGAGACAACATATTCTCGTAGAAGCCCATAATTCAAGACATTATATTCATCGAGGCTCTACTTAGATGTACCGTGATCTGCAGGAAGTCTTTTGGTTGAATGGAAAGAAGAGAGAGATATAGCAGACTTTGTGAGTAAGTGCCCAACTGCTGACAAGTGAAGGTGGAACATGGAAAACCAGGGGGTATGACTCCAGAGATTGACGTTACTAATTTGAAATGGGAAGTGATAAACATATATTTCATTATAGGGTTATCTCATACTCGCACACAACATGACTCCATTTGGGTGATAGATGATAGAATGACTAAGTCTTCTCGCTTTTTGGCGGTCAAGACTACAAATTCAGCGGAGGAATATGCCAAGCTTTACATTAATGAGATAGTATGTTTGCATGGGGTTCCTTTGTCTATCATTTCAGATAGAGGTCCTCACTTTATCTCTCAATTCTTGAAGTCCTTTTACAAAGGTCTTTGTACTCAAGTTACTTTTAGCACAACATTTCATCCACAGACAGATCGTCTGCTAGAGTGTACAATTTAGACCTTAGAGGACATGTTGAGAGCTTGTGTGATGATTTCAAGCGGATTTGTGATGATCACCTTTCTCTCATTTAGTTGACCTGCAATAATAGTTACCATTCCAGCATTCAGATGGCCCCTTATGGGGCATTGTATGGGCGTAGATGCAGATCTCTAGTTGGTCTTTTTGAAGTAGGTGGAGCAACCTTGATAGGACCAGATTCAGTCCAAGATGCTATGGAGAAAGTGAAATTCATTAGAGATAGAATTAAGACTGCACACAGTCGCCAGAAGTCTTATGCATATGTGGTAAGAAGGGAATTAGAGTTCCAAGTTGATGAGTGGATTTTTTCGAAGGTGTCACCTTTGAAAGGGGTGATGAGATTTGTCAAGAATGGGAAGATCTATCCTAGATATGTTGTTCGTTACAAGATTCTGAAAAGGATTGGTAAAGTGCTTTATGAGTTACAGTTGCCTGCAGAATTAGAAGCAGTTCATCCGGTTTGTCATATTTCACTTTTGAAGAAGTATGTGGGTGATCCAGCATCCATAGTGCCATTAAAGAGTGTGTTCGTGAGAGATAGTCTCTCATATGAGGATGTACCTATTGAGATTCTCGTTCATCAGGTTAGAAGGTTGAGTAACAATGAATTTTGTTTAGTCAAGGTTTTATGGAGGAGCCAGTCCGTAGAAGGAGCTACTTGGGAAGCAGAAGCAAGAATGAAGTCCAAGTATTCTCACCATTACCATTCCGATTCCATTTCAGCTTAAGGTAATAATTCCTCTTCAGTTTTTCAGTTATTCATGGGCTAAGTCAATCTTAGTGTTTTGTTCCTTTACTCAGCCTTGCATTTTCAGCGTATTTGCATTTTCTTGGAACTCAATTCAGTCAGACATCAACTTCTAGTACTTAGTGGTAGAGATTGCAGCTTCTTCCCTCCATACTAAGCTAGTTTAGTCCTTATTCGAGGACGAATGGTTCCAAGGGGAGATAATGAAACACACCATATCAGAAACACACAAAAATTGAAAAGTTTGAGAAGTTGCAGTGCAACCCATTGTTGCCACCCACGGATCGTAAGGTCAGACCATAGCCCGTGTTGGTGGTCCGTGGTTCATCACTGAAACCCCTCCCCAAAAACAGCTTAGAAAAATGGTCTAAGTCTCGACCCACTGTATGTGGTCTATGTCTATGAATCGAGGCACCCTTTACCCAGCCTCTAACGCGACCGATGGCTGACTAGGAGGGATCGTCGTTCAATCCACTATCCATAGGTTTGATTGTTAGTGAAGTCCATCATCCAATTCGGGGGAAATTTCTAATTGGGTTAACTTTAAATGGTCATCACTCCCAACACAAAAAGAATTATGTGTCCTATGAACTATGATATGATAGATAATTGAATCTCTTTACAATCCACAAAGTTTGCTAAAATCCAATCTCCTAGTAAAAAGTTATGCTCATTTTAGTGAAGCTATGTCAGGCAGACTTGACCTACAACCCCAATCTACGGAAAAATAGGTTGACCTACGTCCAGTAAGTTATGCTCGTCGGTCACTCCGATTGCAGTTAAGCCAGGGGTCTTTGGTCTTTTCCTAATTCATTTGAACCCTAATCTATGTCATTTAGACCCTAAATTATGCGGATTTAGTGAGTTTAAGACAAGAAGCATAACTAGAATTTACCTAAGTCAAATCATTAAACAAAACATAGAAGAAATTAGAAGCAACAGAGGAGTAAAAGTCAACCAACCCTAACTCCAAGAACGCAACAAGTCTTTAGTTCCAGCTAAAAAATCAAGAGATTTCTCCGTGAAATTCATCACAAGGTATGTGGGATTTCACTATTGGGTTCCTTTCACCTATTAAGTCCCTAGTTTTCATTCAGTTTACTGATTCCCTTACTATGACTCGACCTAAAGTTTCTTTGATGTTAATCTATTAGAATGATCCAAATCAGATTAGTAAGTTAATACTCAGTTTATTGTATTAATTTAAGAACCCTAGCTATGTATTTCTTTATCTCTTGAACTACATATGCTAGAAAGGATATTTCGGTTATTCAGTTATGCATACCTCAGTTATTAATGAATAAATAACAATTTAATTGATGCATCCTCATTTACATGTTCAGTTTGAAAAATCCAGTAACTTCCAGAAATCCAGTCATAATGTGTAAACTACTCAATCCATTGGGAGTATCATAATATTGAGTTGGACTAGGGTTAACTGTACCCAAATAGTCCTACAACTACTAGCCATGTAAGTTGTAACTCCCCTCCCTTAGCATCATTTTAGTGATAACGCCAACATGACTCTATACCTCTAGCATGGCAAATTAGTTTCTCTTGATGAGGAATTTATATCAGACTCTACATTTAGCTCATGTGATTTTATTATCAGCTATAAGTAGCTCCCACAGTTCATTCAGTCTAGTTTGCATTGACCACGTTTCAGTCTTCAGTCTAAGAATGTTATAACTTGGTCATTAAATTCGGATTATTCATGGTTAGTATTTCCACATCTATATTATGTTCGAATTATTTAATTTCTTTATTGATTTGTTCAGTTATATGTTTTTTCACCTTTACTCTATCTTGCATGCTCAGTACCTTTTAAGTACTGACACATATGTGCGTTACATCGTCTCATGTTGTAGGTTCAGGTTCATAGAATCCAGATCATGCTTAGAACGGATCATGATCTTCAATTCAGCAGAAACAGTAGTGAGTCCTCATTCTCCGGGGACAATAGTCATGAGTTTATTTTAAATAGTTTTACTCCTTTAGTTTTAGTTTTCCTAGATCTAATTGGGTCATGTCCAAACATTGCTAGTTGTTTTAGAGACTTATTTTATACATAGCTAGATTCAACTTAGTATTGAGCTAATCTCTACTTTGTATTAAACTCATCGGTATTTCATATATCTTAGTTATAGTAAATGAGTATTCCCCATCCTTTCATTTTATTTATGATTTATCTTCCGAATTAGTTTATTATCTTTCATATGATAATGAGCATGAAAGTATGGTCAGCTTGGGATCACATGTAGTCCTAGGTCCCATGACCGCGTTAAGGGGGTATCTTGGGGTGTGACATTCAGTCCGAAAATACAAAGAATTTCTCCACATGTTTCTTCACTAGGTATGTGAAATTTCACTAGTGCGTTCCTTTCATTCACTAGGTCCTTAGAAAAGATTCAGCTCCTTGATTCTCCATATCTTCTTAGACCCAAGGTTTCTACCAGCTTGAAAATATAGTATTATTGAGTTTCTGTAGTATTCTAAATCAAAATAGCTTGTATGAAATGTTTTATTAATTCCATCTATTATACTTGATATACCGTTAGTTCACAGATTTTTGATTCATTTCACTTAAGAGTTATGTCTATCTAGTTTCATTTTATATTGGAAATAATGTTTTATGTGTAAAGTTTGTAGAAAATATGCTTGGACACGGTTAAGTGAGATGACAACTGAAATTCTGTAAAAGTTTCCACCCACGGAGTTACCTACAGAGTGTAGATCTTATGACGGTCCATCAATGGGTAGGCGAGATAGGAGCATCAGGGAATTCTTACCAAGTGTGTAACTAGGAAGTTATCCACATACGGTAAGTCCACCATGGCCCATTCTGAACATCCATCAAATGTGTTCAGAGATTTGAAGTTCCAGTACCTCATGAAAATCCTAAGTGTGGAGCCACGGAAGAGGACCAACGGACCGTAGGTCAACCTTAGGTCTGTCATGCACGTCCTTCATTGGTGATCTTAGAGTAAAGGTTCCAGCCTTTACTGAAAAAAGTTATAAGTATTGACCAATAGAGGGACCCACAACCTGTAGGTTTAGTCGTCGATCAAAGTCGCGTTCTAGAAAGTTTATTTTCTCATTTATTTTCTTTTTGTTTAGGACATGTTCTCGTATGAATATGGTTTATAAACCTCGTTTTGGGGCTTAGACATTATTGTTTACTTTTAGTTCTTGATATTTTCTTGGGAATTAACTTGCAACCTTTTGCAATTTGATTTCTGTATTATTGTTTATAAGATTTGGTTTTGAATTCCAATTGTAGATTTGGGGTTACTTGTACTCGAAGTGTAACTTCATGAATTCTTAATAACAAAACATAAATGTGTTCTTTCACCCATGAGTAGCTAAATCCAAAACTAGGGTTGTGAGAACAATGTATGAATATCTTGAATATTGTTGATGCATGTATTTGGAATTCTTTCTCTTAGAAGTCTTTTTAACGAGTGCACACATTAGAACTCACCCTTTTGCTACTTGTCGGACAAGGGAGATAGTTAATGAAAAAAGAATTATCAATTGAGATTTAGTGAGATAATATCTAATAGTCTAATGTCAATTGGTCGAGGGTGAAAACTAAGTCATACATTGATGTGATATCTATTATGAGGTAAAAATAAGGGTTAGTAAAGTATCCACATGTAGACGATCAAAGGTGTAAAATGAGATTTAGAGGACCAATCACTTAGGGATATGTATCTTACCAACTTTGCATGTAAAACAATAGAAAATGATTACTATTATTAGGATTACCACGTTAGAAACTTATGGGAAAACCACGTACACCCTAGTTTCTCTCTAACATTGACAACTCAATGTTTGAATCTTGCTTACTTAATACTTAAACAACAATCAATTATTTTCCTACAAACCCTCCTCCCTTTAATTACTTGTTTCGCAAATAGTTTGACTAAACTAATATAATCGTGAGTTAAGTTTCAGTCTGAACTGTATTCCTCCTGGGAATGCCCCTAACCTACAAATTAGGATCTTTATTCAACGAAGACCGCTTATACAACTTCCGGGAAGTGTTATTTGAGCATATCAAAATTTTTGCACTGCTCCTAGAGAATAAGGATTGTGGATTATGTTTTACTACATTATTGAACTTTATTAAATATTTCCTAATTTTACATTTTATTTTATTTTGTTCTCTACATGTTTCTACTCTAGTGTATGCCAAGTAAACGGAATCGAGGAGAACCATTGACCCATTCGACCCCGAACTAAGCAATACTTTAAGAAAAATGGCTAATCAAGGGGGAAATAATACAGGGTCGACATCAATACAGTTTAATCTGAAGGACCTATTGTTCTCTCTCTTCTAAATTTAGGGCATATATTTGTGGTGACAAGCATTCTAATGCAGATGCTTACTGCAAGTGGGCTATTGTTTGGTGTAGATTTTGATGATCTGCATGGGCACATGGGTAAGTTGAAGAGTGTATGAAATAGTTGTGTGCGACGACGGGATTTGGATATGAACGTCATAGGTTTGAGAGTCATATCAAATTTTGGTGTTGCTGCCGGGGAGTGTGTCCATCTCCAAGAAGGCCAAGCCTGCAGTTCAGCCTCCACTTGAGGCTACACTAATATAGGGTGTTATTGTGGACATCTTCGAGGCCACCCTCCGTAGGATAATCTCAGTCATGCACTATACTTTGCCTTTCATTACAGAGAGTTATACTATCGCATGGGAATCATCCAGAGTGGGGAATTTAAGAGGAATGCAGAGAAGCTGGAGTCACTTATTAGGTGGCTAGAACAAAATCTTACCACGACGGAGAGCGCGTAGAGTGGGTCGCTACTTCGAGACTGGAATTGAGAAGGCTACCCTGAATTTTGCTACAATTTTGTTGTTGGTGCGAAATAGATGTACCTGATCAGGCGGACAATGTGATCACTTCGGACAGAGCAGTGAGAGTTTTTGCTATAGTAGCAGGGACTTGAGGTAGATTTTGTCCACATATTGATCGCAGAGATCCACCAGAGGGACTTTGTGGCCACCATCTCTTTGAAATTCTCATTCCTCATATTCCAGCTATTGATGTACTTAGTTGTACAAGTTTTGCATTGTGATAGGTTACTTCAAGAAACAAAGACTCAAGATATCTGCTTGATCCGGGATAAGGCAAACCTAGTCGCACCTTGCAGAGATCCACAGTTTAAGGTACCACCTTTAGGTGATGATCTTTCCCACGATGTTGTAGAGATGTGGGCTTCTTATTCAACCCTTCCAACTACTACATCATATACCCAGGCTCCCCGGTCTTTGTCCTCCAGCCAGGCCCTAGCTCTTTCAGAGCCACACACTCTTCAGGTTCTATCATATTTCGTCTAGCCCAAATCCAAAATCTAGCTACACAGATGCCACCCTGCTTCACCACATAAAACCTTGGATGCAACAGTCCATAGAAAATTCTGAGGCGAGGATTGAGTGGATGATGGGTCATAAGGCTCAGTTTGTTCACCACGCCCTTATGTCGTTAAGTTGTGCGTGTTGGATAAAGCATCCCCGGTTATTGATGTTTCCACCTTCTAGAAGGAGTTGGCTATGTTATGTGCTAATATTGCTACAATCCTGCCCCCTGAGAGTAAACTAGATTGTATCCCTCTGACACTAGTTGATGAGGTGGTGATGATAGCCTTATTCGGCACTAATTTGCCACCACTAGATTCTTCTTGTGTTGCTGGGAAGTACACCCGCTTAGGCCATACTAGTGATGATTTTAGGTCCCACAAATTGAGAAAGAAGGAGCTCCAGCAATTGGAAGAGGCAAAGAGGGCATCAATTCTAGATGACGAGTCCAGACAGTCGCGTGCTAGTAAGATAGGTTTTGGCCAATCTAGCAGTGTGTCACTACTTACAGTGCCGTGAGAATTGATGAGAGCACTACTAAGGGTGCTAATATAGTAGATGTAAGCATTGTGGATGGTATTCCAAGTGTTGATCATGCGGGATCCAGGAAAAGTAGACCCACCCGTTCCTTGAGTGGTCTTATGTGCATATGCACCATAGGTTTGATTCACCCGATCCATTTACTCTTTATATTTTTTTTCCATCGGGGATAATTTCACATTATTTTATTGGGGTGGGGTAAATAGATTGTGAGTTATAGGGTGAAGTCTGAGAAACCCCACTCATAATCCTCTCTTGGGGTTTTCTTGCCTTTGTTCTTTTTCGCCAAGAGACTTTTTTGAATTTCTATCTAAATAGTATGTGTAGGAATGTATGTGTAGGAGTAAGTAGAAAAATAGAAGCATGATTACATGAAAAACATGAAAAAAAATTATCCTTGTCAAAAAATGATGAAATCTTCTTGATCCATAAGATTGATAAGTCGAATGTGTTGGATCTCAATGTGACATGATAGGAACTAATTTGAACTCATGACTTAAGCTAAACCATGAACTGGGTAGTCAAATAATCCGATAATGAAATAATGTGCCAAGTGAGTATGAGGATAAGCTTGTAATGTTCATACAGTGTGTGCCAATCTAGAACTTGCCCTGTTGGTCCTACTAAGGTAATCTTGGCTAGAAGTTGGGAAGTGATCCTAGGCCCTTATTCAAATTAGAATACTGAAGCCTAAACTAATTCAACCAAATAAAATCAATTTTCCCTTTGATCCAAATGTTTCAGCCTATGATGGACAATTTCTTTCGATTCACCTAATTCACCTTCACTAAAATAATTGCTTTGGACCCAATCCCTCCTTGGACATGTGCACCTTCACTTAGGCCAAAAGCCTAAGTTCAAGGCGTCTAATTAAAAATGTACCTTGATCTGTGCGCTGGTTGGACATCGAGTATTGTGCACCTCAACTCATGTTAAACACACTAGTTGACGGTGGTTGTGAAAAAAGGAAACTGAATAAAAAAGGGTATGAAAAGAGTTGTGTGTTGAAAAGTGAAACATAAAAGAAAAAGGCGTGACTCTGTGCAAAAGAAGCACAAAAGTTATAAAAAAATGTTAAAAGAAATAAACAAAAGTAAAGTACAAGAAAAATAAGTAAGTCAAAAATAAGAACCACAAGGTTAAAAGTCACATTTGTGTTGAAAAGTATAACACATCTGAAACTAGACCCACAAAAATTTTTGCAGAACTTACCTGAACAGTGAACAACGTCAAGGTTCACGGACAGTGATAGGGTCCATGGTCCGTAGACCTGCCCATAGTCTGGAGATGAAATCCACCAGGACCATATGTCATACCACATACGCTTTCACGGACCATGGTCTTGATAACAGGCCGTGGTGGTGTCCATTGTACAGAATGAATTATACTTTCAAGGTCAGCTAAACATATGATCATGCACAAGATTTTGAATGTCACATTATTTTTATATAAATGGTGCATTGATGTATTTTGAGATATTTAGTAATTCAGCATTTCCGTTACATTTGTCTCATATACATATTCAGTTGGGAGTAGACTTAGCAGCGACTTGGACAATGATTCGGCATATTTTAATAGTCCAAAAACCACGTGCTAGTCATGCCTTTATACCCCTTGCAAGGTATATTGGGTCCTCCCCCAGAACTTTTTGACAATTTTTTCTTCTCGTTTTCTAACCCTAATTTTTCTATAATCAATTTTTTCTCAAATTTTCCGTAGGTTTAATTACCCAATACAGGTATACGAGAATATACTCAAAAACAACCCTCAAACTCACAGGGTTACCTCAAGAACTCATCAAACCCATCCTAGTTTATGAACGAAAGGAATACTTCTAGAATACTTATCAAAAACATAAGTTAATCATTTGTAGATGTCACGTGGCGTATTCGACCTCTTGGAGGTCTTATACAAGTCCTTTGAATACCTTTATCGCATAAACATAAAATAGCATAAAATTAAAAACTTTTTCATCACACAACACAATGCTAAAATATCACTTCTCATTTAAAAATCATAAGTACATAGTTAAGACACTAAGTCTCGTTTTACCGTTTAAGTAGACATCTTCACATAAAGTTCCTTGAATCATAAGGACACACTTGAACTTGGGAAATATCTATCCAAGCTCTTCATTCTAGGAAATATCCTTCAGCCATAACCACCTACACTTTGTGTAAAAATATGAAGAAGAATGGTGTTAGTACAAGAATGCACTAAGTATGGTAACCATGCAAAAACATACTTTTAAAAGGGACATTGGTTGGATACCATGCATCGTGCCTTTTTAGAAAAACTTCATGAACATTGATACAATAGGCACAACATAGACCACTTATGTCATCATACACATGGAAACCATTCATAATAATACATAAAGCCATTTATCATATTTTGAGGCACATTCAATACACACAATACAGTACCTTCCCTTTTTTTATCATGACTCTTTTCCTTAAGCAACTGTTAAGTAATACTTAGTACAATGTATCACCTTAAGTTCACCAAAGATGAACTTTGATATAGCCTCATCAATCCAACCACATATTTTCATTAATTCGTAAGAACATAATAATGTATAACTTTCACATAGAAACAACCACATAAGACAACCCCCAAGTCAAACTAGTGCAATGTGCAAGTATCATCCCATAATACTACTCACACCAAGTGTTCCTAAGAATCCACCTTAGACTAGACACATCATATTCATCAAATAATAACATCTGCATTTAACATTAGACATAAGACCAACATACTTCATAACATCATATAAGAACTCATTCAGTTACTACATCTTTAGTCAAAACCCATTTAGTTCATATCATAGGAAAACCACCCTCACAACCCCTTCACAAGTTCACTTGTGCAATGTACACATGGAGTGCCATTCCCCCACATATACTAAGAAAACCCATTGGGAAGTTAGAAGTGTCATTCACATGCATAATCATAGTTCATGTATTGAAATAAGCAAATCCATTTTAACATGCACTCATGGAAATCATACATAAACATAAGTCTACATTTCATAAAGGATCTAATTCTATCCTTTCTTAAAGTTCACTTGTGCAATGCATGGGTAGGATCCATAGTCCTACCTATACTAAGTAAGCTTCTCAAGGACTTATGATTAGAATTCATATTCTTATCTTAGTTCATTTCTTAAATTTTGGGAGACATAGCCATAACCGACATAGACCATGTGAGCTACATGAAATTTGTTGTTCTACTCCCACACCAAAAAGAAAGGGTACTACTTGCAAAGGTAGGACCTTCATACATAATAACTATTCTATTGGATCCACTAAGCTAAGACTATGGGGACACATAGTTATGTAACAAGCAAATTGCTACTAGAAACCTTGACTTGCTGGACTTGGAGTTTTTCATCTCATGAGACAACATCTATGTTGGGAACCAGGACTTACTAAACGTGAAGGTTCTCTTGTGGGAAGCCGGACTTGCTAGACGTGAAGCCTCCACTCTCATTTTTCATGTTCACTCGGTGCTAAGCTCAAACTCCCTTTTTAAACATCTCTAAGCCTTTACTTAGCATTAATTCATAAAGTAGGCTTTAGGGACTTAGGGATATTTCATATAGCTCAAAGGTTACTAAGCTGAGAATGTTCTTTCATCCTAGAATCTACATTATGTGAGAACCTCCTTCCACATAATCATATCATATTCATAATATAGTCTAGTTTAGAGTACAAATGAGTATCATGCCTCAAGAGACTCGCTTTCACTAGATTATCATAAACCTTATTCATTCATACATTCATGTGTGTGTATAGATAAGTGAGAAAGCCTTTCACATAAAAACCCTTTGGACAACACATGTTCATATTTCACTAATCATATACTTTTCATGAATAAGAAGATATAAAGGTACATATGAGAATTATCATTTAAAACCATAAACATATCATACTCATAGTTATGCGTGGAGTGTATGTGTTCATATGTTCATCGTGATCACATTAGCACAACAACTTAGTTACATACGAAACCACCCTTCAAAGAATCACAACACATATACAATGTATCACTCAAGTCATGAACAACTCAAAACATCTAGGGAATCTAGGTCACACATCCACATTACATCATAGGGAACAAAAACATATTCAACATTAGAATATAAGACTCCTAACATGCATAATATCACATATTCATATATGGTTCATATAAGTAGGGTCCATTCTACATTGGTACTCAGCACAACCAAGCTTTTAGACCATACCTTACCCTAACATCAACATACAGATTCTATTCACATCATCAATACACCTTGATCATGATACTAGAATTGAGGCCTACACATATAACCTTCATAATCATGATAATCATCATATCAATTCAATCTACGTATATTTGCCTCAAGTACATGATCAATACATGTAAAGATATACAAGAATGTAAACACCGCCACCATAAGTGGACCAAACCATACAATGTCAATCCTGATAATTATAGACTAGGAATTAGGTCAACTTACCAATACTCCAAGCCATGATCATACTAGACCAATGCTCAACAATTCATAATCAATTTATATAGATAGCAATATCATTAGACAATACATCACAATCTAATCACAATTCAATTAACACTTATCAAGATCACAAGAACAACATTATAGGCTAAGTTGAGAGATTAAGGAGATCATGGGTTCTTCAATAAATTCTATAGGAAATCATCATAAAAACAGTAATTCAACATTCATTCATCATTATAATGACTTAGAAAATATTTTGACAAGGAACTCGTGCTTAGATTGAAAAATGAGAAATTGGATCAGAGAAACTCTTTGATAAACATTGATAGAAGTCCTTGGATGAAAGGTTATCCAAGGATCAAGGGTCACCATACCTTAATAGGAGAAAAGCCCATGAAAATTGTATAAGAAAGAACTTGAAAATCCATCTTCTAGCTTGAGTTTGATCTTCAGCTTGTCCTCCAGGTTTGAGAGAATTTTGGAAGAGAAGAGGGTTCTGGATTTTGATTTCTTATAGGGTATTGGTATTTAGACTTGGGAAAGGGGTTAAATATGACATAAAACCTGTTATTAACCGACTCCCAAATTTCCCAAAACAACCCCATACTTCTTTAGGCTTTTTGACATGTCCAACTTGACTTAAAATGATGCAACCGAATCTGGGACATGGTTGTGCGTCGCGGAGGAAGCTCCCATGGAGGCAGGTTGTGCGTCGCGGAGGAAGCTCCCATGGAGGTAGGTTGAATGTCAGGCGCACGACGCGGATTGGACTCCATATATTGCTTCTTCATGCTGCATTGGCAGTTTCCTTAGCAAACGTTTGGGTCATCCTCAAGGACTCTTAAGGTTTTCCTCGGGGAGTCATACCCAAACATTTTCTCCCTTAACATGTTTATTTAAGACACTAGGGTTACCCCCACTATTTTTAGACTCCAATCAACTCATAATTATAAGGCAAACATACAAGGACACACTAGCACACAAACGACTAGTTTCTGGATGTCTTGGTCGTTCCTTGACATTTGAGTTCCAACCTTGCTAAAGCTGACTTCTAAGGCTATTATTAATAATTTTAAAAAGTTATTAACTCGTAAAACTCATATGAGGCTCTAGTTCATCCTAATTCATTTTGAGGGTATGACTAGTTTTTTTCTCGAAGATCACTCTTAGGGCAGGTTCCACGTGGGGTAGGATAACAAAGGTTCCTTCCGAGCATTTTTGATATGATACATAAACATAGGAAAATGACATATTATAGGAATTAATAGGAAAAGATCAAACTGCCCTTGAAACATTAACGAACTAGGTGCAACCGGTAAACTTAGTCGACGTACCGTGGTATGGCCCATGACCCATCCTGGTGGACCATTGTTTGGTGTCAAAAAAGGTGATCTTATTTCCTAGAACCACAGATCCTTACCATGTAACGTGTTCTATCCTACGTTCTGTTTGTTAGGCCGTGGACATGGACCCTCAGACCTCACCTTGGTAGGGAAACAACGGAGAACACCTACAATTTACAGTCCATTAAACGGTTCGTGGGTGGTCGGCGTGGTCTGTCACCTGCAACATTGGAAAAAGCTACTATTTTGGTCCTTATAATAAGGGTGTTACAACAGTCATCGCTAAGACTTTCATCTAAGGAGGAGCAGTTTTATATTTCTTCTAGAATAGAACATAATTTATTCTTGACTCTTTCTACTAAATCTAAAATGTATGAATATTTCGTTTTTTTTATTAGTCATTGGTAATATTTGGCTTTACGTCCTATTTTTTCACAACCCCAACACCTATCATCATTTTTTTATTCTACTTTTAGTAGGGTCATGGTTAGATCTTTTGAAACTCTTTTTATAATGATAGGATCTTTCCAATTTCTGGTCATTCTTATGGATCCTTTTAATTCTTTTAGATGGCTCTTTTGATGAGGAAGATATTTTGACAAAACTAAACTCTTGGTAATATTATCGAGTTCATTTTGTGATATTTTACTATTCTTCTTTAGTTGATTTTTATGTTTCATATATGCACATAATTCTAATCCAATAATATTTATAAAAATTGTGACGTCTCCAAATGTTGGTTGATTATAGAGAATTTTTCCTTCAAACCTATCTTTTAATTTTATCTTAGCCTTTTCAAAAAATATTATTGGTAAACCACTAATAAATTTTCCTTCAGATAGTCATGATTGCAGTCTTTTCGAATCATAACTTTGTTCATGAAGATATCTTTTTACGACCAAAAATCATCTAACTCTAGACATGATAGATTGTTTAATATTTCTAAACGCCTATCTTAATAGAATTGAATTCTCATATAAAGTGTTAGCTAGGCTATAAATTAAGTTGGCAATTGCATCTTCCAAATTTTACTTTCTATAATTTGCTCTCCAAACTTAGTTATAATTATCAGGAAAATTATTGTAACACCCTAAAATAAACTAAGGTGAACCAGAGCTTCTTGAATGTTTCATGAGTTAATTTTGTTTTTAAATAATTTATAATGATACATATATAGATAGTGAGTAGGCATGGCAGGAAAGCCAGTAAGAGCACCTGGCTTTCGTATTTCATAGATCTTCCCTGAAGAATGGAATGGATTGATCTGACCCACAATCTGTCTCTTCAACCTTTGAGTATACCATAGGTGGGACTCTCTTTCGCCTAGGCAGAGAGGAGGGAATGTAAGACGAGACTGATTCAAGAGTCTTGGATAGAAGGATTTCCTTAGATAGTTTGTGAAGTTTGGTGATGTTTAGAGGTCAAACGTCTAAAAACGTCGATGACTTTCGGAAGATATGCCTTAGATTGTACTTGTGTGTCCTTAGGTGTTTTAGCAAGATTTACGTGTTTGTTTTAATTGAAATTGGTGTAGGATATTCCTAAGACATGGAAGACTATGTATATGGGTTCTACTTCTGGGTACGACTCCACCTAGGACCCACAAGGGGTCCTAGAAGAGGACCCAAGACTTGGTAACCAAGCTGCCAAAACTGGGCAATCGACGCCCTAACAGTCTCCTGGTCGTAGTCAAGACGATGCCCCGTCGTCTAGCGGCGTAGGTTAAGACTTAGCTTGGGAGCTCAACCCTCCACTTTCTAGCTGCATACCCAAATGACGCCCATGGAACACGGGCCGTCATTCACTCCACGCCCTTTTGCTTGGGTCCGTCGATGGGTCCCTGCAAAAGTTGTCACGTTTCACTGTTTTGGCTTAGGGTGTTTTGTAAATTCACCCGAAGTCTTTTATGAACCTAGGATGATATTTTTAGGGTTTTTAAAATATATTAAATTAGTTTTAAGTCCTAGACCTAGACAAGACCCCTCATTTCAAATATTCAAACCCTCTCTCTAAAGACAAACTTTCTCAAGTCACCATTGGAGATAAGAGTCAAGGAAGAGATAGGAGGGATGGTTTGGGAGCGTTTCTTCATAAAAACAATTAGTGGGTTTCCTTCTCATTGAGGTATGTTAGTCATCGTTGAATTCTCTTTAATTCAAGGAATCATTTCAAGAGTTTTCAAAAAGGATTTTCAAACTCTATATTCTTCTATCTTAACTCTAAGCATGGGTCTTCATATAAATGGGTTTTAATGATTAAAATATGTTGTTTCTAGTATTAATTTATGATTTTAATATGAAAACCCTAATGAACCCACGCTTATGCATGTTTCCAACTTCTAGCTTGAAAGATGGGTTAAATGAATATGATTGTGTAGTGTTTGAGCTTTGGTTTCTTCGTGTTGATAATATGGTTTAGCTACTTCCTTAAGGTCTATTTCATGATGAATTTTTGAGTAAACTATAAATAGGTGTTGAAAGCATTGGGAGAATGGTAAGTTGGTCTCATTGTTAACTCTTATTATAAAATGCTCTTGAGTGGTATGGTCCACATTCTTGGTGGTGGTGTTTACTTGATCTATTTAGATATATATTTGTATGTGTTGTGAGTACGGATCTGAAGGCCTAATGTATGAAATGAAGTGATAATGATGAGGTTCATGTTGATATGCATAATGAAGCTTGAATTGTATGTCTTGCTTAGATTATGCCTAATGAAGTATGTGTATATGTTAAGCATGCTAATGTGTGAGAAATGATGAAAGAAGGTGTAATCATGCCTAGAATTCAATATTAATGAAATTGAGATTATGTACAAGGTGTGCTCACATGTACCCACATACTCACACTTTAATGAATGAATGAAGTTAAGAATGTGAATAAGGGGAGTTTTGGGGTGAACACTCATTGTGAGTTGAGATTAAATGTTTAGTAGCAACCCCACTACCTACCAAGAGCTTTCTAATGTAGGTTGAAGAATGGATACCCATTGTGAGTTGAGATGTGGTGTCCAAAAGTTATCCTTGACCTTTAGTAATGAATGTTTGAGACACCGTAGGAGATTTATGCTTAGCACCGAGAGGATTTGAAGAAGTGGTGGGTGCACATTGTGATTAAAGATGTTGTACCCAATGTACCTCTTGAGATGAGTACTCCTCGTGAGTGGAGAGTCAGTTACTTAGAAGCAATATCCTTATCCCTTAAGTATGCGCCCACATAGGTGTAGCTATTGGACAAGTCATGTAAAAGCTAAGAGAATGACACTCCCTAGGCAAGTGGGGATCACTCATCCGATAAGTGTAGTATCGGGATTCTATGTCCAGCTCTCATGGTCTATGTCGGTTAAGGCTAATTCCCCACAAAAGAGTGAATGAACAAAGTCTCCTAGAAGAATGTACTAATTAGGGTAGGTGGTGGTATGGAACACTATCTATCCATTGCACTAATTGAACCTTCCGAAAGGGGAGTCTTGGTGTGTTTTATATGAAGTGTATGAACTAAGTCTTCGAAAAGAGAGAGTTAACACTTGCCTAAGGTGCAACCATTCGTACATAGCTATTCTAGGTGGATCCACTAATCTAGAGTCCTATGTGGGCATATAGTTAAGGGTCAAGGAGATTATTTCTAGAAACCTTGACTACTAATCATGAAGGTTTCCATCTCATGAGACAACACTTATTTTGGGAATCCACACTACTAGTCGTGAACAAACCCATGTGGGAGGCCGGACTTACTAACGTGAGACATCCATCTCATTTACATGCCCTTTCGGTGCTAAGCAATTATTCCCTTTAGTAATCATCATATAACATCGTACAAGTTCACATTAGTCTCTTTTAGACCTTTAAGTAAACATCTTATCATAAAAGATCATAGGTGATCACAAGTGAGAACTATCCTTTCACTTTAGACACAACATTATAATCATGAGAACTACATTCAATCATATAATAATCACATCATAACATAATTACATACTTCATAGCCAATTCATAGATCTAGGGTTATGGATGAGGGATCCTTGTCACCAACATCACAACAACACAATTAGCTATAGCATCATTATCACATAAGTAGTTTTCACATTGCATAATTGATATCAAAGGAGAATCAAGATCATACCTCATTTCCCTTCATGGGACTTCATACTTCAATACCCAAGAACTCACAACCAACATATGAAATAGGGCAATTCATGAAGTATTAGCATAACTAAAATCAAAGTAAACAAGTGACATGTTCATCACCCTAAAAAATTCACCTTAATCAATCCAAGAAATTAGGGATTTAGGGGAAAGACATGGGTCAAGGGAAAACTCATAGGAATTCATCAATTACCATTACTTAATACATAAACAACATTAATTCATCATGTTTCATCACAATTTACTCACAATTTTGTTTTAGAAAGAAGACCCATGTGAAGAGAAAAACCCTTATTTTTGGGGATTTAGAAATTGTCTTTTGAAGGACCTCTTGGGTAAAGGAATCCCAAGAGTATAATAAATCATACCTTATAGATGAGAAAGCCACAAAATTGAGTTGGAAAACTTGAAGGCTTGATCTTCTTCTTGGAGCTCTTTTGGTCTTCAATGGAGTTTTTGAGGAAGAGGGAATTTTGGGAGAGAGAGAGAGATTTTTTATTTCAACTTGTGGGAATTGATTTGAGTGAGAAAATTGACCTAAAACTGACCCTAATGCATTATATATTCACCCATTAAATTACTCAAAAGACCCTTCACTTAAATGAGTTTATTTGTGAAGTCAAAACACCCAAAATACGACTTTTTACGAATCTGGGAAGTGGCTCCGCGTCGCGGGACAACACACACTTTTTATTTGGAAAATGAAAATTTAACCAGTGAGGTCCCTGTGGGCTGCGCGTCGCACAACAGCCCACTGAATCCTGACTTACACAGGCTGCTTCGGCAGCCTGCCCACCCATGTTGGGGTCCTTCCCAAGGACCCTTCCGGTGGTCCTTGGGGTGTCGTTATCGGACATTTAGACTCTATATACTACACTCTACCTATAAAAAGTCTTTTTTCAAGTTTTAGATTTCATTTGACCCTCCTAAACCTTCCCCAAACATAGGGACGTCAACTAGTTAAATTTCGCTAGTTCCCGGACGTTAAGGCCTTTCTTTAAAGCTATGACTCCGAAAATTCTTAAACAAGTTATTTACACTTATTTAGACCTAAAATATTTATTACTTGACATTTTAGGCTCTAATATAGGTCATGGAAATTTTCAGCTGTGTCATTTACTCCTTGAATTTTAATAGTAGTGGGACGTGTAGATTTTATGGATTTAGAATTCCTAAGTTCATATTCAACTTTGGGAATTTATTATGAGAAATCTACCCCCGTTAATTTTTTATCCATATCTTCTAAGGTTATTTCATCTTCCTCCATGATTATGGAGAAAACGGTGCAGAAAATGACATCTAAAAGATTGGGATCTTATAATTTTTAAATATATTGAACCATGTAGAAATTGAATTACATGTTCAGTGTAAGAATTTTTCTCTTGAATTTCTTTCTTCGTTATGGAGTCAAAATGACAATCATCTTTTACCGATACGTAATCCCATTTTATCACATTGGGTACAAATGTGTTTTTATGGTTATGATTTGCTTCTATGAGCATGGTAACTGATTTATTACTTATCCTTTTAGCCTTAGCGTCTAAGGTAGTTCTTATCAATCTATAATATACTCTATATATTATGTCTATTTCTCTAGTATCTGTCTTACCATTCTTAGTTTTAGTTTTACCATTTAATGTTAATATGTCTATTGCATTTTTATCATTATATTTATTGAATAATTAGTATAACAATTAAAGTATATAGGGTCAGTGGCTAGGTTACTTTGTAATTTTGGTAATAATGAATCGTTAAAGTTTAATAACCTATTGTCTCTTAAAAGAAGACATATGAGTACATCTAAACTCAATCTATATGATCATTTAACTTCCACTTGGTAAAGTCCTATATGAAAAAATTTATAATAAAAAATGTATACCTCCTATTTTCTTTAGCTGCTAATATTAGAATAGTCTTAATATTTTTATTAATGGTAATAGTAGACTCAGAAGTCTTAATATTATAATTTTTAATAAAATCATAGTGTCTTGTTTTATAACCCTTTTAAAGTTTTCTTTCGGAATATTTCAATTTTGTGGATCATAGTGTCACGACCGGAATCTAGACCCCAGACGAGACCGGCGTCGTTGACCTCTCAGAGGTCGCAGACAAGCCTACTTACGTCATTCTTACTTCATCTAGGTTAATTTTAGCGGAAACATTTGAAACTTTTATCATACTTATAAAAGCATTCTCATTAATACGTAATTTTTCACCATCAACCATCTAACATTAAGAGATAAGCAACTGAAAGAAATAGTTCAATTCTTATAAAGCGTATAATTGCCAAAATGGCACCAATACATAGTCTGAATAAAATAGGAAAGAAACGCTAGTGGAACATGCTCCACTAGCTCAACTCTAAAACTAAGCTAGAATATAAAATCGTAGCATCCTCGAAAGCATGAGGACCTACCAAAACCGGATGAATATTGGACGTCCGGATAACTGCAGCGATGATCCTGTAGCTCTATCGTCCACCTGTGCCTGCACCTAAAATAGTAGAGTTTGTATAGGGTTAGTACACACTTGTACTAAGTATGGGTATATGCAAGCACACACCAAGGACATGCATGAGAAAGAATAGCTCTTTCCTAACAACATGATTTTTAGAAGTCAAGTCAGTGGACTTGCCAAATTGAGATTAGAAAAGTTTCCAAATTTGGATTAGAAAAGTCAATGAGCTTTCCAAATTTGGATTAGGAAAGTCAGTGGGCTTTCCAGATTTGGAATAGGAAAGTTACGCCATGAGAATAACATACATCATCATACTTAACATTCTGCACACAGCATACAACAGCGTACACATAACACATATTATAATTCATGTAACACATAACGTTGTTCATTTTGTTCATTCGTATGCCATGAGACCTTGGAATCATGGACTTAACATTAAGACTTCCCAGGAATGAGGGCTCAACAGATGGAACCTCAACTAGAGAGTCTTCATTAGCAAACGCAGAGTCTGCTTCGTTCATTCATACGTACTCCATTTCATTTCATTCGTGGGCCAGTGTAAACACCAGCTATACCTAGGATGTAGTTTAAGACTTTCATTGGGTTCGTTGTGCAATGACCAATAATGACCTAATGTCATTACTTGAATCTAACTCACCTTTTGATTATCCTACCCTAACACCTTCGGTATCATTCATTTCATTATGTGCATCATTTGAGGGTGGCCTCATTCATTCATTGGGAACTTTAACTTTAACCGACATAGATCATGTGAGCATCATGAAATGCAGTGTCTCCCCCACACCGAAAAGAGGTGGAATCACTGGCCAAAGTGACCCAAATCATGCTAGCGTACATAGGAATTTAACCCCGCCAGATCCCTATATTGGCAGTATAGGTTCGAAAACTAGGAGATATAAGGAGACCCATACCCGGCATGCCAGACAGTCTCATCTCATGAGAGTTACGTGAACCTCCGCCCTACCCAAAAGAAGGCATCACCGCTCATAGCCAGTCTATCGGTGCTTAGTGTAAAGTTCCATTACATTCATCTCATACATCATGGAAGCTGGCTTCTAGTATGAGGACATCATAGCTCATTAGATGATTTCTCATCTCATCATTCGTATTGAGTGTGTTAAGCTCAATACTCTCATTAGAGTGTTCATAGAGACTGGTCTCTTCATTATCTTACACTCTCATAGGTGAGTACGTATCGGTAATATTTACTTAGGCTCATTTGAGATTGCTCTTATCTTTTACATTAGCCTCGTATCATGTTGTCACCATATTCATTAACATTAGCACATTTGCTATTCATAATTACTCACCATTTATAACGTGAATGTTCACTTCATCATATACCAATGCACTTGGCCATTTAGTGTGTTTCACACTTTTACTTAACCCTTCTAGGGTTTCATTATTTCATTTCTCATTTCATCATTTGATTGTTCATTTCATCATTTCATTTTTCATTTCGTCATTTTATTGTTCATTTCATCATTTCATTGTTCATTTCATCATATCATTGTTCATTTCATCATTTCATTGTTCATTTCATCATTTCATTGTTCATTTCATTATATCATTGTTCATTTCATCATTTCATTGTTCATTTCATCATTTCATTGTTCATTTCATCATATCATTGTTCATTTCATCATTTCATTGTTCATTTCATCATAGGCCAATGCACTTGGCCATTTAGTGTGTTTCACACTCTTACTTAACCCTTCTAGGGTTTCATCACTTCATTTCATACATCTTAGGTTCACTTATTTTTAAACGTATGCTAGACTTATGGGTCTATACATACAAGCCATGAGGCTTCATTCATAGTTCGTTAAGTGACTCATATCTTCCTAAGATTATGTAGTACAAGACTTATGTATCTTGTACGTATGCCAAGATCTCGATTTCGATCTAAGTAGGTGACATTATTCTTGAACATTTAATTTACGTATGACTTATGTATCAATACGGAATTTGGGCAAGGGAACCCAAGTTCGAATCCCTTGGACAACACTTAATCTTATTTTAAACTTGTTAATTACATTTTTCAGATTTGGGAGACCCTAGTTCGATTCCCATCAACCCCATAATATTTCCTTTCTTTTTCTCCTCCTTTTTTTCGTTTAAGTCAAGGAGGTTGTGGGATCAATCCCCCACAAGCTCATTCTTTTTTTTCTCTTAAATTATCTATTAACTTTCTCACCTATCCAAGAGGTTGTGGGTTCAATCCCCATTCACCTCATTTTATATTTCTCCTTTATTTTCCTCCTAACTCTCTCATCTATTCAAGAGGTTGTGGGTTCAATCCCCACTCTCCACATTTATTTTTCTCCTTCATTTTTCTCCTAACTCTCTCATCCATTCAAGAGGTTGGGGGTTCAATCCCCACTATCCACATTTATTTTTCTCCTTTATTTTTCTCCTAACTCTCTCATCCATTCAAGAGGTTGGGGGTTCAATCCCCACTCTCCACATTTATTTCTCTCCTTTATTTTTCTCCTAACTCTCTCATCCATTCAAGAGGTTGGGGGTTCAATCCTCACTCACCACATTTATTTCTCTCCTTTATTTTTCTCCTAACTCTCTCATCCATTCAAGAGGTTGGGGGTTCATTTAGTGAGGTCATGGGTCAATCCCCAATGACCTCACATTTTAAATATTTTTTTTTAAACGAAGCTCATTTTCTTAAAAATTGGCCGAGACTACAATTTCTAGCAGGCTAGAAATTTAGTCTCTTCCAATCCATTTTTCTCTTAATCTTTTGTTGATTTTTTTGTAGCTTTCATATAATAATGTCTTGGATTCAATCCTTACTGATTTCACTTATTTTACATTCATTTTTCATTGCATTTTGTACCACTTTGTTTGGCTGAACCCAACCTATCAAATGCTGGAAATTTGTTCACTATTTTCAGCTTCTTTTTATCATCATTCATACGTTAATTCTTAAGGCATTTCGTGGATCATTTGGTGCATCTTTAAGTGTAATCTTTGTATGATTATATTCAGCCAAGAATTACTATTACATACAGCAACATTACACCACTTTACACCTCATGATTTACACAAACATTCGCACATAAAATTTAACCATAAAAACATATCATTTTTCATATACTTTCGGTTGACATAACTTAACATGCTTAAAATTCTAAACACATAATCATGAACACATTATCACGAACATCAATCTTCATACTTAAACTATCAGCAAACATACCCAACCTACGATTCATTGGGAGCTAGTGACAGGGACATCCAACGGGAACAATCCTAGTTTTCGGATTATAATTTATTGAATCTTAAGGGGTCTCTTGGGAAAGGGACCAAGAGAGAAGAAAACCCATACCTTTTATGTAGTTCAAACCTTGAATTGCTGCCCAAAACTTTCTCCAAAAATCACATCCAAATTCCCTCAACTTGAACACCAATTCGACGGAATAATCCTCCCTCTTGCGTAACATTTTTGATTAGTTGTTTGTATGTAATTTTCGTTGTGAGTTCTTCAAGTGTGAAGAACTTTGGTTTACCTACTATTTTTTGAAGTTATTTTGGCAGAAAGGGTGATAGAGACGTGAGAGAGAGAGGTAAGTGTGGGAGAGGAGAGTTTTCTTAGGCTTAGAAGTCTAGTTTAGGACTTAGTCAAATAAGATTTTATTTAATTATTAAAAATCTGATTTCCTTTTATTTTAAATCAGCTAATAAATAATAAATATAAATTAATTATATTAATTTACCAACTTAAATTAAAAACAATTTAATTCATTGCTTCCACCTAGGTTCGAACCCGGGTGGAGCAAGACTTAACTTCAAGAGCTCCATTTCGTCTCTCTCTCCCCAATTTGCCCCTCCACATTAATAAATAATTAATTAATTATATATTTAGGGTAATTACGATACTACCCTTAGCCTGGAAAAAAAGACCATTTTACCCCTAGACCCTTCAAACCTAAGATTTCTTCTTTTAAAGTCCGGTAAAGACACTTTCGAGTAAATCTTCGTATTCGAGAGCCCTACATTGTTGGAACCAACCTTTCCTAGATCAACTAACTCCCAAAGTTAGTTGGCTTGGCTGTACCAAGGGTTCCAAGGTCTGGTTCTACGCGCATCAATCCGTGTGAACCCTGGTCTAATCGTAGGCATTCTTGGCACATTAAGCATTACTTAGCATATCTATTTTTAGGGTTGTTACATTATCCCCCCCTTAGGAACATTCGTCCCCGAATGACACTACTAACTATCTAGCATAATGCCAGTCAGATCATAACATAGTTACTATACACAATCAAGCAATAGCAACAAAGAATGGAGAGATAAGGAAACTTAGACTTAAGAGTAGGAAGTCTAACCTCAAGGGCTGAATAGATCAGGGTAGCGGGATCTCATGTCGGCCTTGGCCTCCCACGTAGCACCCTCAACAAGATGATTCCTCCACAATACCTTCACTGTGCAATCTCCTTGTATACCCTATCAGCTCTTACATTTCCTCCCGTTCGGTCAATCCTTCATAATGTGACCCAATTTTCCACAACTATAACATCATTAGGGTCCATCATACATTCTCCTCCATGCATTATGCCACACTTCCTATTATATGGCCTCTCCTGGGCTGTAAAGTCTTACGAACTTCAGGGAGTAATCCCTGACTGATATCGAGCCCTGCTTAAGGTTGATGAATTCCTCAACCTTAGTCTCCTTCATTTATCTGGGAAAGAAGTGCTCTAGAGTAGCCATCATGAAAAGATTCCAAGTAATAGGACCTCCTCCTAAGGCCTTGCTATCCTGTCACACCTTATACCAGGATTGAGCTACATCCTTTAGCTGGTAGGATGTCAACTCAGACTTCTTCACATCAATCAAACCCAACAGCCTGAGCTTGTAAAGTGCTAGCTTGGGCCATTTATACAAACGTTGTTATTACTTCATCATCTGTCAACCCATCTTGGTTAACAGGCATCTCTATTCTAGCAGCTGGATCCTGGGGAAAAACTTGGATTACCCCAGCAGCTGCTCCTCCAATATCTTTGCTTGCTTTTCTGCTTGTTCATCTTTCGAAAACTTCAAGAGTTGATGTTAGACACGCTCATAACACCAAGAAAATTAGACATTAGGAAAAGCACGATAAGATTAGAAGAAGGGAAACTTTCCTACGCATCATGCAGTCTCTAATCCAGGATAGTGGTGCACTTCACTACCATGACTTAGAAACTACTCAATGTGGTTGATGTGAACTCATTATTCTCGGAATTTAACCTATAGCTCTGATACCAACTTTGTCACGACCGGAATCTAGACCCCAGACGAGACCGGCGTTGTTGACCTCTCAGAGGTCGCAGACAAGCCTACTTACGTCATTCTTACTTCATCTAGGTTATTTTTAGCGGAAAAATTTGAAACTTTTATCATACTTATAAAAGCATTCTCATTAATACGTAATTGTTCACCATCGACCATCTAACATTAAGAGATAAGCAACTGAAAGAAATAGTTCAATTCTTATAAAGCGTATAATTGCCAAAATGGCACCAATACATAGTCTGAATAAAATAGGAAAGAAACGCTAGTGAAACATGCTCCACTAGCTCAACTCTAAAACTAAGCTAGAATATAAAATAGTAGCATCCTCGAAAGCATGAGGACCTACCAAAACC
Organism: Solanum sitiens; assembly: GCA_016801875.1. Taxonomy (NCBI): domain Eukaryota; kingdom Viridiplantae; phylum Streptophyta; class Magnoliopsida; order Solanales; family Solanaceae; genus Solanum; species Solanum sitiens. The sequence goes on along the minus strand of JABWTJ010000222.1, from coordinate 472,642 downwards.
GGATGAATGTTGGACGTCCGAATAACTGCAGCGATGATCCTGTAGCTCTATCGTCCACCTGTGCCTGCACCTAAAATAGTAGAGTTTGTATAGGGTTAGTACACACTTGTACTAAGTATGGGTATATGCAAGCACACACCAAGGACATGCATGAGAAAGAATAGCTCTTTCCTAACAACATGATTTTTAGAAGTCAAGTCAGTGGACTTGCCAAATTGAGATTAGAAAAGTTTCCAAATATGGATTAGGAAAGTCAATGGGCTTTCCAGATTTGGAATAGGAAAGTTATGCCATGAGAATAACATACATCATCATACTTAACATTCTGCACACAGCACACAACAGCGTACACATAACACATATTATAATTCATGTAACACATAACGTTGTTCATTTTGCTCATTCGTATGCCATGAGACCTTGGAATCATGGACTTAACATTAAGACTTCCCAGGAATGAGGGCTCAACAGATGGGACCTCAACTAGGGAGTCTTCATTAGCAAACGCAGAGTCTGCTTCGTTCATTCATACGTACTCCATTTCATTTCATTCGTGGGCCAGTGTAAACACCAGCTATACCTAGGATGTAGTTTAAGACTTTCATTGGGTTCGTTGTGCAATGACCAATAATGACCTAATGTCATTACTTGAATCTAACTCACCTTTTGATTATCCTACCCTAACACCTTCGGTATCATTCATTTCATTATGTGCATCATTTGAGGCTGGCCTCATTCATTCATTGGGAACTTTAACTTTAACCGTCATAGATCATGTGAGCATCATGAAATCCAGTGTCTCCCCCACACCGAAAAGAGGTGGAATCACTGGCCAAAGTGACCCAAATCATGCTAGCGTACATGGGAATTTAACCCCGCCAGATCCCTATATTGGCAGTATAGGTTCGAAGACTAGGAGATATAAGGAGACCCATACCCGGCATGCCGGACAGTCTCATCTCATGAGAGTTACGTGAACCTCCGCCCTTCCCGAAAGAAGGCATCACCGCTCATAGCCAGTCTATCAGTGCTTAGTATAAAGTTCCATTACAGTCATCTCATACGTCATGGAAGCTGGCTTCTAGTATGAGGACATCATAGCTCATTAGATGATTTCTCATCTCATCATTCGTATTGAGTGTGTTAAGCTCAATACTCTCATTAGAGTGTTCATAGAGACTGGTCTCTTCATTATCTTACACTCTCATAGGTGAGTACGTATCGGTAACATTTACTTAGGCTCATTTGAGATTGCTCTTATCTTTTACATTAGCCTCGTATCATGTTGTCACCATATTCATTAACATTAGCACATTTGCTATTCATAATTACAAACCATTTATTACGTGAATGTTCACTTCATCATATACCAATGCACTTGGCCATTTAGTGTGTTTCACACTTTTACTTAACCCTTCTAGGGTTTCATCATTTCATTTCTCATTTCATCATTTGATTGTTCATTTCATCATTTCATTTTTCATTTCGTCATTTCATTTTTCATTTCATCATTTCATTGTTCATTTCATCATATCATTGTTCATTTCATCATTTCATTGTTCATTTCATTATATCATTGTTCATTTCATCATTTCATTGTTCATTTCATCATTTCATTGTTCATTTCATCATATCATTGTTCATATCATCATTTCATTGTTCATTTCATCATAGGCCAATGCACTTGGCCATTTAGTGTGTTTCACACTCTTACTTAACCCTTCTAGGGTTTCATCATTTCATTTCATACATCTTAGGTTCACTTATTTTTAAACGTATGCTAGACTTATGGGTTTATACATACAAGCCATGAGGCTTCATTCATAGTTCGTTAAGTGACTCATATCTTCCTAAGATTATGTAGTACAAGACTTATGTATCTTGTATGTATGCCAAGATCTCGATTTTGATCTAAGTAGGTGGCATTATTCTTGAACATTTAATTTACGTATGACTTATGTATCAATACGGAATTTGGGCAAGGGAACCCAAGTTCGAATCCCTTGGACAACACTTAATCTTATTTTAAACTTGTTAATTACATTTTTCAGATTTGGGAGACCCTAGTTCGATTCCCATCAACCCCATAATATTTCCTTTCTTTTTCTCCTCCTTTTTTTTCGTTTAAGTCAAGGAGGTTGTGGGATCAATCCCCCACAAGCTCATTCTTTTTTTTCTCTTAAATTATCTATTAACTTTCTCACCTATCCAAGAGGTTGTGGGTTCAATCCCCATTCACCTCATTTTATATTTCTCCTTTATTTTCCTCCTAACTCTCTCATCTATTCAAGAGGTTGTGGGTTCAATCCCCACTCTCCACATTTATTTTTCTCCTTCATTTTTCTCCTAACTCTCTCATCCATTCAAGAGGTTGGGGGTTCAATCCCCACTCTCCACATTTATTTTTCTCCTTTATTTTTCTCCTAACTCTCTCATCCATTCAAGAGGTTGGGGGTTCAATCCCCACTCTCCACATTTATTTCTCTCCTTTATTTTTCTCCTAACTCTCTCATCCATTCAAGAGGTTGGGGGTTCATTTAGTGAGGTCATGGGTCAATCCCCAATGACCTCACATTTTAAATAATTTTATTTTAAACGAAGCTCATTTTCTTAAAAATTGGCCGAGACTACAATTTCCAGCAGGCTGGAAATTTAGTCTCTTCCAATCCATTTTTGTCTTAATCTTTTGTTTATTTTTTTGTAGCTTTTATGTAATGATGTCTTGGATTCAATCCTTACTGATTTCACTTATTTTACATTCATTTTTCATTGCATTTTGTACCACTTTGTTTGGCTGAACCCAACCTATCAAATGCTGGAAATTTGTTCACTATTTTCAGCTTCTTTTTATCATCATTCATACGTTAATTCTTAAGGCATTTCGTGGATCATTTGGTGCATCTTTAAGTGTAATCTTTTTATGATTATATTCAGCCAAGAATTACTATTACATACAGCAACATTACACCACTTTACACCTCATGATTTACACAAACATTCGTACATAAAATTCAACCATAAAAACATATCATTTTTCACATACTTTCGGTTGACATAACTTAACATGCTTACAATTCTAAACACATAATCATGAACACATTATCACGAACATCAATCTTCATACTTAAACTATCAGCAAACATACCCAACCTACGATTCACTGGGAGCTAGTGACAGAGACATGCAATGGGAACAATCCTAGTTTTCGGATTAGAATTTATTGAATCTTAAGGGGTCTCTTGGGAAAGGGACCAAGAGAGAAGAAAACCCATACCTTTTATGTAGTTCAAACCTTGAATTGCTGCCCAAAACTTTCTCCAAAAATCACGTCCAAATCCCCTCAACTTCAACACCAATTCGACGGAATAATCCTCCCTCTTGCGTAACATTTTTGATTAGTTGTTTGTTTGTAATTTTCGTTGTGAGTTCTTCAAGTGTGAAGAACTTTGGTTTACCTACTATTTTTTGAAGTTATTTTGGCAGAAAAAACGTGAATGAGGGTTATAGAGACGTGAGAGAGAGAGAGGTAAGTGTGGGAGAGGAGAGTTTTCTTAGGCTTAGGAGTCTAGTTTAGGACTTAGTCAAATAAGATTTTATTTAATTATTAAAAATCTGATTTTCTTTTATTTTAAATCAGCTAATAAATAATAAATATAAATTAATTACATTAATTTACCAACTTAAATTAAAACAATTTAATTCATTGCTTCCACCTAGGTTCAAACCCGGGTGGAGCAAGACTTAACTTCAAGAGCTCCATTTCGTCTCTCTCTGCCCAATTTGCCCCTCCACATTAATAAATAATTAATTAATTATATATTTAGGGTAATTACGATACTACCCTTAGCCTGGAAAAAAGACCATTTTACCCCTAGACCCTTCAAACCTAAGATTTCTTCTTTTAAAGTCCGGTAAAGACACTTTCGAGTAAATCTTCGTATTCGAGAGCCCTACATGGTTGGACCCAACCTTTCCTAGCTCAACTAACTCCCAAAGTTAGTTGGCTTGGCTGTACCAAGGGTTCCAAGGTCTGGTTCTACGCGCATCAATCCGTGTGAACCCTGGTCTAATCGTAGGCATTCTTGGCACATTAAGCATTACTTAGAATATCTATTTTTAGGGTTGTTACACATAGTGTCTTGTTTTAATAAAATCATCGATGACATAGATGTTGATACTATTTAAAATATCTTTATGTGTAGATGAATTAATTTAAATGGATGGAGAATCTAGTGGAGAAAAGTACACTATCCTTGGGCTTAAATGTCTACTTTAAAGGATACATCCTGAATAATAAATTCTTTGTGTTGTAATTACTGTTACATTTTTCACTGACCCTCTTTGATTTTATTCCTCTAAGCTTGGCGACAGAAACACCCTACGGGTCCGACTCTACAAACCAAACAGTCTGAGCTAATCCAACAGAACGTACGGGCTTGCGCACGTCTAAACCGCGACTAACTGGTTACCCAGCTTTAAGGTATAAAACAAAGAGCATAAGTGGAAGAACAACAACAACAAAACTCTGAACATATTATACCGACAACAACCTATGTTTCGACGTTCTCTGCCCAAGGACGACTTAGAGATTTAGTCGCTCATACTCACACCCTCCCCGGCCAACTTGGCTTTGATACGAATAGAGGACATGGATCGAGTTTTAGGACGGAATCCTAAGAGGACCAACTAAAATGTGGGATATTTCTTTTTCGACCCGGCCTTAAATAAAGGAAGTACCTAAAAGAAGCAAAATTTTGCGAAAGCAACACCTTCTTTAGAGAACAACTTCTCGCCAGCGCGAGCACACGAGACAAAAGAAAATTGAGTTAACAATAAAATCATCTAATGTACCCTCAAATTTTGTTCAAAATAGCATCCACACAAACCAAATATCTAATTAGACGCAAATCAATGTGCTAGACTCAAAGGAAATATCAAAATACAAATTTGATATTTCCTTGACCCGACATGCATGAAATTCATAGAGAACGAACATAATGCCTAAATAGCTAAAATAATATTGGCACCTTTGTAAATTCAAAAAATACCTCATCTAATCCTAAATAATCCTCTGAATCTAGTGGAACTCTGACAATTTCGATCCGAGTGTCCGAGTATTTGAACTCGGTATATCGACCAAAGTCAGTCAAAATGCTAAAATCTGAATAATTTCCAACATAAGATGTCAAATCTTTAGAGAGACTCGATATTTGAAACTGACAACTCACTTGACCAACGTAAATATTTCGGATTGAAGGAATCGAAAAAATCTATTCTAACCTTTGAAACTCCCAAAGACATCAAAAACGACTTTCAACAACTTTAGCCTCTCAAAAACAAATATATATATATATATATATATATATATATATATATATATATATATATATATATATATATATATATATATATATATATATAATTCACAACTTTTTACTCAAAAATTAAAACTTTTTTTTAAAATCCAATCAAAACTAGATCAGGATTAATATCATGAGGGGTAACATAGTAATTTCATAAAAGTTTCCAAGAAATGACCAATTGGGCCATTACATAAACCCTCATAAATATGCCATTTTTGAATATTCTAGATACTCTCAATCTTCCAAGAACATATTTTAAATAAGTGGACTACTCTACTTATAACCATATACTTATACTTTTATTTCGAACTCAAAATGTCAACCCTGAGCCTGCAAGGTCAGAGCAATAATTTATTTTAAAATTAGTTGTGTCACGAATATGAAATTTAATCTAAATTAAAGCTCTAACTACACTCCAAATCATTTAAATTTGACTCCTCGATTTTAGGTTTAAAATTCTAAATTCTATCACCCAAATGTGAATTAAATCACGAAAGAAACAATATAATATAGGGAAAATATTAAATTTAGAGTTAGATTCTTACCCAGAGATAAAATGAGAATTTCCTCCTTGAAAAGTACCAAAATTGGGCTAACATCCTCGGAAAATCGCAAATGAAGTGTATGTTCAAATTGGAGATCATTTCGTCTAGGTCTTAATTGTTTTTTTGCGAAAGTAGGTCACAACTGTGAACATGATTCGATATAAGTCATTACAATGATGACAATCACAAATGTGATTCATCAAGCAAAACTGATTAGAAAAATATATCCTCTACAAATACGACAAAGACCCCTGAACGCATAGCATTTTTACAATTATTCTCCACGAATGCGATCTAGCCCTTACGTACATGGACAAGAAAACCTATTACACCAAAAATTGGTGCATTAGCTATGAAATATTCTCTAATTGACCCATCAAACTCCTATCAAATACAAAATATGAAAATAATCATAAATTATATTTACAGATTTATTGAAACATCAAATCACCAATTTGAAGTTGTGTACCAAAGGTTGACCATGATCAACTATACACTTTATATTTTACGTTTTAGTCTTGCATTATTTCAGAGGTAGGCTATTCATATTTAAAAAGTTGTAACTTCTAATCACTCTTCTTGGAAATGATATTTTCCATATTTATATACTTATATGAACGATAAGTTATGACTTGTTATTGCTATTTTATTAATTTTCGCATGATTAATTGAATTAAATATTTTGAGAAACAATTGACTTATCTAACGGAGCGTGGTGAAGTTTCATCACGATCCCTTTGTTTTTGAATAATAAAAATTACGTCTAAATATGTTCATATACTAACCACAGAAAAAAAAGATCTATCTATTGATTATATTGATTATAAAATAATTGATAAATCTATATAGTTGAGGAATCTATGATAATTACATGTCAAATAACCAATTTAAGTAAGGTGGTCCATGTAATAAATATATTTAATGTTATGTTGAATGATTGTCAAAATTAAGACTCTATATTCAAGAAATTTGAATTTTATTAAGTAGAAACTAATTTCAAGAGAAAGGTTATCTACATTTAAAATGAGGGGTTCAAAAGTAAGTTTCTTCAAATAAACATATAAGAAACAATTATGAAGTCAAAAAGATATTTAGTTCTCCACGCGACCTATATATTATATTTGTTTTGACAAAATATTAGTGTGGTGTATATTTTTACATATTTTGTTCTTACAAAAACAAAAAGTCTCTCCCCCCTCAAGTGATGCAAGAACATCTTGAGGTATTGTTTTCTTTTTCTGTTGGTTAGTATTCAAAAATGATTTTGCATGTTCATACAGTTGTATAAAAATTCTTCGGATGATTTATGGAGTTTTTTGTGTAGATCTGAAAAATCAAAATTAAAGGAACACGTATTATTAATAAATATTTTACAAATGATTTTTTATGTTTAGTAGTTGTGTATACATTCCATCTATTCAAAATCGATCGTAGTCATGCATGTAAGATTCGTTAGATCTAATAAAAGGTGAATGCAATTTTTTTAATATGCACAAACATAAAAGATATGCTATTCTTTTAACAATTTAATTTATGGTATCATGTTTTGGATCTACAGTGATGATGTACCAGATCTGTGCGGATTTCCTATACTTGTATGCAATTTTATTTTGTTTTTAAAATAAATTCTATGTAGGTATTCAATATAAATAAATTTTGTACATGAGAAATATTTCAGACATTTTACAATCTAGATAAAATAAAATCCTATAAGGACAAAAAGTAATTTTTTAAGACCTTTAATCTATAAATTTAAAATATGCCTTTATCTTTCTTTTATCAAAATATAGACTAAACTTTGACTTATTTTATGTACAGAATGGCGAACATGAATAATCGTGATACAGAAGTGCTCATTGATGAAAATGAGATAGACAAGATCTCCAATTTACCCATGGATATCCTCGATAAAATATTCAAGGACATGTCATTTCTAGAATTGGTAAAAACATGTGTCTTGTCGAAGAAATTGGAACATTTCTGGGCTATGCATCCAATTCTAGTTCTAGATGGAGAGTTCTTTAGGGAGATAAATGGTAATATAGGATTGACTAAAGATGGTTTTAGTGGCCTAATTGACAATATTCTCTTTCGACATGTTGGATCAATAGTTAAGTTTTCCCTTGATTTGTCAACTATCTATTATAATAATGATAGGGACCTTAGTCATTGGTTGATTCGCGTAACAAGTAAATGTGTCAAAGAACTTACCCTAAAAAATCACAAACACAATCACTATACATTACCTTTTTGCGTTTTTGACTGCCCAACTCTCACGTATTTAGACGTAACCAATTTCATAGTTAAATTACCTTCTTCCAAAACATTATTCCCAAATCTCCTTGAATTAACCTTGAAGTCCATCAAATTTCGCCCAGTCAAGGCAAATTATGTCTTGAATACCCCATTACTTACATCCTTAACATTAATTGCTTGCGATGGTGTTCATTTGCTCACCATATTTGCTCCTAGGATCAAGTTCTTGACTATTAATGATAGCCATGACATTCGCGCAATTTTTTTTGTAAATTTCTCAAATGTTAGGGAGTTGTTACTCCGTGAAGAATCTTACTATGAAGAATGGAGGTTCATTACATGGTCACATCTTCTTTCTTTGTGCCCTAACCTAAGAAGGCTTGTTTTGATTAATTCTTGCATTCAGGTGAGTATAATTTTATCGAGACATATTTCAATATTTTTATCACAAATTTTTCAATAAATGTTACTATGATCATTTGTGCTAAACCGTTAATGAGTTTTTACCTTTTATTTTTCTTTTATCAAGCATTTGGGTGCAGAATATTTTCCAAAAAGGTTTGATCAATCAAAACCCTACCATTTGGAGCATATAACGTTGTGTGTGACATTTCTGGATCTAAACCAAGTTTGTGATGTTCTTTCCTTGATTCGACGTTCTCCCAACTTGCGTTCACTGGAAATAGAGGTAATGTATCTCACCTTATATAATTTAAAATTGAATTGAAGTTATATATACATTGATAGTAGGTTTCTCTTACGTGCTATAGTAGGTAATCTTTGTTTCAAGTAGATATTTTTTTAGTGACTTGATAGAGTAAAAAACATGTTTACATTTTATATTGTATATAAGTTAAATACTTTACACTTTTAGAGTTTAACCTATACATGTACAGACAATGTAATTATTCTTATGCTTTATAAATATTAGGTTATACAAACTAAAAACTATCTACAAATAATAATTCATAGTAATGGAATTTGTAAACCTTAATGTAACGATGTTTTACTTGTTAAAACTTGTAAAAGTTACTAACCTTCTTCTTCTTTTTTTCTTAACTTCTATAGATTTTCAATACCTTGAGAAAAAGAAACATAGGTGAAGTTATTCATTATCTGGAAGATCCAAAATGTATTGAACAACAATTTGAGAAGCTTGACTTTGTGGAACTAAGAAAGTTTGAGGGGACACACTTTGAACTCATTTTCTTAAAGAAAATATTGGGATATTCCCCTACACTTTCAAGGATGATTGTTGAACCTTCTGATGATATTGATGTTGCAGAGGTATTGTCTTTGTATGAAGAACTAATGATGTCCTTAAAAGCATCACCAGGGGTAAAAGTCGTTGTGGCACCTCATGGTTAAGCTGCGTATCTTTAGAATTTTATTCTATGCAATATTTCAAAAAATTTCAATGGCTTTAACTTTCCCTTTCATGCTTGAACTTGTAATGATTTATAGGGCTCTTCCTTAATGTAATGTTTAGATCATGGATGAATTATTGTTTCTTGGTATTTTTCCATTTGAAGACTTCTTGATGTTTTGCAATCATTTGGGAGATTATGGTTGGATATAACATAAGAAAATTTTATATAGATAACATACATATGAGAACGATGCTCGTTATACGAGGGGCCCCACCATACTCATTAAAAAGATTATTCTAAAGCTATGCAGACTTAAATTGCAATGTAGATAACATTATCACTAGTGGTATTAGACCCACCACACATGCAAGCTTATTAATTATGTGGTTCAAGGCGGGCCAAACCTTAAGGATCAAGTAAAATTAGGAAAATCTCAAAATTATTTAAATGATCGTTGAGAAAACCTTAATGAATACTTGTAAATAATTCTCATTGCTCAATCAAGTGTGTCAAATTCAAGACATTATCCTTAAGGATATTTTACATGATCTATTCACCCATAGAACCAAACCAATGATCTGCTTTTGAACTAGAAGTAACTTCTTTATAGGTTTAGGCTCAAACACATTAATACTCGCTGCAACTAATAAAAAAATCTCAAAGTTTGCATATCCAAAATAATTTTCATCAACTACGTTTGCAAATATTTTTGTCGGTTGATCACTCTCTTTTTTTGCTTATTACAATGTATGAATTCACAGAGCATTCATATTTCTCAAAATTTGCATATCTAAAAGAATTTCCATCAACTAGGGTTGCAAATATTTTTGGTATCACTCTATTTTTTATGTATGAATAGTCATATTAGAGAAGATAGAAAAAGAAATACAGATTTCAAGTATCCGGTGCAAGAACCAACAATATTTTGACTTGTTCATCATCGTTTTATTTATGATATCTCATTTTTCGCCTAGTGAGTTTGAAGAGCATGTGACTCATCTGAAAGTTTTTCTGCAAACCATCAAAGATCGGTAACTATTCTCAATGTTTAGTAAATGTGAATTTAGGTCCCTACGCTATCCTTGGGCGAACAATGTCCAAATTTAGGTTGCAGTCGGTATAAAAAGTTTGGAGTTTGGTAGTTCATTTTTTCTTCCACTTATGTTACTAGTTTTATTCCTTAAATTTGGGTAACTAGTCAATCACGGTTTAGATGTTGGTAAGCTCGTACTTTTCCATTTAATTAGCTCAGATTGTGTGTATCGTAGAACTTGACCCGGAGGGTGTTCCCGTCACCTAGCCTATAATAAGAAAATCAAAGAAGGTCAGTGAAAAAGGTACCAATAATTACTACACAATGGAACTTATTATTCCGAAAGTAACCTTTAAACTAGACATTTAAGCCCAAGGATAGTGTTGTTCTCCCAGCTAGATTCTCCATCAATTTAAAATGAATTGACCAACACAAATATTTAAATAATATTAACATCTCTACCACCTCTTATAAAATTGCAAAAATTGGAAGTGGTCTAAAAGTAGGAATATTCTAAAAGAACACTTTTAAAAGGTTTATAGAAAAGGACATTTTGATTTTATTAAAAATTATTATATTAAGACTTCTGAATCTAATATTGACATTAATAAAAATATTGAGACTATAAAATTAATAGCAGCTGACGATATTAATAGGTATAATATTCATATAGGACTTCTTAAAGTATCAGTTAGACAATTATATTAAAATAGTTTAGATGTACCCATATGTCTTCTCTTAAGAGACAATATGTTATTAAATTTTGATGATTCATTATTAGTAGTACTACAAAGTAACCTTGTCAAAGGCCCGCTATACTTTAATTATTATCCTAATTATTCAATAGATATTAATGATCAAAACTTAATAGACACATTAACATATAATACTAAAACTAAAAATATCAATAATAGGGCTAATACTCGAGAAATAGCCATAATATATAGAGTGTACTAGGTAAAGAGCCCGCGCTTCACGTGGTGTGTAATTTATTGGTTTTCAGTAAAATATTGAGTGTTGATGAATTTTTTAATCCTTTTTTTTTTATGTTTTTTAAGTGATGTGTTAACTTCTTAGGCATCGTATGGTAGTAATGGAATGTATATAGAATGGTGAAATGTATGCATCTTTGTTTTTGTTTGTTGAAAGAGTTACTTGGTTTAGTTCCTCGTCATCTACATTATAGTAGTATGAAGTCGGACTTATCATGTAATTAAATATTCATATGCAATAATAAAACATGTTTTAGACATATGGCATTGTAAGCGTACATAAATTTCCGCAGCTAGTTCAAGTTATGTGTTTCAAATAAGTCATACATTAGCTACGTAAAGTACAACTTCTACGCCTGATGTTATATGTTTGTATTGGATGCTCCGATAGAGCTACGGAAGTGATTACTTTAAAATGGCATCCCTTATTTTGAAACGTTTGTGGTCTTTTTAATTCATCCTAACTGGTTGATTTCGTTTTTCTGTATGCCTAATGTTGTTGTTTGCACGTAGTTTCTGTGACGTCCTTGTTTGGCTTCCATCTCAATCACGATTCATTAGTTGTCTCTCTACTTATCTGCATGTACGAAAGTTTGAAATGGTTGTTATGAATTGTATATTCGAATGGTACTCTTTGATAGTAGGGGAAAAACACATAATCAAAAGAATACCTCTTCTCTTTCTACCACACTAGGCCATACATTCTGGAAGACTTTGTAAGCAATGTTTTTAATGAATGTTCTGTCTTATGTGTTGCCATCCACATTTACCACATTTATTACATCTCTTGTGGTTACTCGGGATACGACTACATACAATTGTCCATGTGTGAGTACCTGTTTTGGTAGATACAGGCCTACCTGATTTAGTGTTTGTCCTTTGTTGTTATTGATTGTCATAGCTTAACATGTGGATAATGGAAGTTGGCTCCTTCATAACTTGAATGGCTACTATGTTTCGTTAGGTGTCAGAATAGTTCTTGGAATTGTGACACATGAACAAATGTTCTTACTTGAAATGATGTTAGCCTACAGACCAAATACCAACATGCGTGATGACTAATCTTGTCCCATTGCAAATCCCTTCTGTTTGGTTTAGATTCAGCATAAGCATAACAGGGATTACTACTTAGAGTGTATGTCACGGTTATGGATCCACGGGAAGCGTAGGTTGTATAGAAATTGAGTTGAGTACAATACATCTTCCTCGTTAGTATTCACGATGGCTTTGCACACATTATCTGAGTTATAGTATGTTCTTCCTTCCCCTGGTATAATCTTCATAATTATTTCATTTAACTCATGCACCAGATCTTTTTTAGGTGTGAGTATTGACCATTCGTTCACGTATTCCGGGTCGTTATACTTCAGCAATAGCGATGGATATACTGCTTCCACAATCGATCCGATAGAATCACTAGATTGTTCAATGCAAACATCATGGGGGAGATTAATAATTTCCTTATTTGTAGCATCATAATTTGATCCCTCTCCTACCTGCAACAACCATTTGTTGAATGCGGATATTTTTGTGGCTCAGCACCTATTAGTTTTCCAAGACACAGACTCATATTTTCCTTCAATTCATAAATAGAGAAAAACGGCCACAAGTGAGAGGAGTTCAGGGCTACGTCAACAATGTCAGATCTTATTCCTTCAGAATAACTAGTAGTATTTGTTGGAAATCTCCACCACATACGACTGTTAGTCCCCCAAAAGGTTTTTCTGCGCTATTTTCATACATGTCTCGAAGTATGCCCCTCAAGGTGTTGTCTAACTCTTCAAAACATAATATATTTGCCATTGGCTCTTCATCCCAGATAATCAGTGAAGTTTTATTTAAAAGTTCAACTAGCCAAAGTTACTCCCTGGTAGTTACCGGCTTATGAGACTCCGAGAAGTCTCACACGAGCCTCTAGTATCAATAATTGCACAATATAATCCCAAAATAAGCAAGAATTTACAATTTTCTTCACACACGAAGAATACTTTCATTAATACGCAAGCGGAAGACTTTTAAAACCATCTACCTTTACAATTTCTCATTAAACCATCTAATACTTTGAATGTACAACATTGGGACTAAGCACATACAAGACTAGAAATAAAGACTAAAGACATAAAAAGGAACAAGTGGGTCTTGTCCTCGAATCTATGAGGACTCACCTATACTTCATCTTAAACCCTTAGAAACCTATCAATAATCCATGGCATATCAAGACTTTCCCTACACTTTAGTCAAAAAGGGAAAATAAGGGGTTAACACATCGAATGCACTACGTATGGAAGCCATGCAAAAACTATGAAAAAAGGGACATTAGTATAGAAACATGCTTTCATGACATTTTGATAAAACCTTCATAATAAGAGTTTAAGAGATATAATACAAGTCAACAATCACACATAAGGAATATTCAAATAACATAAATCACATAACCATATTCACGTAGACCCTTTACTAAAGGCTATCCTAAGATTCACTTAAGTAGGACAAGAAGAGACCGCTCATACACCCTCTTCAAGCACACCTAAGTAAGACTACCCAAAGTAAAGTTATTTTGTTCCATCACATAGTTCCATATTCAATAAGATAAACCTTTACATCATTTAGAGTCTCTACCTTAGGTTACTATAGGACTCACCTAGGTATGACATGAAGAGACCGCCCATACACCCTCTTCAAGCACACCTAAGCAATACTCAAAGCTACCCTAAATAAGAACGTTTCTATGCTACATGCCTGTACTAAGTCAACATTATTCAATAAATCCATTTAAGAGACAACTAAACAATTAGAGGACTTCAAATAATGTTCTTGAAGGATCTAGGTAACTCACCTAGCATCTTCAAAGCCTACTCGTTCAATGTATAGATAGTGTCTCATTCCACTACCTACACGTTGTAGAACCTATCCAATAACAAGAGTGTATATCCCACATGATGAGAATATGCATTAACCGACATAGACCATATAAGCTAGGTATGGAATCCGGTGTCATTAGACCCCACACCGTGGAAGGTGTTCTACTTGCCAAAGGTAGTATTAGCAATCATCCCATGTTGGCACATATTAGAGAGTGTACCATCACTAAGCTCTACCAACTCATATCACCATTTCCAAGAATGGGTCACATAGGGCTGCCAACCAAGGTATATTAGGATAGCTCTTATAAATTTCTTAGAGGTGGTTTAATGTCGTTCCATCCAACCTATCTTTAAGTCCATCATTCCACTCAAGAAGGATACCATTACGGTCTTTCACTTCAAGGCTTTTATTAACCTTCTTTTCTATATTCAAGGTTCTATGTTCTTAACCTTCTTTTCATATTCAAGGTCCTATATTAGTCAACCTTAGATGGACACCATCTTAGGTCTACCGATCCTAAAATTTCATTAATCAATCATTCATACACATACATGACAAGGGTGGCTAAGCCTACCAAGTCAAGACATCACATATTCACATAACATTCCTGTATCAAGAAGAGGGACTTAGGTCTACCAAATCAAGACACAATATTCATCATATCATTTATTCAATATCATTTAAGTACCAAGTAGGGACACTAAGTGTCACGACTGGAATCTAGACCCCAGACGAGACCGGCGTCGTTGACCTCTCAGCGGTTGCAGACAAGCCTACTTACGTCATTCTTACTTCATCTAGGTTAATTTTAGCGGAAAATTTGAAACTTTTTGTTTCTTAACATACTTACTAAACCTTCTCATTAATACATAATTGTTAACCATCAACCATCTAATATCAAGATCATCAAACGAAAGAAATAGTCTAATATAGTAATAAAGATGTACTTGCCAAAATGGCACCAATACAATGTCTGAATAAAACAGGAAAGAAACGCTAGTGGAACATGCTCCACTATCTCAACTCTAAAACAAAGCTAGAATATAAATGGCAGCATCCTCGAAAGCATGAGGGACTACCAAGTTCGGATGAATGCTCGACGTCCGGATAGCTTCGTCAACCTGTAGCTCTAGCGTCCACCTGTGCCTGCACATAAAATTGTATAGTTGTATAGGGTTAGTGCACACTTGTACTAAGTATGGGTATATGCAATCACACACCAAGGACATGCATGAGAAAAGATATCTCTTTCCTAACAACATGATTATGGAAAGTCAAGTCAGTGGACTTGCCAATTTGAGATTTGGAAAGTTAGTGAACATTCCAAATTTGGATTAGAAAAGTCAGTGAGCTTTCCAAATTTGGATTAGGAAAGTCAGTGAGCTCTCCAAATTTGGATTAGTAAAGTCATGCCATAAGAGTAACATGCATCATCGTAATTATCATATTGCACACAGCACATAACATCTTACACATAGCACATATCATATTGCATATAGCACATAACATCTTTTATAACATTCTTTCATATGCCATGAGACCTTGGAATCATGGACTTAACATTAAGACTTTCCAAAATGAGGGCTCAACATATGGGACCTCAACTAGGGAGTCTTCGTTAGCAAACACAGAGTCTGCTTCATTCATTCATACGTACTTCATTTCATTTCATTCATAGGCCAGTGTAAACACCAGCTATACCTAGGGTGTAGTTTAAGACTTTCATCGGGTTTGCTGTGCAATGATCAAGAATAACCTAGTGTCATTACCTGAGTCTAGCTCACCTCTTGATTATCCTATCCTAACACCTTTGGTATCATTCATTTCATTATGTGCTTCATTTGAGGCTGGCCTCATTCATTCATTGGGAACTTTAACTTTAACCGACATAGATCATGTGAGCATCATGAAATCCAGTGTCTCCCCCACACCGAAAAGAGGTGGAATCACTGGCCAAAGTGACCCAAAACATGCTAGCGTACATGGGAATTGAACCCCGCCAGATCCCTATATTGGCAGTATAGGTTCGAAAACTAGGAGATATAAGGAGACCCATACCCGGCTTACCAGACAGTCTCATCACATGAGAGTTACGTAAACCTCCGCCCTCCCCGAAAGAAGGCATCACCACTCATAGTTAGTCTATCGGTGCTCAGTATAAAGTTCCATTTCATTAAACTCATACGTCATGGAAGTTGGTATCTAGTATGAGGACATCATAGCTCAATAGATGATTTCTCATCTCATCATTAGTATTTAGTGTCTTAATCTCAATACTTTCATTAGAGTGTTCATAGAGACTGGTCTCTTCAATATCTTACACTCTCATAGGTGAGTACATTTTGGTAACATGTACTTAGGCTCATTTGAGATTGTTCTCATCTTTAACATTAGCCTCATATCATGTTGTCACCACATTCATTAACATTAGTACATTTGCTCTTCATAATTACTCACCCCTGTTTACGTGAATGTTCATTTCATCATATGCCAATGTACTTGGCCATTTGTGTGTTTCACACTCTTACTTAACCCTTCTAGGGTTAAATCATTTCATTACGTAATAATCATTTCATCGTATGCCAATGCACTTGGACATTTAGTGTGATTTTACACTCGTACTTAACCCTTCTAGGGTTACATCCTTTCATTACCTACATCGTAGGTTCACTTCAGTTAAACGTATGCTAGACTTATGGGTCTATACACACAAGCCATGAGGCTTCATTCATAGTTCGTTAAGTGATTCATACATTCCTAAGATTATGTAGTACAAGGCTTATGTATCTTGTATATATGCCAAGATCTTGATTTCCATCTAAGTAGGTGGCATTATTCTTGGGTATTTTGTTCACGTATGACTTATGTATCAATACGGAAGTTTGGGTAAGGAAACCCATGTTCGAATCACTTTGATAACATTTACATTTTTCATTGATTTTATTTTTAATCTCCATGACATTGGGACTCTAGATTTAACCCCAACATTAACATTGTATCTTTAGTTTTCTACTTGGTTTTCCTCTTAATTTGGCCGAAGGGTTGTGGGTTCGAACCCCCACAACCCCTTTTTATTTTTCATTAACATCTTATTCCCTAATTTTGCCTAAACCAAGAGGTTGTGGGATCAAACCCCCACAGCCTCTTTTATTTTATTCATTATATACGCTGGGAATAGGGAGGTTGTGGGTTCGAACCCCCACAGCCTCCTTATTTTTGCTTTTAATTTCGCTAGAGGCTGTGAGGTGGTGGGTTCGAACCCCCACAGTCTCCTATTTTATTTTTAATTAAATTCACTAGGCTAGGCGCTTTGGCAGTGAGGTTGTGGGATCGAGCCCCCACAACCTCACTTTATTTTTCTTAATTATTTCGCCTTCTCCTTTCCAGCCTTGAGGTCGTGGGTTCGATTCCCATGCCTCACACTTTCTTTTTCTTTAATTTTTCTTCTCTCATTCGCAGCCTGGAGGTCGTGGGTTCGATCCCCACACCTCCCATTTATTTACTTAAATTATTTGTTCTCTTCTTACCCAACCAGTAGCCGATTTCGATTCCCCCCCAACCCCATTTTTCATTTCCTTTTTTCACGAATTACAGTATCTGCTTATGATTTAATTGTAAATTTTTCATGTGCAGTCTCTTTCTCTTAATCGCTTTTATATCTTCTGATAATATTTCATAGTTATTCTTCCATAGTTGTCTTGCATCTAACACTTGGCAGTGCATAAGAATCATTACAAAGAGATGTCTCAATTCATTACCAGTAGCCCAACCCCAAGCCTCCACCAAGTAGTCATTCCATTCTTTATCATCATCTAGTAAGCCTAATGTGTATCAGGCATGTCGATATGTTTTATTCTCTACTCCATCGACTGTTCTTATGCTTTCGAAGGAAGTTCACCCTTTGAAAAAATTAACCATCATGCGCATATAAAATAGTTCTCCATTGGCGGCGTGGGCAAAGTAGATTCTTCCAACTGCTCTTCCCTTCTGCCTCCTTGAACATTTTTTGTCTCTTGCATTCCATACCAATCTTGTTGGGAAATTAGAATCTCTCATCTATCTTGCATCGGCATTTTCTTTGTTTGCCTCAAACCATTCTGTGAATTTTGTTTTTTCTATATCAGGTTTGCTCAGGACACATTCATCCCTCCTTTATTCTTCAAATATTATGGTATTTTGTCCCTCTAAATGGAAAGTTAGTCGCTCGACTGATGGTTTCTTGTGATGTATGTCAAATTGATAAATCCTCCAGCAAGATTCTGTAGCCGATATATCTATAGTCTACATATTTTTTTATCTCATCATTTTCTATTGAACTTTTGGGTTTTTCTATTATTGATGTTTCTCTATCAAACCCTATAAGAACATACTTGAATAGGTACTTCACTGACCTTGAGTAATTGCATGCTTCAACATTTATATGTGCATCAAATCGGACAAGCAAGTTCCTGTTGTATTGAACATCATATCTGTTATCTAATTTGGCTCCATTTTTTTTTAACTTCAATACATGTTTCCTTTGCCTATAAATAGGGAATCCATTTGTATCAAAATTGGTATGCTCATTGTATTTCTTTGGAAAATGTTTTGTGCACTTGCTCTGTTTCATACATGGGCATTTCAGAGTAATTTCTCCACACGGTCCACGAATCATAATGTTTTTGACTGCATTATAGCCAGCGGGGTCTGATGAAACATCAGGTATTTCTGCTGATATTACTCTGTCAATATGATCCGCTGACGGGGTTTTTAATTTTTCATGAAGGAAGAGCAGTATGTGCGCATGTGTAATCCTCTTTTGTGGAACTCAATCGTATATATACTTGCGTATAAAGTTGTTTTTTAAATGCTTTGGAGGGTTGTGAATTAAAGTAATATATGTGTATAATGGAATTCATAGTCCGTGTTATTTAAATGCTCTCTTGTTGAGGTTGTGTATTGTACGTCTATGTTTTTATGTAATGTATAATATGTAATACACGGTACTTACATGCCATAATTTTTCCAAAAGTCTTATGTTTCTAAGATGCTGCATTTGTTGAAAAAACTTGATCCTGAAAACTCTACATATGGTGTCCACACGGCTACCATCGTTCACTTGTGCTATCAAGGATTTCATTTAAATAATTTCAGGCCATTTTGGGTAGAAAGTGAACGTAAGAAACAAATCTGGGTAAACAACCCACCTGCATATTGCCATTGTATCTTGACAATTTTGTTCCATATATCGTGGTCCACCAGTGTGTGACTAAGGTAGTATAATTGTTTTCCTAACACTAGAACAATCATAATATCCCCGATAAATAGCATCCATCAACCCCCCAAAAGATCAATTCATAGTTTTGGTTGATTATTTTGGATATACCGAAATATTTCTTCTTCAATATCCATATAACCATCCACAATGTATTGTTACGGCAGCCTTCCATCTTGTAGAAGAGTTTCCTTCATTAAGCCATTGTTGTATTTGAAATCAATAATATTGCCTCATGTTGTCCGTATTGTATTCCTAAGATACATAAAACAAAACTTTGAAGAACTTGGTAAGACACAACAAAGTTTAAGAATATTTTCACAACTCAAAAATTAAACAAGTAGAGAAACTAGAATTTGAGACAAATTAGAAAAAATATATGAAATATTTTTCTTAAAGAAGAATTGTTGTCAATCTGTGTTTAAAGAATCTTACTGATTCCAACAAATTTTGCAGAGACACGAAGTTCTCAAAGTTTATGTCACGACCTGAATCTAGACACCAGACGAGATCGGCGTCGTTGACCTCTTAGAGGTCGCAGACAAGCCTACATACGTCATTCTTACTTCATCTAGGTTCATTTTAGCGGAAAATTTGACCTTTTTGTTTTCTTATTTCATGCTAAACATTTTAAACTTAACATCATGGGCGTTCACAAATCAACCATCTAATATAGAGATAATTAAATGAAAGAAACAGTGTAATACTGTAATAAATGTATAATTGCCAAAATGGCACCAATACAATGTCTGAAATAAAAACGGAAAGAAACACTAGTGGAACATGCTCCACTAGCTAAAGCCTACACCTAAGCTAGATAGTAATGGTAGACATCCTAGAAAGCATGAGGGACTACCAAGTCCGGATGAAATCTCCATGTCTGGATAGCTGCAACGTCAACCTGTAAGCTCTAGCGTCCACCTGTGCCTGCACCTAAAAATATAGAGTTGTATGGGATTAGTACACACTTGTACTAAGTATGGGTATATGCAAGCACACACCAAGGACATGCATGAGAAAGTATAGCTCTTTCCTAACAACATGATTATGGAAAGTCAAGTCAGTGGACTTGCCAAATTGGGATTAGGAAAGTTAGTGAACTTTCCAAATTTGGATTAGGAAAGTCATGCCATGAAAGTAACATGCATCATCATACTTATCATATTGCACACAGCACATTACATCTTACACATAGCACATATCATATAGCATATAGCACATAACATCTTTTATACCATTCATTCATATGCCATGAGACCTTG
This sequence comes from Solanum sitiens, assembly GCA_016801875.1. Classification (NCBI taxonomy): domain Eukaryota; kingdom Viridiplantae; phylum Streptophyta; class Magnoliopsida; order Solanales; family Solanaceae; genus Solanum; species Solanum sitiens. The sequence continues at coordinate 451,702 of JABWTJ010000222.1, read as the reverse complement.
GAATCATGGACTTGACATTAAGACTTTCCAAAATGAGGGCTCAACATATGGGATCTCAACTAGGGAGTCTTCATTAGCAAACACAGAGTCTGCTTCATTCATTCATACTTACTTCATTTCATTTTGTTCATAGGCTAGTGTGAACACCAACTATACCTAGGATGTAGTTTAAGACTTTCATCGGGTTTGCTGTGCAATGATCAAGAATAACCTAGTGTCATTACTTGAGTCTAGCTCACATCTTGATTATCCTATCCTAACAGCTTTGGTATCATTTATTTCATTATGTGCATCATTTGAGGCTGGCCTCATTCATCCATTGGGAACATTAACTTTAACCGACATAGATCATGTGAGCATCATGAAATCCAGTGTCTCCCCCACACCGAAAAGAGGTGGAATCACCGGCCAAGGTGACCCAAAACATGCTAGCGTACATGGGAATTTAACCCCGCCAGATCCCTATATTGGCAGTATAGGTTCAAAGACCAGGAGATATAACGAGACCCATACCCGGCAAGCTGGACAGTCTCATCTCATGAGAGTTACGTGAACCTCCGCCCTTCCCGAAAGAAGCCATCACCGCTCATAGCTAGTCTATTGGTGCTTAGTATAAAGTTCCATTACATTCAACTCATACGTCATGGAAGCTGGCTTCTAGTATGAGGACATCATAGCTCAATAGATGATTTCTCATCTCATAATTAGTATTAAGTGTCTTAATTTCAATACTTTCATTAGAGTGTTCATAGAGACTGGTCTCTTCATTATCTTACACTCTCATAGGTGAGTACGCTTTGGTAACATTTTATTAGGCTTATTTGAGATTGTTCTCATCTTTAACATTAGCCTCATATCATGTTGTCACCACATTCATTAACATTAGCACATTTGCTCTTCATAATTACTCACCCCTTTTTACGTGAATATTCATTTCATCATATGCCAATGCACTTGGACATTTGTGTGTTTCACACTCTTACTTAACCCTTCTAGGGTTTCACCATTTCATTACATAATAATCATTTCATCGTATGCCAATGCACTTGGCCATTTAGTGTATTTTACACTCGTACTTAACCCTCCTAGGGTTGCTTCATTTCATTACATACATCTTAGGTTCACTTATTTTTAAACGTATGCTAGACTTATGGGTCTATACATACAAGCCATGAGGCTTCATTCATAATTCGATAAGTGACTCATATCTTCCTAAGATTATGTAGTACAAGACTTATTTATCTTGTATGTACGCCAAGATCTCAATTTCGATCTAAGTAGGTGGCATTATTCTTGAACATTTAATTCACGTATGATTTATGTATCAATACGAAAATTTGGGCAAGGGAACCCAAGTTCGAATCCCTTGGACAATACTTACATTTTTCCTTGATTTTATTTTTAATCCACATGACATTGGGACCCTAGATCGAGCCCCAACATCAACATTCTCTCTTTAATTTTCTCCTTGGATTCTACTCTTAGTTGGCCGAAGGGTTGTGGGATCGAACCCCCACAACCCCTTTTAATTTTTTCATTTAAAATCTTTCTTGTCCAATTCGCATAGACCATGAGGTTGTGGTATCAAACCCCCACAGCCTCTCTTTATTTATTCTTTATTTCGCTAGGGACTGTGAGGTTGTGGGTTCGAACCCCCACAGCCACTTATTTTATTTATTTAAAAATTGACTTAGCTATGCGTTGGCAGTGCGGTTGTGGGATCGAGCCCCCTCAGCCTCACTTTATTTTCTTTTTATTTCTCCCTTTCTCCTTTACAACCTTGAGGTCGTGGGTTCGATTCCCACGCCTCACATTTCTTTTCTTAAATTTTTTGTTCACTTTATTCGCTGCCTGGAGGTCGTGGGTTCGATTCCCACGCCTCCCATTTTATTTATTTAATTTTTGCACTCTCCTTTCTCAGCCAATATACCCCATTTCGAATCCCCCTGACCCCTTTTCTTTTCTTGCGAATTTAAGGTGTCACATGGGTGAGGTCACAGGTTCGAATCCTGGTGGCCTCATCCCTTTAAAATCAATTAAATTTCCAGATTACTCCTCTATACTTTAGCCTAAACTAAACTTATAATTTTTGCTGGAAACTTAATCATTTTCTTAGCTTATTTTCACCAATATTTCCACTTGAAAACTTAGGAAAATTCATGGATCATTTAACACTTTTTGTGGTGTATTTTATGGATTCGTTTAGCCAAAATATTGATACTCAAATCAGCCCCACTTCTATTTTAATGAACATCACGATTTACATAGGTTTATACACGTAAAATGACAACCAAAACAATATCAAACTTGAAGCCTTAACCCGAGACCTCATTCACAGTAAATTTTTTGCACATGCACACACTTGCACAAACTTTCGAATACATGGTTGTCTTTCATACGATTTCAAGTACACAAATATAATCATATTCATCACGAAAATATAACATACACCTGAATCTACCAGCAATCATACCCAACTATGATTTATTTGGAGCTAGTGACAGGGGCATGCAAAAGGGGAAACAATCCTAGTTTTCGAATGAATAATATGAACCTTAAGGGGTCTCTTGGGAAAAGGACCAAGAGAGAAGAAAACTCATACATTATTTTGACGTTCAAACCTTGAAGTTGCTTCCCAAACCTTCTCCAAAACTCACGTTCAATCCAAGTTTCAACACAAAACTTTCGACGGAAAAATCCTCTCTTTGCCTAACGCGTTCACTTAGCTTGTTTTCTTATATTTTCGTGTGAATTCTTCAAGTGTGACGAACTTTAGTAAATTTTCTGTTCTTGTAGTTGTTTAGGCAGAGAGAAAACGTGAAAGAAAAGAGAATGAGAGAGACGTGAGAGAGAGATGAGCGTGTGAGAGAGTTAAAAGAGGTGAAGTGGTTTAGACTTAGTCAACTAGGAGACTTAGTCAAATAAAACATATTACTTAATCAATAATTAATAATTAATAATAAAAATCTGATTTTCCTTTTTCTTAAATCATCCATTAATTATTAATTTATTAAACGGAAAAGGGCCTAAAATACCCTTAAAGTATTGGAAATGGTACAAAATTACCCTCCATCCACCTATTGGCTCCAAAATACCCTTCTCACCCACCTATTGGGTCCAAAATACCCTTGTCATCCACCTTTTGGTTCAAAATTGACCACTTATTTAACGGTTTTATATTTAAACTATTTAAATATTTTTTTAAATACGTGGCACGCAACTATATGTTATAATATAACTTAATAGTAGAATCGGAAAAGGGCCTAAAATACCCTTGAAGTATTAAAAATGGTACAAAATTACCCTCCATCCACCTATTGGCTCCAAAATGCCCTTTTCATCCACCTATTGGCTCCAAAATACCCTTGTCATCCACCTTTGGGTTCAAAATTGACCACTTTTTTAATTATTTTAAAATTAAACTCTTTAAATATTTTTTAAAATACTTGGCGTTCAACTATTGGTTATAATTTAATTTATTAATATAATTTATAAATCAACCCACTACCCACTCATTACTAACTAAACCCCACCCAATTAATAATCCAATTATAATATCAAAATTGTCATAAACACTACTAAAACACGATGAAATTATAGATTCCTGAAAATGACATTCAAAATTATTTGAGTCCGAATCGAAGCCCCAATGAAATATAGGTTGAGCCGCTTATTTAGGAGGACACTTTCAATATGATTCTCTTTCAAGATTGAATTAAAATTTATGATTAAAGGTAAAGAAGTAATACATTTCGAATTAATTCATGCACTTTTTTAAAATATAATTTTATAAATATTTATGATTTGTTTTAAAACCTTTAATATATTATTTTGAAAAAAAGTTAACTATGAAGTAACATCACATAATTGAGACGTAAGTCAGACTTTTAAGTTTATCGGTAATTTTTATTTAGATACTTAACATATGATAATTTACTTCTATAGATATTTTCGCCTCAAAATTTTAAAAACACTCAATTGGCAGTAGCTTTTTTCTTGTTGCATTAATAATGTGACGGGTGTATTAATTTGGACGGGTTTAATTAGTAATGGGTGGGTAGTGGATTGATTTATAAATTATACTATGGAAAACGGCCTAAAATACCCTTAAAGTATTGGAAATGGTACAAAATTACCCTCTGCCAAACTTAGCAAATCATTAAAATCATTAAGCTTTATTAACTCATTAACAAGCCTTAATGTTGTATCCTTGTTCCTGAGCATTGTCTTCATCATGATAATGGATTGAGTTGGTTGACAATGTCGAACCATCATTCACAACATTATTTTTCTCCTTAAATCTAGCTCTTGGGATCTCCAGTCTCCTAGATAGAGTTAATGCCATGATGACTTGTCCTAATCCGTAAATCCATTCCCTTAGATGATCTTTCAAGTTTCTCTCTAGTTAGGCATTTTTGTAAGTGGATCCGACACATTATCCTTTGACTTTACGTAGTAAGTTCTGATAATTCTACTAGAGAGTAGTTTTCTAACGGTATAATGTATATGTCCTATATGACGAGACTTTCCGTTATACATTATGCTCCATGCCCTACCTATTGCATCTTGATATCAAAGTGTATGCATACTAATGCCAATGGTTTGGGCTAAAAAAGAATATCTATCAAGAAATTCCTGAGTCTTTCAACTAATTCACCGACCTTATCTAGAGCACCTAGCTCAGAGATTATTGTAGAGCTAGTGATACATGTCTCTTTTGAAATATTTCAAAGAGACTGCTCCTCTACCAAGAGTAAATACATATCCACTCATCGATTTTACTTCATTTGTACGGTGATCCAATTTGCATCACTATATCCTTTCAATACTGCTGGATATTGTTATAAAGCAAGACATAGTTTTAAGTATTTCTCAAATACTCCAAAAAACTTTTACTGTCATCTAATGAGTTCTATTGGTATCACTTGTGAACCGACTCAATTCATTAATAGCAAATGATATATCTGATCGCGGGTACTTCATGATATACATCAAACTTCCCAATACTATAGCACAATCCAATTGGGAGTCACTTTCACTTTCAATCTTCTGAAATGCAAAGCTCACATTTATTGGAGACTTGACAATATTGAAATTCAAATTTTTGAACTAGTCAAGTACCTTTTCAATGCAATGAGAACGTGAAAATGCTAAATATGATGGAGTTCTAAGGATTCTTATACCTAAGACCACATCAACAACTCCAAGATATTTCGTTCCAAACTTGCTTTCTAGCATACATTTAGTAGCATTCATGTCACTAGTGTCTCTATTGATGATCACCATATCACCAATGTACAAACAATGACCCTGTGATTTTAATGTGAACACATTTACCACTTCCATCATTCTTAAATAAATTTGCCAACATGGTTTGGTCAAATTTCTTATGTCATTGTTTGGGTGCTTGTTTTAGTCCATAATGTGACTTAACAAGTTCACACACTTTCTTTTATTTACCAAGAACCATAAAACTCTCGGGCTGTTCAATGTAAATATCTTCCTCCAATTCTCAGTTTAAGAGAGTTGTTTTTACATCCATTTGATGAATTTGGAGGTCATATACCACAACTAACACAATTAACATCCAAATGAATGTAATTCTAGTTACTGGAGAGTATGTGTTGAAATGATCAAGACCTTATCTTTGTCTAAAACCTTTGACAAAAAGTCTTGCTTTATATTTATAAAAAGTTCCATTGACTTTCATTTTCCTTTTGACGATTCACTTTGAACCCATGTTTATTTTCTGGAGGGAGATCAACCAACTTCCAATAGAATTGCTCAAATTGAACCAATCTCACTATTGACACCATCTTTCCAAAAGGATGAGTCTACATAAGACACAAGAAATATTACAAAATCATATTTGAAGGAATTATATGTTCTTTACATTTACTACGTCTCTAAATCTCTTTATTAGTACATTCTCCTTTTGTTCTTTCCAAAGTCATTCAGAACTTTTACTAGACTACTCAAGTTTAATTTTATAGTCCTCAGTCTTAGGTCCTGTTTCAATCGTTTTAGGAATAGGAATTTGGACTTTGGCTAGACACCCCCACACTTCGAAATGTTTCAAGTTGGATTTTCTTCCTTCCAATTTCTCATATGGAATAGATTGTGTCCTGAACAAACAAAATTATTTTCTACATCTGTTTTTTCCCTTTTGCAGTAAGGATAGTTCCTCCACACAAGTTTTGTGGTAAACCTGAACTTATAAATAATGCATCCATCATTTCTTTGAACGTTCGGTTTTTCTTTAGATTGAGGTGAATAGGGCATCAGTTTGATGGATAAATCCACTTTCCAAACATATTTCTGCACAAAGAGATTCATACTCTTCATTCTTATGACTTCTTATCTTTTTTTCTAACTGATTTTCAACTTCGATATTATATTGTCTAGACATTTCTATTGCTTCATCCTTATCATTCAGCAAATAGATATAGTAAGTTTTAATGCAATTGTCAATAAAAGTTATGAGATACTTTTTTCCACCACGAGATGGTGTTGACTTCATATAACAAATGTTAGTGTAAATCAACTTTAAGGAATTAGAATTCCTTTCAACATATTTATAAGAATGCTCAGCATACTTAGATTCCACACAATCATGGCATTTTTATTTATTGCACTCAAAGTTAGACAAAAATTGTAAGTTGATTAGTTTTTCTTTCAAGGTTTTGTAAATGTAATGCCCCAAGTGTTAATGTCACAAACTTTTACTCAAGCAAGTAAGAATAAATAAAAATATTGAGTTCGAAAAGCTCTTCGCGAGGTAGCTTTTTTCTCACTAATATATTGTTAATATTTCTTACAAATTTGTATGATACAAACATTGTTTAGATTCATCACCTTATCAAGTGTCCTTTTCAGAAAGACCTTTCCATAACTTTTAGTTTGATTGTTATAGAACTACCCATGAACAAACTTTTATCGGGTCCAGTAAAAGCAATATAATCCAAATGCTTCTTTTACAAAACATAACAAATGACTAATCACCAATATTTATATCTATACAAATAGTTATATTGAATAGACATATCTTTTCATGAAAAATCACATCACTTCAAGTGACACTTTTTCATAAAAGAACACAATCTTTTTGAACAAGTATACATATAATTTGGTAGTTTCATACTAGTAATACCGTATAATAGTAAACGATAAACTCAATGACCAAAATATCAAATATACTCTAATAATTTTGTGGGTCTAACATAATACAAAAATATCAAAGAATTTCTATCTTGTGCTCCAAATTTAAATTAGGCACCGAGTCCAATTTTAACTTTATCATACACGAAGAACCCCCACATTTTAAATATGATCTAAAAGATATTTTTTAAGTATTTGAAAATAGTTTTTCTTCGTATTTTAATATGAAACTTCTTTTGGAAACATTATTCTACGAAATAATTATAGTGCTTCAATTCTCTTTGACAATGTTTACACAATGCAAAAGTTCATTCCATAGAGGCACCAAAATCACAAACTCTAAGTCACTAGTATTTTTCCTCTATCACAAATAGGCATACCACTTAGTATTTAGAATACTAACAATAAGGACAAAAAAATTGTACAATTTATTTCTATATAACATTGAAGTTTATAGAAAATCAAAAGTACAACACTGACTTATTATTTGAAGTTTTCATATAAACCAATTGCATAGTCCGATTTATCCGGAATAGAAACTATAAAAGTTTTTTTAGTCTACAAAAATCAGACACAATTAAATTTCACATGAAGTAAAAAACTACAAAAGATTTTTTAGTCTCCAAACATAATTAAACATATTCTTTTTCACATAAAAATATTTTTCTTTTCAATAGCCTTCAAACTGTAACATTTCGACAAACTATTTCATCAAACAAAAATATACATCTCTCATTTTGCAAACTAAAGAATTTTAAAGGCAACACTATTTTCCAAGCAAAATTCACTCCACAACATATGGTTTGCAAATATTTTCCAAAGATTCACATGACAAAAAATCAAAGTTTTTAACTCTTAGAAACTATTTCCCTCCTTAGACAAAATAATAAGAAGGTTACCCGGTTTAATCTTTAACTGGATTACCACAAAAAAATTTGTACATTCTCACTTCCACCTTGTTAAACAAACCACCGAATTGTAGAGAAGTATTGCATTAATCCTCTACTTCCATGATCAGAATCTCTCAATCAGTAGAATACAATAAATACTAACAGTATAATAATTTCCTTAAGAGTGTTGTCCATATTGTATTCCTAAGATACTTAGAAAAAAAACTTTGAAGAACTTGGTAAGACACAACAAAGTTTAAGTACATTTTCACAACTAGAAAATTAAACAAGTAGAGAAACTAGAATTAGAGACTGATTAGAAAAAATATACAAAATATTTCTTAAAAGAAGAATTGTTGTCAATCTGTGATTAAAGAATCTTACTGATTCCAACAAACTTTGCAAAAACACGAAGTTCTCAAAGATTAATGGACCATTGAAGAACAGAATAACAAGAATTAATTCACGAATTTAAAATTTGTAACTCATACCAGAATCTTAAAAATAAGAAAGAAGATCAAGCCCACTGAATTCACAATGTCCCCTTAAAGAAGTTATTCTCCTCTAGTATCCGAGGTTTGATTTGGAATATGTCCTCCCATGATAGAATGATCTCAATCATCAATGTATTGATACCCAAACGCTGGTGCCAACGAGCCACTCAACGATAATAAAGTACACTTAGAATACTAGATTTAGTAGTAGTAGAAGAAGTCCAGAAATTCTATCAACTAAAATGAGAGGAAATCTCTCAGTTTATAGAAAACAAAGGATAGTGTGAAAAAGTTCTTATTGTGTCTTATTGGAAAGGTCACAAACCTTTGAAAAAGTCACAATCTTTATGGAAGATCACAACCTATCATAAAAGTCACAACTCTTCATTTCCATTCACACCTTTTAAAACCCAACACCTCATGCTCAAGTTGTTCCTTGCGAATGATTTGTTATGTACATCAACCAACTGAATTCCAAGCCTATATACATCTTCTCCATATGGGTGTATTAATGGTTAATTCATGGCCATGAAAGATGGGTGTAAATCTGTGATTCTTTGCAAACCATTTTTACTATGTTCTACAATAACATCGCGCTGAATGTTAGCATCTGTAAGTTTACCAATTATTAATCCCGCCTGTTCTGAAGCTGTTGGTTTGTTGTATTGTTGCCCGTCATTACTCCTTTCTGTTACGAGGCGCTGGGAGAATACAGATTCTGGTTGTCCTCGAGATCTTTCCCTTGACATTTGGAATGATTTCACCAAAACATTATGGTCATCAAGCATTTCAGATATTCACTGAACAATTTGTGGTTCAACTTCCTCATGCTGCATAGTATTGATTCTATTATCGATCTATGCAAATTTTTACCACTGATCCTGAATATGTAAGGTCCTTTCCCACGGTAGATTGTTTTGTCTACTCGGCCTCCCATGGACATAAATACAAACATTGAGTTATACATCGAATATGCTTTCTAAAACTTATACCCAGTTGGCCAGAGTTTATGCCCAATAGATTTTTGATGTAGATTGGAGGTTGACTCAGTAATGATAGTAATGGTAGCTGAACTCCGCCTTCCATACAACAAAATGTGAATTTTAGTTGTCTTTTATTTTTACTTTTGTCCGTCTGTTCCTCATACCATAAATTGGCGCCACAATGTTAACAGCTGTATGTTTGAGGTCCCAATTTTGAAGGATTTGAATATTCATCTGACACATAATTTAGTTTTCAATCAATTGAAATAGCTGTATGTAATAATAGCAATGTTTTACACCCTATAATGTGTTATGTGTGTGGGATGTCGTCCGAGGAAGAAGAGACGTACTTGTATTATGTCCATTAATTAGACTGATGCAGTCAATTTGTTCATACATGGAAACTGAGCCTTTCCTCTTTCCCCTACTTGCGATTCAGATGCCATTGCACAATGGTTACCTGAAATCTTTTATCATAAATGTATACATTCAGTACGTCCATGTAGTCTGTAAGCAGGGGTTGTGTAAAACAGTGTTGCACTAAGTATTCTTCCCTATTTATGGTTCATAAGTTTGGGCATTTTTATCATTTTTGAGTAGTGTAACAACGGTGTAAAATTATTGTAGGTTAATGTATCCGGTGGCTTTCTATATATAACTCTTCTACATGGTTATGTAACAGCAAGTAAGGTGCATTTTACATTGTGGGGCGGTGAGTATATAGTAATATCGGACAATATCAACTTACCATTCATCCGCTGCATCATTTCTCCTGGCGCGCAGTTTGATAAATTTATCAAATTGGTAAATCTTCTCACAAAGTGTAGTAGCTTTTGTATTTTCTTAATTGGTTGATATTTGTATTTGTGGCTGATCAATGTGAGATTTCTCTTCGATCTGGAATAATAGCCCCTGAATCTTTTACATTGGTTTATTTCCTGTGTTTCGAGTAGTGTGCGTCTGGGTTTGATATCTTGCAAATCTTCTTTGCAGCATCCTATCCTGCAGAGCTAAATTCGATAGTAGTTGTTGAAGCAATACAATCTCTGCGGGTATATTAGCAGAGTCTTTGTAATCTCTGACTATGTGTGTGATCAATTCCATTTCACCTGTCTCACACAATTGTGGAAAATTTGATATAGTAAAGACATTGGTGTACGCCTACCGACTGAAATGAGTAAACATAGTTTGTATTGATATTATACTTGTTTTTGTGTGGATATTATGTACTCTATTGTTGCTCATTGGGTCGTATTTTTTCCATTATGCCTAATGCCAAATAGGTAAATATTGAGCATAACACAGCCCACATTGCATTAGTGTATGCTAACCTGTACTTGTCCCCACCCGTATCTCTGTAGTGTTGTCCTCCTTCCATGAGTTTTATAATAGTTGTATGGTAGACGTTGCAAAAGTGTGAGGAGTTAGTCGCAGTAACTTGGGGATATAATTTTCGACCGCAACTCTGATTTCAGTGGGCTGCTGTTGTGGTTGTTGAGGATGATTGAGATAATACAGTAATTGACGTTGCTTTTGTGGAGTATGTATAAGATAGAATAATAGTAGTTGTAATTGCAGGCGGTTCTTATGAAATTCTCATTGGGATAAGAAATTGTGTACTGTGTTTTTATTATATCTTAGTTGATTGAAGTATACGGCATGAGTGAGTGACATAATACACCTTTTCGGTGTTACATACTATTTAGAATATAGTGTCTACGTGAGGTGAAATTTGATTTTTTTTTTAATGAAAAAGTAAGAGTCACCAAATTAACTGACATACGGCAGTTTCTGTTTATGCCAAAGTACACACTCTTTGGATTTTCACATCGAATATTTAAAAATTTCAATTTCACAAAAGTTTGTGCCGTCGCGTTGATATAAATGGTGAACAACAACAATATCATTTGTCATTTCGTATTTGGGTTTTGAAATGTTTACTTTTGGGGTTGAGGTGGTGGGTGTTGGTGGTGTGAGTAGGGCTATCGACGGCCTCTGAATCTTATAAGTGCACCTGTAAACAAAATTGTTTTGCAAGTATTTAATTTAGGATTTTTAGTGTTTTATCTTTTATTTTGCGTCTCGAATGATTGTTGCATTTCCCAATTCCCACCTTTGTTTTTATCAAATTCTACGATAATCCATCAGACCGTACCTATGCTCCGCGATGGAAATTAACATTAATAAGAATCTCCGTTCATGCACTGTTAGGTTTATTAACAAAACACAAATCATATTCGTGTTGACCAATAACAGAAATTGGATACTGCTATAACACTAAGTGAAGAGACGCCTAATAATATAGCACAAAATAAATCTATCAAAATACCTCGAAGCTTCACATCATCAGAAAAGTTAACAAAATGGAGCATACTATCAAATATCAATTGCTGAACGAACATCGTTTTCCTCCAAAATGAGATGTCATCATCAGAAATATATATCCTCAATTCACCTAAGATAGCATAGTACCTTTGCATTATTTCTGTTTGCAACCAATGATTAATGTTATGAATTTATTTGTAACCAATTCTTCAAGCATTGCTAATATGTGTGTACTGTGGCCATTCACTTCCTAAAGTAAAAGAAAACTTAATTCACGGAGAATCGGGACACAGAAGAAAATTGAGAGAATGATGTTAACATCTGACAAATCATTTACATTTTCGCCCACGAAACAATTAATCTCCAAATCCAGAAGTACCAAAAGGTCTGCAGATTCTCATCCAAAGAGTTTGACTGTTAATGCCTAACTATTCACAAACACACTCTGAACCAAATGCAAGGATTATAAAACTTTGGCATTAGAAATATTGTGCTTAGTTTATCCTAAAACCTCATTGTAGTTCGTATTGTCTTAGTTGGCATGCGAATATGCATTTTAGTACTATTATTTGAAATCCTCAGTCTGCATGTTAAGTGTCACATTTCCCGTGTTATGCATAAGACAAAGTACAGGTGGAAAATCATTACCACTAACGCCTTTAATTGCTGAACAAATCATATGTAGTATATGCTTAACGTTGTTGATTGAGATTCGGTATAACAATAGAAGTAACATAATTGTATTCAAGAATCTATATTCTCAACATTCTGATTATTCAAATCCATTATTAGAGTTACTAACCTACGTCAATACAAATGCTGAAAGAAAGTACTCATTTTGTGAACTAGTATGAGCTACATTAAAGTAGGGGAATGCTCTATGTTTTTTAGTCCTCCAATTATAAATCCTCTGTCCACAGGTTGAGTGTCACATTTTTGCTGCGACTGAGGATACAAGGTACATGTGGCTATTCATTACCACTCACATATTGAATGGCACAAGGAAGTGTATGTACCATGTACTAAACATTGATGATTGAGATTCGGTATAACAATACAAGTAACATAATTGTATTCAATAATCTACAAATTTAACATTTTGATTAGTCAAAGCCATTATAGAGTTACTAATACATACATCATTACCATCCTAATGTAAACTACTTATTCGGTGAATTAATAGTATCGACATAAAAGTAGGGGAATGCTCTATTTGGCATTGGTCTGGGTGGGAGATAAGTTTTATTCGTCCTCCGCTATGTATATGCTTCTCTTCTTCTTGTGTTTTCTAGAGAAACTCTACTCTTCAAAATTGGATCGGGTTTCGTCATGCTGATCTTCTTCCGCAGAATCTCTGGTCTTAGATCCCTGTGCTTTGTAGTCGCTCGGTGTATTTCTCTCTTTCATTTTTCCTTTACCCTGGAGAATGTAATACAACTCGAACATTAATAACAATATAAGGCTCTCTGTGTTTTTTAAAATTTTGTATTAAAAATGACCATTAATGGGTCATTTTGTAGGCCACATTAGAATAAATAATCCATATATTATGTAAGGTATTATTTAGTACCATGTTTGGTCAGAATTTGTCCTATGTGTAACTAATCCATGGATTAGTTATACCTCCTACATGGTCTTATAGGATGTATTACTAATACCTTCCATATATATATATATATATATATATATATATATATATATATATATATATATATATATATATACTACACACACACATAAAAAATAGAAGTTGTAATTTTTATATGTATGTACCTTTTTAAATGGTTCAAAATACAACGTTTTCTATTATTTGTATTTTTGATAATTTAAAAATTCACATACATATTCAAGTTATAATTACAATATATATGTGTAAATGTAGATGATATATTCAATTTTTATGTGTAAAGTATAGAATTTATGTGTATTCATTTTTAGGATCGAAAGCCTATTGATTCCTTTAATATAATTTGTTATTCAAGTAAATTATACCGTGCGTAGCTATACATATATTTTTTCCACTACTGAGTTAACTGGAATTCAATAAGGGAAGTGATAAACATAATAATATTAAATGGTGAATTAAATTCAATTGTCGTCAACAGTAGAGAATATAAAACAAAATTTTTAAAAGCTTAACTTCTTAATGATAAATATAGATAAATGATTTTTGTATATAAAAATTTATGTTGAGTGCTTTTATTGATATAAAATAAAGTTCAATGACCTTGCTAGATAAATATCAAAGTTTGAGTGATCTTTTGAAATAAAAACCCTAGTTCGAAGGCCATAAAAAATAGTGTTGTCCAACTATAATCTACCTTGAGCCAATTACATAATACATCAAGGGTATAATTGGGAAGAAACTTTTTATGGAGTTTTAAACAAATACAAGATGAGGTGGGAAACAATGAACAAAATGCTTGATAAAAATAAACCCTGCATTGCTAATCCATGCGTTATTACTCTTTGTACCAAATGACCCCAAAATATGTTATCCATAGTGTCTTAAACTATACTACTTGACCTTAGATTCTCGGTGAATGTTGTACGGCCGTCCCACTTGGTCATCTAGAATGTAAAATTCTTACTCTATTTTGGCTAGTCCAGCGATATGTTCTTCATTCTGTATGATGAGGCTTCTCCTCTTTTTGATGTTTGTAGTTGAAAATGTTAGGTTGCAACTAGGTTTGCTTTTTAGATTTCTTGCATAGACTCCTGTGTTGCCAGTAGAAGTGCCTTGCCCCTCGTTGGGAACTTCTTCTGAGTTGTTTGTGTGTGAACTACCTACCTTATGTTCATGTGATTTTGCCATTTCTTCCATTTTCAGCTTTTCCTGTAATTTTAAATGCATTTTAATTATTAAGCGGGTGTAGGTTCAACGGTTAGTTCTGCAGATCAATAACATATGTATAAAAGAGATGAGCATTAAATTGTGAATGATAACAACACGTTTTTTTCTTTGTTAAAATGGTGTTCCAATTCCAATTCTTCATCCGGCACGAATACTTTGGTGATTGTATAGTTTTCCAGCCCCTCTTTCAAATTGAAGTTGCTCAAATTTAGCTTAAATACAAACTCTTTACCGCAAAGGCTCTGAATTTGCAATGGGACATGCGTATCACTATTGGTTGAATGATTAACCATCTTGAATATAGAAGTATCAAGAAATATTTCGGCGACCCCATTAAAAGAACCAAAGTTTTTTTGCCACCATTGTCCTTTACCTTAATGTGTATCTTTGACAAACAATTTAGTGTTTCTTTGAAAGTAAGCATGAGGTACAGTGGTTTTCGTTTCCATACCTCACAAATGGGAATTGACACTCGTTTCGCACTTATGGCATGTGTAGACACCATCCACATGTTCTATGTTCTTGTTCCATATGTTGCATGATATGTAATGCCAATCAGAAAAGGTATCTATTCGTAGTGTTACGATACATTCCAAGAAAATTAAAACCATCAGATAAATATGAAAAGCAGCTTAGCATATTGAAAAAATGATCAGTCAAATATTTTCTTGTTGCATAAGTTGAATGATATATAATGCCAAGCAAAAAGGTTTGTATTTCTGTGATTTGTGCTCGTAGTGTTACGATACATTCGTAGCAAGTTTAAAAACCATCACATAAATATGCATAATAATCCTACTATTTTTTTTGTACTGCTCATACGGTAGGAAGGGTTCTAAAGGTACTAACATCTATGTCGTAACTCCAGTCCGAATCCTGTAGCTCTGTAACAGTCATCCGGTTCTGGAACATTGCCTCCGCAATGGGTATGCTACTTCCATTAGCACTCTCAATTGTTTGTATCTGAACGGGTTTGGTTGCAAACTTTTGAATCAATGCGGTGATGTGGTCCATTAGAAAATTAACATTAGTTTTGCTAGCAGCGGTTGTGGCAAAAGTAATTTAACCTGATACAAAATAAGTGTATATTTAAAGTCAAGATGTGTTGATGATGTTAAAAAGGCACTTCACTGATATGGTCTGTCTTAGTATTTACCTCTGAATTCTTTCACCACTGTTGCCGTAACAATAATAATCTATGGTCCGGATACAAGGGGGAATAGGTAAGGTTAAAATCCTTCGTCGAAATCCTCCCACAGTGTAATTTTAGCTTTGGCAGACCTATCCGCGCTAAACAAACAATATAATATGTTACTGTTATGGTTGTGGTTTGGGGTTAATCAATATAAGTGAGAATAATTAGATGATATTAGTGAATTACTTATCAGTAAGAATAGATATGTCACACTTCTTCCACTTCGAACCAACAATCTCTAGATCACCTATTCCACATATGCATCCAACCACATCTACAAGTTCAGAAGGGACAATATTAAGTACGTACATTGATAAATGTGTGTTATAATATGTGTGTGTGTGTGTGTGTTTGTGTGAATAAGTACACCTGTTAGGACAATGTTATTATTGACTCTTAAGAAAATATTATTTTGATGAATAAACTGGAAGCCAATTATAGGGATATTAATACTATGATCCTGTATTTTTTGTATGGCCGTTATTCGCAGGAAAGTGACTTTAATATCCGACTGAACAAGTCCATATTCACCAGTACTTTCAGCAACCTTAAAATTTCTCATAAGTGCCTTCGCGTAAATTAGCAAGAAACCTGTTCACTTGGTTTTCCAGATTACCGCGTGTATCAAAGTACCCTGTCACATGTCAGTTAGTAAGTGTAACCCCAATAAACTGACAAACTAATCATGTGGTATAACGTTTAATTGAAAGGGTATTACTTTTTCATCAATAAGTATCATGTCCAGACTTATTATCTCATTGCTTCGCTTATTGTTTTTAAATTTCCACATCCTGCAAAATCGCACCTTAACCAACCAATTATATCTTGTAGTATCAAAATCAAAAAAAAGTGTATAGGGAATAGGGTTCTAACATTTAGAGGAGAGAAAAAGAAGATTTATGTTTTTAAGCGAAGGTAGAGAGGTGTGATCGATAATTTGTTTCTGAGCACTGCAAGATATTATATAGACATCTGTGGAATTTGAAACTGCTTGCAACGGTTGGGAAGAGACATATTGTTTTGGATCCACAGTTACAAAGAGACGCCCGTTTGAAACAAACGTTAGGACCCGACATCCTATTTGGGAAAATACATTAGGAAGCGTCGTTCGTAGTATTAAAGAGGGCAGTTGTAGTATAACAGCCCTGGGTTTGTTCATATATTTATTTAATAAATTCAAACAAAGCGCGCATTGTTGTCAATTGTATATTATGTTCGATTTAAAAAGGGAATTGTAAGGTGTATATAGATTCGAGACTTTTATGTTAGATATGTGTGTTAGTATGTCATGTCGTATTGGGTTTGAATAGGCATGGGTCTTTGCATAGATTATACTTATCAGTTAAAACAAAGCTCTCTATTTCTACCCGATTGATTTTCTAGATCCCTCTTAAATTACATCCAATCAGTGGAATAGGTAGGAAAAACTGTTGGGCATGTGGCAAGAATTGATGGGAAATAGAGGGAAAGAGAGGAACTTGAATAGTTGGGAAGTTGAAAAGTCTTCTTATGCTTGAATGAAAAGGCATTTGTCCCACATCGGTGGTGGAAAGAAAAATAGGAGAGTTTAAATATAGAAACACTCCTATTAATTGTTAAAAGGGTTTGAAAGAGGGACCCCCCTCGTGCCGTCGTCGTCGCTCGCTCGCTCAGGTCGGCTACGGCTACGTCTTTGGCTTTGGCAAATGATCGAGAGATTATTTTTGGACAAAGTTTGTTTTAGTTAATTAATTATTTATTTATTTAATTAAATTAAATGACCAAGAATGTTTTCAATTAATTAGTTGACGTTTTCAGTTATTTAGTTAAAGTTAACCGAAACATTTTAATTTTTTAGTTGATTAACCCAACCCGACTCGGATACGCGTGTGACCCATTTTATTTAAACTTTCCCATTTTATTTTTAAAATTCCTGCATGACTATTCTGAAAGGGTTGCAACCTTTCGGAACCTGTTCTTCTTGCCTATAAATACCATTCATTCTTCAGAATATTTCCTTACGAATTTTCTGAGTTTCTTCTTCTTCAATTGAACAAAACAAATTTCTTCGTGTACTTTCCTGCTGTTGATTGGTTCGCTGACACTAGAGTTTTTGGTATCTATACTTTGGTGATTGAGATCATTTTACCCTGGGAGGTTATATTTCAAATCAAACCTCGGATATTAGAGGGGAATAATTTCCTTAAGGGGACACTGTGAGTTCAGTGGATTTGATCTTTTCCTGTTAAAAGTTTATTCACATTCTGGTACATTTTACATATTGTTTGTGAATTAAATTTTTGTTCATCTTTCTTACTGCTTCTGTAAATTTTAGTTACTTTTTGTTTCTGAACAATTTATTAAAATCAGTAGTTTCTTGTTTTCTAACACAAATTGGCAACAATCTAAATGAAATTATTTTTTAATCTGTGTTTCTGGTGGAGACAAAAATCTTTGTGATTTTATACTCCTTTAAGTCTGCAATTATAATTTATTGCTTAGTAAAGCTGTATCGATTTTTGTTTATCAGAAATGACAAACAATAGTGTTACAGTGGTTGTTGCTGCACCAACCCGAACTGTTGTACCACAATCACAGAAATCGGGTAAATTCACAGGTGTGAATTTCAGAGGATGGAAGTAACATGTATTTTTCTGGCTTACCACTCTTGGTCTGTAGAAATTTACCAGTGAAGAAACTCCAGTGCCTACTGCTGATATGCCAGACAGAAAAATTCATGATAATTGAAGCATGGAAACAGACAGACTTCTTATGTAAAGGCTACATTTTGAGTGCTTTATAGGATGACTTATATAATGTCTATAGTGCAATAACAACTTCAAAAGAGTTGTGGGATGCACTTGAGAAGAAATATAAGCAAGAAGATGCATGCTTGAAAAAGTTTGTGGTCGCAATATTTTTAGACAATAAAATGGTAGATAGTAAAATTGTTGGATCACAAGTGCAGAAACTTCAACTTATACTCCATGATCTGATTGCTAAAGATATGGTAGTGAATGAAGCTTTTCATGTGGCTGCAATGATCGAGAAATTGCCTCCTTCGTGGAACACTTTCAAGAATCATCTAAAGCACAAGCGTAAAGAAATGAAGCTTGAAGATCTTGTCATTCGGCTCAAGATTGAGGAAGATAACAAAAATGCCAAAAAAAGTCTCGTAAGATCTCAACAATCATTGGAGTTAATATTGTTGAAGAAGCTCCTACCAAAGACAAAAAGAGAAAGAAGTCCAACGGGCAGAAGTCAAAATAGGCCAAGAAAAAATTCAAAGGCAAGTGTTACAACTGTGGCAAGGTTGGTCATAGGTCTTCTGATTGTCGTGCTCCAAGAAAGGACAAAGACAAAGGCAAAGGCAAAAGTCAAGCAAACATCGTGGAAGAGATGGAAGATGCAGATAACTTGTGTGCAATGATCTCGGAGTGTAAGTTAATTGGAAATCGTAAGGAGTGGTTTCTCGACTCAAGTGTCACTCGACATATTTGCTCTGCGAAAGAAACCTTTGCAACGTACACTCCTGCTGAGTATGATGAAGATTTGTTCATTGGAAACACAACAACAACAAGGATGGCAGGAACTGGGAAAGAACTGTTGAAAATGACATCCGGCAAGGTATTGACTTTGAATAGTGTTCTGCATGTCCCTACTATTAGGAAGAATTTAGTTTCTGCTACACTACTCGTTAAGAACGGATTTAAGTGTGTCCTAGTTAGTGATAAAGCTGTAATAAGCAAGAATGAAATGTTCATAGAAAAGGGATACCTCAATGAGGGCCTTTTTAAACTGAATGTAATGGTTTTTGAGAGTATTAACAAAAATTCTGCTTCTGTTTACTTATTGGAGTCAAATGATTTATGGTTTGCCCGTTTGGGATATGTAAATTACAAAGACTTACGAAAATTGGTTACTCTAGAAGTATTGCCTGATTTTAAATGCGATAAATCGAAATGCAAAATTTGTGTGGAAAGTAAGTTTGTTAAACATCCTTATAGTTTGTTGAAATAAATTCCAAAACTTTAGACTTCATTCACACAGATATATGCAATATGAAGTCGACACCATCTCGTGGTAGAAAAAAGTATTTTATAACTTTTATTGATGACTACACTCGATTTTGTTATGTATATTTCCTTAATAGTAAGGATGAAGTAATTGATGCATTTAAGCAATACAAAAATGAAGTGGAGAACCAATTGAATCTAAAGATAAAAATGATTCGGAGTGATAGGGTGGAGAATATGAATCTCTTTTTGCAGAGATATGTTTAGAATATGATATTATTCATCAAACAACTGCACCTTATACACCACAGTAAAATGGTTTGGCGGAACGGAAGAGCAGAACATTAAAGGAAATGATGAATGCCTTAATTATCAATTCTGGTTCACCACGAAACCTTTGGGGGGAAGCCATCCTTACGGCTAATAAGATACTCAATAGATTACCGCATCGAAAAACACAATCAATTCCATATGAGTTGTGTAAAGGAAGGAAACCCAACTTAAAATATTTCAAAGTGTGTGGGTGTTTAGCCAAGGTAGAGATTCCTTTATCGAAGAGGGTTAAAATTGGACCCAAAACAGTAGACTGTGTATTTATTGGGTATGCTATGAACAGTAAGGCCTGTCGGTTTTTGTTCACAAATCTGATAATCCTGAGATTCATGTTAATACGATAATTGAGTCAAATAATGCAGAGTTTTTTGAAAACATTTATTCGTATAAAATTGAATGTGAGTCGACAAGTGAAAGATCTAAACGACCACAAGAAGAATCAACGGAAAATATTCTAACTAGTGAAGATCCTAGGCGTAGTACTCGCCAACGGAAACCTACTTCTTTCGGACCAGATTTTGTAGCACTATCGCTTGAAAATGAGCCTAAAAAATTTAAAGCAGCTATGTCTTTGTCTGAGTCAACTTATTGGAATGAAGCAGTCAATAGTGAGATTGAATCAATGTTAAGTAATCACACTTAGGAACTGACTGATCTTCCTCCGGGAAATAAACCTTTAGGATCAAAATCGATCTTTAAAAGGAAATGAAACCTAATGGGACTATTGACAAATATAAGGCTAGACTGGTAGTCAAAGGGTACAGACAAAAGAAAGGTGTGGACTACTTTGACACATACTCTCCAGTAACAAGGATAACATCATTTAGGATGTTAATAGCACTAGCAGCAGTGCATGATCTTAAAATCTACCACATGTATGTAAAAACAGTCTTCTTAAATTGAGAGTTGGAGGAAGAAATTTACATAGAACAACCCGAAGGATTTGTAGTTCCTGTTAAAGAAAAGAAAGTGTGCAGACTTGTAAAGTCACTTTATGTACTCAAGCAAGCACCCAAACAATGGCATGCTAAATTTGACCAAACAATGTTGGCAAATGGATTCAAGATTAACGAATGTGATAAATGTGTTTACATTAAAAATGGTATGAATGATGAAGTCATTGTTTGTTTGTATGTTGATGACATGTTAATAATGAGTAAAGACATTGACGATATAAATGCTACTAAGCGCATGCTGTCCAGCAAGTTCGATATGAAGGACTTAGGAGTTGCTGATTTGATCTTAGGGGTCAGGATTATCAAAACTCCCCAGGGACTAGCATTATCTAAATCTCATTATATTGAAAGAGTATTGGATAAGTTCAAGTACTTGAATTTCAATGTTGACAAAACTCCAATTGATTTAAGTTGTACATTTAAAAAGAATGAAGGTCAAGTTACTCTCTATTGGAATATGCCAGAGTACTGGGAAGTTTGATGTACATTATGAATTGTACGCGACTATATATAACATGTGCTATTAGCAAACTGAGTCGGTTCACTAGTAATCCGAATAAGACTCACTCGATGGCAATGACACGTGTGTTGGGTTATCTAAAATATACACAATATTATGCTTTGCATTATAATACATATGTTGCTGTGATTGAAGGATATAGTGATGCAAATTGGATCACCGGATCAAATAAAGTAAATCGACAAGTGGTTATGTGTTCATACTTGGTGGAGGAGCAGTCTCTTAGCAATCGTCCAAATAGACATGTATTGCTCGCTCCACAATGGAATCTGAATTCATTGCTTTGGATAAGGCTGGTGAAGAAGCTGAATGACTCCAGAATTTCCAAGAGGATATTCCATTCTAGCCCAAACCTGTTGTACCTATTTGCACACATAGCGATAGTCAAGCAGCAATAGGTAGGGCAGGCAGCGTCATGTACAACGGGAAGTCCCATCCTATACGATGGAGACATAACACCGTAAGACAACTGCTCTCTAGTGGAATTATCACAATTGACTATGTAAAGTCAAGCGGTAATGTGTCAGATCTACTAACGAAAGGCCTAGTGGGAGAGGCAGTTGAAAGATGATCTAAGGGAATGGGTTTATGGCTTAGGACAAGTCAGCATGACGATAAATCTATCTAGCAGACTGGAGATCCCAAGATCTAGATTCAAAGAGAAAAAGAAAGTTGTGGCTGACGGTTCGACATTGTCAATTAATTCAATACATTCTCATGATGAAGACAATGTTCAGGAACAAGGTTAAGACTTTAAGGCTTATTAATGAGGTAATAAATATTAAAGTTTCTAATGATTTGCTAAGTTTGGTAGATTTGACCAAATAGTGTATCTACGAGATGACACAATTAGAAATCACGTATATGAGTGTGAAGTGTAAGCCGCTTCAAAGAGATTTTATGTCAAAAGCCTATTCTCTATACACTCATGAAAGCAGGAGGTGTTCATCGCTGAAACGAACACAACCGTAAGAACCATAAACAGTAAGGGGTTAATTGTGTGACATATGGTTTTCTAGGTATACACCAAAGCTCGACGGTTCAAAGATATCACATCTACCGATTGACCGTGTATATCCGACATATGTTCACTACGGAAAGCCAAGGGAAAACCTACTTATCCAGATGCAATTAATCCTTGCCTGTAAAGTACATAATTGTCTGTGCATTCCTATGTTATAACCATTCTCCATCAATATGGGGAATTGTTGGGTATGTTGCAAGAATTGATGGAAAATAGAGGGAAAGAGAGGAACTTGAATAGTTGGGAACTTGAAAAGTCTTCTTATGCTTGAATGAAAAGGCATTTGTCCCTCATCGGTGGTGGAAAGAAAAATATTAGAGTTTAAATATAGAAACACTCCTATTAATTGTTAAAAGGGTTGTAAAGAGGGACCCTTCGCGCTGTCGTCGCTCGCTCGCTTGGCTCGGCTTCGGCTACGACTACGGCTACGGCTACGACTTTGACAAATGATTGATCGAGAGATTATTTTTTGATAAAGTTTGTTTTAATTAATTAATTATTTAATTAATTAAATTAAATGGCCAAAATGTTTTCAATTAATTAGTTGACGTTTTCAGTTATTTAGTTGAAATTAACCGAAACATTCAATTTTTTAGTTGATTAACCCGACCCGACTCGGATCCGCGCGCGACCCATTTTATTTAAACTTTTCCGTTTTATTTAAAATTCCCGCCATGACTATACTGAAAGGTCGCAACTTTCAGAAACAGTCAGTACCATTTCAAAGGTTGCAAACTTTCATTAATGGTCGTGTGGATTCTGAAAGGGTTGCGACCTTTCGTAACATGTTCTTCTTGCCTTTAAATACCATTCATTCTTCAGAATATTTCCTTACAAATTTTCTGAGTTTCTTCTTCTTCTTTTGCACAAAAAAAATTTCTTCGTGTACTTTCCTGTTGTTGATTATTTCGCTGACACCAGAGTTTTTTGTATCTATACTCTGGTGATTGAGATCATTTTACCCTGGGAGGTTATATTCCAAATCAAACCTCGGATACTAGAGGGGAATAATTTCCTTAAGGGGACACTGTGAGTTCAGTGGACTTGATCTTTTCTTGTTAAAAGTTTATTCACATTCTGGTACGTTTTACAGATTTTTTGTGAATTAAATTTCTGTTCATCTTTCTTACTGCTTCTGTAAATTTTAGTTACTTTGTGTTTCTGAACAATTTATTAGAATCAGTAGTTTCTTATTTTCTAACACAGATTGGCAACAAAAACACCTAGATACCAAAATTGTCTATGAAATTGTCTTTCAAGTTCACTCAATAGCAGTTGCCAAATGTTGGGGAAATATTTCACAACCATGAGGTACTATGATGTAATAATTTACTACAGTGTATTTGTTAAGCGTCAAAGAAGATAAATTATAAGTTTTTAATATTTCTTTTAGAGCTGGAACATGATGTCATTATAATTTTTTTGTTAGGTAAATTTAAAATCTTTGAACTGTGCATAGGAGATACAATTAGCATGAACGTATACATTTTTTGTTACAACAAAACTAAAGTCTTGGCGTAGAGTGCACTTCCTACCAGCTTCTCTATTGAAATATTGGAATTTTTACAAATTGGCCTTCAGTAGTACACATACAATTAACAAATGTTGTTGAACAAAGACACAAAAATCAGTGCCTAATATTCCTGATCAAGAGCTTTTGTACGTCACATTCTGAATATTGCATAAAACTGAACTATACCATAGTATTTCTTCCCTCCTTATATTAGATTACAGATGAACTTGTTTTAAGACAATGACATATTAAGTTTGGCCGAAGATGTCTGCCACAAATATGAAGAAGCATTAAGCATACAATACATCACACACTTTTCATTTATTAAAGTCTTTATTGATTTTTCCATCGACCCTCGCAAAAGCAGGTAGATGTTTAGGCATGCTCGCCTCTGTTGAGCAATCCGATTGAATCCGGGCTGAAATTTACAATGTCAAAGTGTGAAATTTGAGATTTTGAGCCAGATCATGATTTAATTATAGTCTCTTCTGTTCTGAAGCTTGAATTTCTTGAGCCTTGATAATACACATTTTAGAAATGGGAGTTAACTAATTTAAAGTTGGAGTTGGCGGGGCATCATATGTTATGCATACAATGTTGTATTTAGAGTTGTTGAAAGTTTTACCTGCGGTAAGATATGGTCTTCTAGGCGAACGAACAGGGACTTTCGGAGGTAGACGTTACGGTAAACATCAATAGTAACGTCAGAAGTTTTGCTAGAATTAGAGAGTGCTAGCTATCTGTGATGTCGTTTCATTAACAAATTTTATTGAAAAATTAACATTGTAATTGGAAATAAATAAAAGTTGCTTAAATAATTGGCATAATCTATTCTGATAAAATTATGAGGGATATAAGTTTGTTACATAACAGCCATAGCAATTATGGTAGTTTCCTGAGGACCTTCCCTGAAACACGATAATTAGTATTCCTCCGTATAATGTTTGAGTGTATGTAGCACGGGTATGACCATTTATGCAGCATGTACTGGTAAAATGATGTTAGTGAAGGAATATAAGAACTACTGAAGGATATATACCATTATAAGTCAAGTAGAAACATAGTACAAAATTAATATGAGGTCAGATGTTTGAAATAATTTGTCATTTCCACAACACTATCAATGTTAAGCAATCTAGGGGATTAGAGCTACGAATTGGAAGTTTAAAAGTATCAAACTGATGAGGTAAATGTGATAGAACTTATTTAAAGTTAGAGTCGCCTATGGAACCTATTATAGGTTTATAATTTTGTTGTTGGAGTTGTACAAACTATATCAATGCCGTTATAAACTGTTATTATTCTAATTTGTTAATCTGATTACTGTATCCTTTGGTGTTTAGTGTGTCATGTTGGAGTAGGATTCCCATTGGGTCCATATGGTCCCATTGGGTCTACTGTCGTGGCGGATTCTAAGGCTAAGATGAACAAATTTGTTCTGGGGGTATCCGACCTTATGATCAATGAGTGTAGGTCAGCTATGTTGATTCCTACCATGGACATCTCTTGTCTCATTGTTCATGCCGAACAACTTGAGGAACAAAAGCTTACGCAAATTGGCAGGGAGTTGAAGAAAACATGAGTTGAATATGGGAATTCTTCCAAGACAAGATTTGAAGTGAAAGATAAGCCAAGGTTCAAGAGGAAGTTTTCAAACCAAGGACCTTCAAACACTCCAAGGGTCAAAAAAGGTAAAGGGTCTACACCTAAGCCTCCAGAAGGGAGAGGTAGTGGTCCCTATGTGGAGAGGTCTACTTGTGCTAAGTGTGGTAGAAAACATGAAGACAAATGTCAAATTGGCACAGGTAATTGCTATAATTTTGGTAAGACTGGTAACATGAAGAGGAATTTCCCTATGATGAAAGTTCAAGAAAGGGAAAATACTCAAGCACAAGGTAGTGCTCCCAATTCAGAAGCTCCAAAGAAGAATCACTTTTATGTTCTCCGATCTAGGGGTGAAGAAGAGAGTTCTCTCGATGTGGCATCCAGTATGTTACACGTCTTTTCTATTGATGTTAACGCTTTACTTGATCCCGGTGATACGTTGTCCTTTGTTACTCCCTTGGTAGCTAGAAAGTTTGATGTGTTACCCGATGTTCTAGGTAAACCTTTTCTGGTTGTTTCCCCAGTGGGTGACTCAGTTGTTGCCAAAAGAGTCTATGTTGCCCAATAGAATGGCTTGGATTGATTTGGTAGAATTCGATATGATTGATTTCGATGTCAGTTTGGGGATGGATATGTTGCATTCTTGTTTTGCTTCCATAGATTGTAGAACAAGGTTAGTCAATTTAAATTTTCCAAATGAACCCGTGTTAAAGTTGAAGGAGGGAAATTCAACTCCTAGGTCGTATCATTTCTTGTATAAAAGCTTGTAGGATGATCTTTAAAGGGTGTCTATACCATATAGTAAGGGTCAAAGATCTAAAATCCGATGTCCCTCCCATTGATTCGGTACCCGTAGTGAGGGAATATCTAGAAGTCTTCTCGAATGACTCACCCAGAATTCCTCCCGAACGAGAAATTGATTTCTATATTGACTTATTAACGGATACAAAACCTATCTCAATCCCTCCTTACCAGATGGCCCAGCCGAATTAAAGGAACTAAAGCTTTAACTTAATTATTTACTAGACAAAGGCTTCATACAACCTAGTATTTCTCCATGGGGTACTCCGGTGTTGTTTGTGAAAGAGAAGGATGGTTCCCTTAGAATGTACATTGATTACCGCCAACTAAATAAGGTCACCATAAATAACAAGTATCGTCTCCCTAGGATTCACAATTTGTTTGATCAACTCCAAGGGCAAGCTACTTTTCTAAGATTGGTTTGAGGTAGGGATATCACCAACTTATGGTGAAGGGTGAAGACATTCCCAAAACCTTTTTGAACATGTATGGTCACTATGATTTCCTAGACATGTCATTTGGGTTAACAAATGCCACGGTGGCATTCATGGACCTAATGAATAGGGTGTTCGAAGAGTACTCTGATTCCTTTGTAATTGTCTTCATTGATGATATCTTGGTGTATTCTAAGAGTGAAGATGAGCGTATGGGCTATTTGTTTGTTGTTTTGAAAGTCCTTATGGAACATAAACTCTTTGCTAAGTATAGTAAGTGTGAATTTAGGTTGAGATCGGTTGCTTTCCTTGTCCATATTATTTCATGTGAGGGTATAGAGGTCGATCCGAAGAAGACGGAAACGGTTAGAAATTGGCCTAGACCTCTAACTCCCACCGACATAAGAAGTTTCTTGGGTCTAGCTGGATACTATAGAAGTTTTGTTGATGGGTTTGCCTCTATTGCATCTCCGTTGACAACATTAACCCAAAAGAAGGTTAAGTTTGAGTGGTCGAAGGCTTGTGAAAGAAGCTTCCAAAAGTTGAAAAATAAGATAACCTCCGCTCCCGTGTTGACTTTACTGGATGGTACCACGAGTTTTATAGTGTATTGCGACGATTCTCGAGTAGGTTTGGGTTGTGTCCTCATGCAACATGGTAAGGTGTTAGTTTATGCCTCTAGGCAACTCAAGGTGCATGAGAAGAACTATCAAACTCATGATCTTGAATTGGCGGCCGTGGTATTTGACTTGAAAATATGGAGGCATTATCTTTATAAGTACATGTGGACGTATTAACCGACCAAAAGAGTATTCAATATGTGTTTACTCAAAAGGAGTTGAATCTCCGACAACGAAGATGGTTGGAATTATTGAATGATTAAGACATGAGTGTTCTCTACAACCCCGACAAGGCCAACGTGGTTGCGGATGCTCTAAGTCGTATGACCATGGATAGTGTGTCTTATGTAGAAGAATCTAAGAAAGACTTAGTGAAATATGTTCATAGGTTGGCTTGGTTGGGTGTTCGACCAGAAGATTCTCCAAATGGTGTTTTTGTGGTCCATCATAACTCTGAATCGTCTTTAGTGGTTGAGGTGAAGTCTAAGCAACATATTGATCCATTATTGATGGAGTTCAAGGAATCGGATCTTGGTAAGTTTAATGAGTCATTCTCCCAAGTGGGATGGGGTGCTTAATTAACAAGGTAGGTTGTGTGTGCCAGATGTTGATGATTTGAGAAACAGAATTTTGGAGGAAGCTCATGGTTCCCGGTATTCTATTCATCCGGGTGCCACCAAAATGTACAGTGACCTTCAAGAGATCTATTGGTGGGATGGTTTGAAAAGGGACAGAGCGGGGTTTATGTCTAGGTGCTCTAATTGTCAACAAGTAAAGGCCGAGAATCAAAAGTCGAATGGTTTTACTCAAGTTATAAATTTTCCTACTTGTAAGTGGGAAGACATTAATATGGATTTCTTAGTGGGTTTGCCTCGTACACGAAGGCGAAATGACTCAATATGGATCATTGTGGATAGGTTGACGAAATCCGCTCACATTATCCCTGTTAAGTCTACTTTTTCAGCGGAAGCATATGCTAGACTATGCATAAACAAGATTTTAAGTCTACATGGGATTCCGTTTTCCATCATATAGGATAGAGGTGCACAATTCACTTCGCATTATTGGAAGTATTTCCAAAAAGGGTTGGGTACTCAAGTAAAGTTAAGCACTGCTCTCATCCTCAAACAGATGCTCAAGCAGAGCGTACAATTCAAACCCTAGAATATATGCTAAGATCTTTTGTGATTGATTTCAATGGTAATTGGGACGATCACCTACCGTTGATTGAATTCTCTTATAATAATAGCTACCATTCAAGTATTGCCATGACTCCTTTTGAAGCACTCTATGGTAGGAGATATAGATCTCCGGTAGGGTGGTTTGAGGTTGGTGATATTTCACTCCTTTGTCCCAAAATGGTCTATGATGATTTGGAAAAGTTTATGTGATAAGGGATATATTGAAAGCGGCCTATAATCGGCAAAATTCTTATGCCGACAATAGGAGAAGAGCCCTTGAATTTGAAGTGTGTGATAAGGTGTACTTGAAGATTTCACCTATGAAAGGGGTGATGAGATTTGGTAAGTAGGGGAAACATAGTCCTCGGTATGTGGAACCCTATGAAATATTGTAATGGGCCGGCAAGGTTGCATATGAGTTGAAATTACCTAGTGAACTATCTTCGGTTCATCCGGTATTTCACGTCTCCATGCTTAAAAAGTGTATAAGTGATCCGGTGTCCATCTCCACATTGAAGAGTTAGGATTAAATGAGGACCTCTCCTACGAAGAGGTTTCGGTGGAAATCCTTGATCGTCAAGTTAAGAAGTTGAGGAACAAAGAGGTGGCCTCCGTAAAAGTTCTATGGAGAAACCACCTAGTTGAGGGAGCGATATGGGAGCCTGAGGACGACATAAAGTCCCGCTAACCTCATCTTTTTCCTAATTGAGGTTAGTAATTCCTCTTAAAATAGAAATAATGAATAAAATGAATTTGTCTTGTTCTCTAAGTATGCTCATATTTTGGTAAAGTTTATGTCAAAATGAGTTTTCCTAAAAAAGGGTTTTGTGTTAACTTGTACTAATGTGAAATATATGTTTTGTCTTATTGAGATTTTTTTTCTTTTGATGTTGTCTTGAGAAGAATAGCATGGTAACTCTTTAACGTCATTTTTGAGCTCATGTTGATGTTGATAAGGTAGTTCCACATAACGTGTTATGAAATGTTGAGCTCTTATATGTTGTTACTTGAGTTTCTATGTGTAATGTTATGTTTGTATGTTGAATGGAGTTATGAAGTACTCCTATGATCTGTGACTCATTATTATTATGTTGTTGTTGATTGGGCTGCTAGTATTGAGTCTATCCTTTCCCTTCCAAAAGATTTTAGTGTCATTCGGGGATGCATGTTCCTTAGGGGGGGGGGGGATAATGTCACACTCTGAAAGTCCATGACTTGGTCTAGATCCTCACTTGATGAACTTAGGCTTTAAACACTGTTTATAGGACTAAATTAATGTATTGAAACTAAGCAGGAAGTATTAAAGCCAAAACATTAAAAAAAGACCTTGACATTCGGAAACTAGTGGAATAAAACTAGTAGACGTCCCTATGTTTGGTGAAGGTTTGGAAGTTTCATATGAAGTCCAAAACTTGTAAAAAGAATTTAAATAGGTAAAAAATATTTATAGGGTCCAAATTTCCAGTAACGACTCCCCAAGTACCACCTGAAGGGTCCTTAAGGAGGACCCAAACATTGGCGAGCAAGCTGCCAAAGCAGCCTGCGTGCAGGCAAGATGTGAGAGCCCCCACGCGTTGCACAACAAGAACTGTGTAGGAAAAAAGTGACTCGCGACTTGGGGCCTTAACGAGGCTCTCCACCTCAACCCAGATTTCAGAAAAAATATTTGGAATTGCCGCGACGATGCGCAACCACTTCCCAGGTTCGTTCTCGTCATTTTAAGTCAATTTGACTTCACAGAAAGACCCAATTAAGTGAGGGGTCTTTTGGGTAATTTATGGGGTGACTATATATTGATTCAGGGTCAGTTTTAAGTCATTTTTACACACCCAAATCAATTCCCCAAATCTCTCTCACTTCTCTCCAAATTCTCTCTCTACTCAACCTCTATTGAAGAAGGGTTGAAGCTTGAAGAAGAAAACCAAATCCCTCAAGATTTCTACTCAAATTTGTGGCTTTATAATCTTTAAGGTATGGTTTCTTTCACTCTTGGGATCCTTTTACCCAAGAGGTCCCTCCTAAAGATCATTTATAAATCCCCCCAAAACTAGGGTTTTCCTCTACACATGGGTCTTCTTTGAAAAACAAAATGGAGAATCAATTGTGATGAATTCTGGTCAATTAATGTTTTTTAAGTATATATTTATGGTTAATTCATGTCATTCACTCAAGATTCCCATGGACCCATGTCTTCCCCAAATTTCTTGAAAACCTTGAATTGATATGGTGAGTTATGAAGGTGATGAACATGTGGATTGACTACATTGATGTTAATTATGTAATTGCTTCTTGAATTAACCTTTTTTATTTATTGATTGTGTATTCATGGTAGTGGGAGTATGAATGATCTTGAAAGGGGAAAAGAGTTATGTTTATTGGTTCTTCTTGTATTCAATTATGAAGTATGAGTCACTTAGAAAGTAACTCTCCTGTGTCTAATGTATATTTGTGATGTTGATGCAATGTATTTCTCATCCTTAACCCTAATACACTTGAATTAGCTATGAAGTATGTAGGCATGTTATGATACGATTATTATATGATTGAAAGTAGTTCATGATTATAATAAAGTGTAAGTGAAAGGTTTACTCACTTGTATAGGGGTTCTAATGTGAAAGGATTGTTCTCAGTTATGATGACCTATGAGATAATAATATAAATGTTTACATAGGGGTCTGGAAGAGACTAATGCGAACTTTATGATGAAATAAAATGGTTACTAAAGGGAATAGATACTTAGCACCGAAAGGGCATGTAAATGAGATGGAGGTCTCACGTTTGGTAAGTATGGCCTCCCACATGGGTTTGTTCACGTTTAGCAAGTCCGGATTCCCAATATATGTGTTGTATCATGAGATGGAAACCTCCACATCTATCAAGCCAGAGTTTCTAGTAGCAATCTCGTTGACCCTTAACTATGTGCCCACATTGGATCATAGCTTAGTGGATCCACTTAGACATCTATGTTGATTGGTTACACCTTAGAGAAGTGTTAACCCTCTTTTTTTAGTGCGGGAGGAGAACACCAGATTCCATGTAGCTCACATGGTGTAATGTCTTGAAGGCTACTACACAGTTTGAGGGAGGGTATGAGAATTCTCTTGTACATTGCACATGTAGGATTCTAAGGGATGATCTTTGTAGTGTTCTTTATGATTAATTTGATTATATGCTATGTGCATTAGGAAAAATATTATCTTATGAACTAAGCATGTTATGATGAAATATGAAGTTATGAAGGATGATTGAAGTAGGTGGCTCAATGTGACACTTAGCTTTGGATAGGGTTATGGGGTTCTATTCTTATGCACATGTGTTGCTTGAGTTACTTATATGTTGGGTTGACTTATGATGTTCCATATATGTGTATGTTGAGTTAATTGACACTGAGCATGATTTTGACTAAATTGTGCCTTTTCTCATGCATTTAATGATTTTTATGCATAGGAATCATACTTAGTACATGTGGTTTGTACTAACCCATATTTCTTTCTTTTTCCCCAACAATGTAGGTTAGGGCCATTGAAGTATCTTGAGGCTAAAACAAGAAGGCTTTGACTAGTTTCTCCAAGTGTTGGTAGGTCCTCAATGTTCGCGGATGTTACATTTTTCGTATTCAAGCTTGTAATAGTTTTTTCTAAAAACATTGTAAATTCCTTCATCGTTTGATATATTTATGTAAGCCTATAATGGCATATTGACTTTGTATTGGCTACGACTAACTATTGTACTTCTTTAGATGGTTAATGTGAGACAAAGTATTTGACTAAATTCCTATGTATTTGTTATGTTGTCTAAACGAGAAGCCTGTGTTGTCACGACCCACAAGTACACCCTAGAATTTAGGGCATTCTTGGGTCGAAACACGATGTACTTGACCTATCGGAGGTCTTGTACTAGCCCTTAGACATCATTCATTGCATATATATGAAAAGTAGTGCGAAATTAAAACTTTTCTTTCAAAACATAATGCAGAATCATTTTATAAAACTTCTAACATATGTCACAAAAATTATATATGACACCATGAATAAGATAGTCTTGGGTCACAACCCATAAAAGTCTACCATAAAGGAAAACATAAAGACAACATAGTGGTGGTAGTCCTTGGATGCTATGAGGACTCACCAATTCTTCACTTCCTGGAAACCTTGGAACTCTACCCTTCAAGCAAACTCAATCTTCTCAAGACCCTACACGGACAACATGTAGGAAATATGCGTTAGTACAATACGTACTAAGTACGGAAACATCATACCAAATATAAGATATCTCAAAGGGTTAGTCAATAATATACATAATCATAAGAGATGAAGGCATAAGCATAACATGAATATCATAAGAATATTAAAGCACCATAAAACATATAAGATTTCATCCTTAACTCTTTGTCTCTATTACTATTATGAACTACATCACAAGCCACCTCCAAGTATCCTTGCGCAAAGCTAAGGTAGCATCCCATACTACTACCAAAGCTAAGTAACTCTCTTTGATCATACTTGATCATAGTTCACTTTCGTAATTAAGACCTAAGGTTTATCATAATAAATCAGTTCTATGCTCCTAGGCTGCCTCAATACACACTTGTTCAATGCATGTGAAGCATCCCATAATATCTCACAAACTAATCATATATTGATATCACCCTATCTTGGTTTATGTCCTCTTAGGAGTCATCTAATAGACCTACTTCATATTGACAAGGAACTATCATCTTAAGTCAATCATGTCGTGGAATGCAACCCTAATAAATATCCAAGATAAACATACATTATGAAGGGGCCATGTCATAGGTAGCTTCAAGTCACACTTGTACCATGTATATATGGCATCCCATACTACCATCTATACTAAGTACTTCTCTAGACCAACCTAATCCATGATAACTTGTCTTGCAACCTTGTCTATGAAGCTCAACATACTATCATAATAGACATAATATCATGGAAAACATCTCATCATACTGACCAAGCTAACTAAAGGAAGGATACAACCATCCTAACCACCATGCAACCAATCATGTAGATGCAAGATAATCATAGGAGAGCATGAATACTCAACCCTAAGATACCATGATAAACTAATCTTAAGTTGTTTCATGAAATACACCTTACATCCAAATCAAGCTACCATGAAATGCATCTTGCATGCAAGTCAAGCTAACATTAGGAGAGTACAAACCTTTCTCCTAAAGCTACCATGAAATGGTTTTTCCCAAACCAAGTCAAGCTACCATGATCAAGCATCCTAGCAACACAAGACATAGCTAGTCATGGGAGAGCTCACTACCTCCATCCCAAGCTACCATGAAGGCATTCTAGTCATGCTACTTGAAGCTATTCTTAGGAGACCTACATTACTCAATCCCAAGATACCATGGGAAGCCCCATCCCCAAGCTACCATGAAGTTCAACACCTCAAGCTACCATGAGTAATCTTACCCAAGCTTCCATGAGATTCCCCATCTCAAGCTATCATGAGTATTTCAACTTAATTCTCCTTGAGATCTACTATCTCAAGCTATCATGAGTACTTAACTCAATCTACCATGTCCTTGCTGTTGTCTCACCAAGTCTACTACACAAGAAGTGATCATACAACTCACCTTTAATCTAACCCTAGTTTACTATACATTGATTCATGTTAGGTTCTTAAGTTAACCTAGGGTTCCTTTATGTGAGAACTTGCTTCTTCTAATCATATTCATTTCTAGGTGTAGAAGAGAAAGGAAACATCAACATAATCATCCTTATCATGACTTTACCCCAAAAGCCCTAGTATAAATGGCATAACAACCCCTAAACAATTATTACCTTTAATTCATTATGATCTATGTTCAATTACATGCTGATTTCATTAAATTAGATCATTAGAAGGCAATTCTAGTAATGCATGATCATATAGGTTCAATTTCATCTTTACAAGTCAAGACCAACTTAGATCAATTAAGCCTAGTTCAATTCAAATATAGGTGATTCAATCATGAATAAATAATATAGAATAAAGTTGAATAAAGAAGATTAACATAAAACCTCCATCTAGACTCTAATGGCCTAAAATCACCATGATCAACTTCAAGTTCAATTACCACAATTCACTATGAATTCACCATGAAAACAATGCATAATTTTCATATAAACATCATTGATCAATTCGTCTTGAACGGAAATAGGGGGGGATTCATGGATGAAAAAATACATGAATGTCAAATACATTATATTAGAGCCTTTAACCCAGCTTGATTCCTTGATCAATTCGTCTTAAAAATCAGCTGCAATTTCTCTTCTTCTTCAATGGTGGTTTTGAGAGAATTTTGGGAGAGAATGGTTTTTATTTTGAATCTAGGGTCTAAATGGCTATTGTACTATTATATACACTTGAAATATCTAAAATAACATCCAATAATCAATCCCTAAAATCCCCAAAATACCCCTATAACTATTGGACCGTTTAACCAATTCTAATTTGACATAAAATTGACGTGACCAAATCTGGAAGTTTACTAAGTGTAAGAAACCAAAAATGCATTAACGTTCCTAGAGCCTCAAATTTGTCTAAAAAATTTTTTGAAATATTTTCATTAAGTGTTTTATAGTATGTATACTTGATTTAAGGTGATTTAGAAGTCAAATGTCAAGGGACGACCAAGACGTTCGACGACTAGTCACCAAAGGGCCTTAAGAGTTTTTATGTGCTTATGTGTGTCATGGGATCATGCGGTCCTAATATGAGTTTAATGATGTTTATAGTCAGTGTGTTTGTCACGAATAGAATCTAGACCCCATACGAGACCGGTGTCGTTGACCTCTCAGAGGTCGCAGACAAGCCTACATACGTCATTCTTACTTCATCTAGGTTAATTATAGCGGAAAATTTGAACTTTTTATTTTCTTATTTCATGCTAAACATTTTAAACTTTACATCATAGGCGTACACAAATCAACCATCTAATATAGAGATAATCAAATGAAAAAAACAGTTCATAATTGCATTAAACATAATTTTGCCAAAACGGCACCAATACAAAGTATGAAATGAAAGTGGAAAGAAACACTAGTGGAATATGCTCCACTAGCTAAAGCCTACATCTAAGCTAGATAATAACGGTAGACATCCTCTAAAGCATGAGGGCCTACCAAGTCTGGATGAAAGCTCCACGTCCGGATAGCTGCAACGTCAACCTGTAAGCTCTAGCGTCCACCTGTGCCTGCACCTAAAAATATAGAGTTGTATGAGATTAGTACAGACTTGTACTAAGTATGGGTATATGCAAGCACACATCAAGGACAGGCATGAGTAAGAATAGCTCTTTCCTAACAACATGATTATGGAAAGCCAAGTCAGTGGACTTGCCAAATTGGGATTAGGAAAGTTGGTGAACTTTTCAAATTTGGATTAGAAAAGTCAGTGAGCTTTCCAAATTTGGATTAGGAAAGTCAGTGAGCTTTCCAAATTTGGATTAGGAAAGTCATGCCATGAGAGTAACATGCATCATCTTACTTATCATTTTGCACACAACATATAACATCTTACACACAACACATATAATATTGCATATAGTACATAACATCTTTTATAACATTCATTTATATGCCATGAGACCTTGGAATCATGGACTTGACATTAACACTTTACAAAATGAGGGCTCAACATATGGGACCTCAATTAGGGAGTCTTCATTAGAAAACACAGGGTCTGCTTCATTCATTCATACATACTTCATTTCATTTCGTTCATAGGCTAGTGTGAACACCATCTATACCTAGGATGTAGTTAGAGACTTTCATCGGGCTTGCTGTGCAATGATCAAGAATAACGTAGTGTCATTACTTGAGTCTACATCACCTCTTGATTATCTTATTCTAACACCTTTGGTATCGTTCATTTCATTTTGTGCATCATTTGAGGCTTACCTCATTCATTCATTGGGAACTTGAACTTTAACCGACATAGATCATGTGAGCATCATGAAATCTAGTGTCTCCCCCACACCAAAAAGAGGTGGAATCACCGGCCAAAGTGACCAAAAACATGCTAGCGTACATGGGAATTTAACCCCGCCAGATCCCTATATTGGCAGTATAGGTTTGAAGACTAGGAGATATAAGGAGACCCATACCCGGCAAGCCGTACAGTCTCATCTCATGAGAGTTACGTGAACCTCCGCCCTTCCCGAAAAAAGGCATCACCGCTCATAGCTAGTCTATCTCTGCTCAGTATAAAG
Organism: Solanum sitiens; assembly: GCA_016801875.1. Classification (NCBI taxonomy): domain Eukaryota; kingdom Viridiplantae; phylum Streptophyta; class Magnoliopsida; order Solanales; family Solanaceae; genus Solanum; species Solanum sitiens. The sequence continues at coordinate 414,594 of JABWTJ010000222.1, read as the reverse complement.
TTCCATTACATTCAACTCATACGTCATGGAAGCTGGATTCTAGTATGAGGACATCATAGCTCAGTAGATGCTTTCTCATCTCATCATTATTATTAAGTGTGTTAATCTCAATACTTTCATTAGAGTGTTCATAGAGACTGGTCTCTTCATTAACTTTACACTCTCATAGGTGAGTACGTTTTGGTAACATTTACTTAGGCTCATTGAGATTGTTCTCATCTTTAACATTAGCCTCATATCATGTTTTCACCACATTCATTAACATTAGCACATTTGCTCTTCATAATTACTCACCCCTTTTTATGTGAATGTTCATTTCATCATATGCCAATGCACTTTGCCATTTGTGTGTTTCACACACTTACTTAACCCTTCTAGGGTTTCATCATTTCATTACATAATAATCATTTCATCGTATGCCAATGCACTTGGCCATTTAGTTTGTTTTACACTCGTACTTAACCTTCTAGGGTTACATCATTTCATTACATACATCTTAGGTTCACTTATTTTTAAACGTATGCTAGACCTATGGGTCTATACATACAAGACATGAGGCTTCATTCATAGTTCGTTTAAGTGATTCATATCTTCCTAACATTATGTAGTACAAGACTTATTCATCTTGTATGTATGCCAAGATCTCGATTTCGATCTAAGTAGGCGGAATTATTCTTGAACATTTAATTCACGTATGACTTATGTATCAATACGAAATTTGGGGCAAGGGAACCCAATTTCGAATCCCTTGGACAACACTTACATTTTTCATTTATTTTATTTTTGGTCCACATGACATTGGGACCCTAGATCGAGCCCCAACATCAACATTCCCTCTTTACTATTCTCCTTGGAATCTCCTCCTACTTGGCCGAAGGGTTGTGGGATCGAACCCCCACAGCCCCCTTTTTTTTTAATTCTCCTTGTCTAATTCAAATAGACCATGAGGTTGTGGGATCAAAACCCCACAGCCTCTCTTTATTTTTCTTTTATTTCGCAGCTCCTACCTTGAGGTCGTGGGTTCAATTCCCACGCCTCTCAATTCTTTTATCTTTATTTTCCTCTTAACTTCCTTCACTGCCTTTAGGTCGTGGTTTCGATTCCCACGCCTTACATTCCTTTTCTTTTATTTTTCCTTTACTCCTTTACTCTCCTTCAGTGCCTTGAAGCCGTGGGTTCGATTCCCACGCCTCACATTCCTTTACTTTTATTTTTCCTTTACTTCCACTCGCAGCCTGGAGGTCGTAGGTTTGATTCCCACGCCTCCCATTTTATTTTATTAATTTTTGTACTTTACCTTTCAGACAGCACACCCAAGATCAATTCCCCTTGACCCCATTTCCCTTTTCACGTTTTTAAGGCAGTTCACGGGTGAGGTCACAGGTTCGAATCCTGGTGGCCTCATCCCTTTACACTCAAATAATTTCCATATTTATTCATCATTATTTAGCCTAAACCAAACTTGTAAGTTCGCTGGAATTTTAGTCATTTTTCAACTCATTTTCACCAACACTTTCACTTGAATTCTTAGGGAAATTCATAGATCATATATTACGTTTTGGGGTGCATTTTTCATAAATTCGTGTAGCCAAAAGATTGGTACTCAAATCAGCAACACTTTTATTTTAATGAACATCATGATTTACATAGGTTTATGCACGTAAAATGACAACCATAACATTATCAAATTTGGAGCCTTAACCCGAGGACCTTAGTCACTGTAACATGCTTGCACACACACTTGCACATAATTTCAAACACATAGTTGTCTTTCATACGATTTCAAGTACACAAACATAATCATATTCATCACGAAAACATAACATACACCTAAATCTACCAGCAATCATACGCAACCTACGATTCATTGGGAGCTAGTGACAAGGGCATGCAAAGGGGAAACAATCCTAGTTTTCGGACTGAATAATCTGAACCTTAAGGGGTCTCTTGGGAAAGGGACCAAGAGAGAAGAGAACCCATACCTTTTTGACGTTAAACCCTCGACTTTCTGCCCAAAAAATCCACCCAAGATCACGTCTAATCCTCCTCAATGTCAACACCACTTGACGGCCAACCTCCCTTAGCCTAATGTGCGATTAACATTTATTTTCATGTGATTTCGTGTGAGTTCTTCAAGTGTGAAGATCTTTGATTATTTTTCTGTTCTTAAACATTATTTTTGACAGAGAGAAACAAGAGATATTGAACGTGAGAGTTGAGAGATAAACGTATGAGAGTGGGAGTTGTAGGAGGCTTAGGAGTCTAGTTTTAGGACTTAGTCAATAAGGTTTTGTTTATTTTAACAAAATCTGATTTTTATTTTATTTTAAATCATCTAATGAATAATAATTATTAATTAATTACATTAATTTAATAAAATAAATAAAAATCTCTTTAATTCATTGCTTCCACCTAGGTTCGAACCCGGGTGAAGCAAGACTTCACTTCAAGAGCCCATTTTTGGCCCTCTCTCCCAAAATTGCCCCTCCACCTAATTAATTAAATAATTAATTATATATTTAGGGTAATTATGATACTACCCTTAGCCTGGAAAAAGACCATTTTACCCCTAGACCCTCCAAACCTAAGACTTTCCCTTTTTAAGTCTGGTAAAGACTCATCGAGTAAATCTTCGTATTCGAGAGCCCTACATGGTTGGACCCAACCTTTCCAAGCTCAACTAACTCCCCAAGTTAGTTGGCTTGGCTGTAGCAAGGGTTTTGAGGTCTGGTTCTATGCGCATCAATCTGTGTGAACCCTGGTCTAATCATAGGCATTCTTGACACATTAAGCATTACTTATCTTATCCGTTTTTAGGGCTGTTACATTATCCCCCCCTTAGGAACATTCGTCCTCGAATGACACTACTCTTTACTAACAATAAGTAAATCATCTATAGAATGTATGCATACATAGGTAATTCAATACTCCCCATTGGTGAATATCTGATTTACATATTAACGTTATGGTGCACATCCTTGAAATCTACTAGTAGCTTCACATTAATAGACTAAGGAATTCTTTCCTAAACTAGTTAATCAAAGCATACAACATAAGTCAACATATAAGTCATACAAATCAGCAACCAACATGATGACTCAAACATGTTAACCTCATACTAGTGCATAAACACCATACACAGTCAAATATATGAAAGACTAATTAAGGCTACGCACCCGAGGCTTCACCAGTGGTGCCTTCCCCTGCACCCCTAGACTTGAGTGAGAAGAATCGTTGCCTCCTTGGAGCCTCTTCACTTGGACCATTAGGCTGAACTCTCTCCTTCCCTTGTTCTTGACTTCTCCTATTCGGACAATCCTTCACCATGTGACCCGGTTTGCCACAACTGTAACAGGCGTTAGTGCCCATCATACACTCTCCTCCATGCAGTTTGCCACACTTCCTACTAGGTGGCCTCTCCTGAGGTGTATCTAGTCCATTGTTTCTCTTAACTCTGGTCTCAGAATCCCTACCATAGTGACCCTTGGTTGAACTTGACTCCCCTTGGTGGAAGAGTCCCTTCTTAAACCTGGGCTTATCCCTGATTTCAGTACTACTCTTCCTTGAAAAATTCTCCTCAGCTTGCCTTGAACTGTTCCCTGCCCTAGTGTGCTTCCTCTTTCTGCTTTCCTCCACTTGCTGGACATGGACCATAAGCCTGGAAAGGTCCATGCTGTCATGCAGCATAGCTGCCCTACACTCCTCCTCGAGATCCTCATCAATCCCTGTCAAGAATCTACTCATCTCGTCCCTGTTGTTAGACACAAGAGAAGTGGCATACCTGGATAATTTCACAAACTTCAGGGAATACTCCCTGACTGTCATAGATCCTTGCTTAAGGTTGATAAATTCCTCAACCTAGGCCTCCCTCATCTCCCTGGGGAAAAATCTGTCACGACTGGAATCTAGACCCCAGACGAGACTGGCGTCGTTGACCTCTCAGAGGTCGCAGACAAGCCTACATACATCATTCTTACTTCATCTAGGTTAATTTTAGCGAAAATTTGAAACCTTTTGTTTCTTAACATACTTATTAAACATTCTCATTATTACATAATTGTTCACCATCAACCATCTAATATTAATATCACTAAATGAAAGAAATAGTATAATATAGTAATAAAGATGTACTTGGCAAAATTACACCAATACAATGTCTGAATAAAACAGGAAAGAAACACTAGTGGAACATTCTCCACTAGCTCAACTCTAAAACTAAGCTAGAATATAAATGGCAGCATCCTCAAAATGTATGAGGACCTACCAAGTCCGGATGAATGCTCGACGTCCGGGTAGCTTCATAGTCAACCTGTAGCTCTAGCGTCCACATGTGCCTGCACCTAAAATTGTAGAGTTGTATAGGGTTAGTACACACTTGTACTAAGTATGGGTATATGCAAGCACACACCAAGGACATGCATGAGAAAATATAGCTCTTTCCTAACAACATGATTATGGAAAGTCAAGTCAGTGGACTTGCCAAATTGAGATTAGGAAAGTTAGGGAACCTTCCAAATTTGGATTAGGAAAGTCAGTGAGCTTTCCAAATTTGGATTAGGAAAGTCAGTGAGCTTTCCAAATTTGGATTAGGAAATTCATGCCATGAGAGTAACATGCATCATCATAATTATCATATTGCACACAGCACATAACATCTTACACATAGCACATATCATATTGCATATAGCACATAACATCTTTTGTAACATTCTTTCATATGCCATAAGACCTTGGAATCATGTACTTAACATTAAGACTTTCCAAAATGAGGGCTCAACATATGGGACCTCAACTAGGGATTCTTCATTAGCAAACACAGAGTCTGCTTCATTCGTTCATACTATAACGCCCCAAAATGAACTAAGGTGAACTAGAGCGTCATGATTGTTTGTTTAGTTGATTCTAAGTTAAACGGAGTTAGTTTAGTGTCCTTAGGCAGTGTGCAAAGTTTCGTAAAGTTTGGAGGTCAAACGACCAAGAACGTCCAAGGCATTCGAAAGATATGCCTTGAGTCGACCTTGTACGTCTAGACGAGTTTCATCGAGTTTTATGTGTTCGTTTTGGATGAAATTCGTGTGAGAGGTGTTAAACCTATAGATGATAATATTTGTGTTGGAAACTTCTGGGAAATTATCCCCAAGGACCATCGAAGGGTCCTTGAGGAAGGAACCAAAAACATGGTAAGCAGGCTGTCCGAGGCAGCCTTGGCGATCGAGCAGTCGATGGCCAGTCCTGGCTATGATGCCCCATCACAAGGTTCCGTCGTGGGGGACTTGTTAAAGGGTGTAGAGGGAACCCTTGTCAAGCCTCTGAAGTTTGCAACGGATGTTCAGGATGGGCCGTTGCACCCGTGACGCCCCGTCACAAGCAGGTCATCGCAAGTCTGTCCCTGTGCGCAGATTTTTCTGCCAAGTTAGGGGTGAACTTGTAAATTCACCCCACGTCTAAATAAGAGTTTGGACAGTTTGTTAAGGGATTTTTGGGTATATTAAATGTGTTTTAAACCCTAGACCTAGACAAGACCCCCTCACTTCTAAATTCAACTCTGTCTCTCTAAAGAAACTCTCTCCAAGACTCCATTGAAAGCTAAAGGTCAAGGAAGGATAGGAGGGATGGTTGGACGTGTATTTTCATAAAAAACTCTTGGATTTGGCTTGCTTAGTGAGGTATGGTATCCATTCTTGAATATCTTTTCATTCAAGAAGCCAATTTCCAAAATGGTTTTCAAAAGGGTTTCTAAACTCAAACTTCTTCTAACTTTGATTTCTAGTATGGGTCTTCTTGTATTTAAGTTCTAATGGTTTAAACGTATTTATCTTGGTTTTAATTGATGATTTTGAGGTTAAAAACTCCATTAAACTCTTGTATATGCATACTTCAACTTTTGACTGTAGATTGGGTTATGTGAGCATGATTTGAGTAAGGTATGAACTTGGGTCTTCTTGTGTATATCATGTTGGTGTAGCTACTGACCTAAGGGCTTTAATATGGTGTAATATTGATAAATTGCTTATGGGTGATGATGGTTTGATTTGTTGATGAGTTGCTCTCATGGTATAGTTCTTATTATGAATTGCTATTTGAGTGGTATGGTCCACCTTATGGGTGGTGGTGCTAATTGATGAACTTGATGTTACTTAGTATGTTTTGAGTATGTGATCTTGATGGTCTAATATGTGAAATGAAGATATATGGGAAATGGGTCTTGTATTGTGTTTGATGTAGCTTGAATTGCATGTTTGACCTAGTTTATGTCTAAATGAAGTGTATGATTATGAGAAGCATGTAGAGTGTGTAACTTGATGAATTAAGGTTAAAGTATGTGTAGAACTTGATGATAATGAAGCGATGCTTATATGCAAGGTGTGCACATGTACAAACACACACTCTTTTAAGATTTGTATTATGCCAAGTTGAGCAAAAAGGGGAATCTTGAGGTGGACACACTTCGTGAGTTGAGATGTAGTGTCTAGTAGCAACCTCTCCATTCCTAGTGAGCTTTCTAAGATAGACTATTATGTCGATTCTTATGTTGGTTTGTTTCTAGATTCATGAATATTTCTTTAGATTGCATTAAAAGTTATTTTTACTAAAATGTCCCTTTTTGTATGTTTTTGTATATGCCATACGTAGTACATTGTTGTACTAACCCCATACTTTTATATACCTTATGAGTATAGGTTGGAAGCCTTTTGGAGGATCGGAGTTGAAGCTTAGGAAATCTATCTCTCAAGAATTGGATATGTCCTCATATATTCGAGGACATAGTTTTATGTTTCTTAGTTTCTTAATTAATACTTAAAAATGTATTTACTTTTATTGTAAAGGGCCGTGTCCCAAAGATTCCAAGCTTTGTGTTTAAGTTGGCTTGTGACGATAAGATTTCCTAGTATTTATGAAAAGACTCCTTTTATTTTTGTTATCATGAAAAGTTTTAATTCCGCACTACTTTTCATGCTTTATGTTATGAATGCTATTTAGAGGGCTTGTATGAGACCCCAAAGGGGTCAAGTAAGCCCGGTCATGATTCGAAGGTTTCCCTAACTTTTAGGGGGTGCTTTCGGGTCGTGACAGACTTGGTATCAGAGCATAAGTTTTTGGGAAATAGTTTAAGGTTTGAAACTCTCACAAGACACATCTAGTAGTATCTTGGTCATTGGTGTGAGTCGCGACACATCCATGGACAAGAGGCTATAGGATGCTAGAAGTTTCACTTTCTTCTCTATTCTAGTATCGTGCCTTAGAGTTGAGTATATAAGGTGTCTTTTCTCAACCTCTTCTTTTTGCATTTTTTAGGACATGAATAAGAGGAGATCGACCGCTAGAAGGGAGGAGGGAGGTGTACCAAATGAGAGAGTCCTTCCCCGTATTGACCAAGTTCCTATTATTGGCTTAGGGGAGGAAAATAAGGAGGTTCCTCTTCAAGAACCTCAAGTGCCTCCGGAACCTCAAGGACCTCAAGTGCCTCGTATTCCTCAAGCTCCTTTTGTTGAGGGTGATATGACTAATGCGGAGTTGAGGGCTGCCCAAATGAACTTGACCCAACTCATGACGGCTCAAGCTCAAGTTGTCAACAATCACTTTGTGGGCCAAGCTAACCTAGGAGATAGGCCCCAACCAAATGCTAGTACTCCCGCTTCTAGGATTCGGGATTTTATGAGGATGAACCCTCCTACTTTTCATGGCACTAAGGTGGATGAAGATCGACAAGGCTTCATAGATGAGGTTTTCAAGGTGGTAGATGCTATGGGTGTGACCCCTAGAGAGAAAGTGGAATTGGCCGCTTACCAACTTAAGGATGTTGCTCAAGTGTGGTATGAGAATTGGAGGGGTGAGAGACACTTAGAAAGAGGACCGGTTGATTGGGAGGAATTCAAAGAGGTTTTCCTAGATAGATTCTTTACTTTAGAGTGGAGGGAGAAGAAGATGGTAGAATTCATGAACCTCCGTCAAGGGGGAATGAGTGTGCAAGAGTACTCTCTCAAATTCAACCAACTCTTTAAGTATGCCCCAACCATGGTAGCCAACCCTAGGGCTAGGATGAACAAGTTTGTTATGAGCGTGTCTAGCTTAGTGGAAAAGGAGTGTCGTACGGCTATGCTTCTTACTGACATGGATATCTCAAGGCTCATGGTTTATGCGCAACAAATTGAGGAGTCCAAAATTAGAGAGATAAGGCAAGAGGGCAAGAGACCTAGGTCGGATGATTCTAGTCACCAAAGGCCTAAGAAAAGGTTTTATCACTAAGATTCTTCTATGGGAAACAAGGATAGGGCTCCAAATCAATCTTTTCAAGGTGGTTGTCATTCCTAGGAAAGGGCTAGGTGCCCTACTTGTGGCAAGCAACATGGGGGTAAGTGTCTTGCCGGAATGGATGGTTGTGTTGCATATGGTAATAAAGTCCACATGATGAGGGACTGCCCAAACCTTAAATCAATGGGGAGAGATGTGAATCAAGCTTCCCTAGATCCTAATGGTCCCAAGAAGAACCCTTCCTATGGGATGGGGGCTAGAAAGGACAGTTAATCCGGATTGATGGTTTCGGTAAGTCTCAACTCTTTGTTATTGTCGATTTTGTGTTATGAGATGAGTTTATATGGTATTATAGTCCATATTATCATGTCATCTTGATAAATTGCTCAAAGAGTAGAATTTTGAAAGTTTTGTATGTTTGACAGTGTTACAGTGAATGTTCACTGTGAAGAAAATTGCAATCTAAGAAATATTTGCCTTGCCTTAATTGAAGTTTAAATATGTGAAAAATTGTTGTATATGAGCATGTTTAATGTTGGAGAAGGTAGTTCCTTCATAAAAGAAGTTTAAGGTTGAGTTTTGACTTTGTGAGTTTGGCAAAAGTTGTCTATGTTGATAAGTGTTGAAAGTGTGAAATGATGTTCCTTGCTAATTGATGCTTTGATTGTTGATGCTTTGATCATGATCTAAGTGAATTATTTGATGCTAAGATAGTCCTTGTTGTTCTTAAAAAAAAATAATTTAAGTGTCATTCGAGGACGAATGTTATTGCAAGTGGGGGAGAATATAACGCCCCAAAATGAACTAAGGTAAACTAGAGCCTCATGATTGTTTGTTGAGTTGATTCTAAGTTAAACGGAGTTAGTTTAGTGTCCTTAGGCTATGTGCAAAGTTTCGTGAAGTTTGGAGGTCAAACGACCAAAAACGTCCAAGGCATTCGAAAGATATGCCTTGAGTCGACCTTGTATGTCTAGACGAGTTTTGTCGAGTTTTATGTGTTTGTTTTGGATGAAATTAGTGTGAGAGGTGTTAAACTTATAGATGATCATATTTGTGTTGGAAACGTCCGGGAAATTATCCCCAAGGACCATCGAAGGGTCCTTGAGGAAGGACCCAAAAACATGGTAAGCAGGCTGTCCCAGGCAGCCTTGGCGACGGAGCAGTCGATGGCCAGTCCTGGCTGTGACGCCCCGTCACAAGGTTCCGTCATGGGGGACTTGTTCAAGGGTGTAGAGGGGACCCTTGGAAAGACTCTGAAGTTTGCAACGGATGGTCAGGACGGGCCGTTGCACCCGTGAAACCCCATCACAAGCAGGTCGTCGGAAGTCTGTCCCTGCGCGCAGATTTTTCAGCCAAGTTAGGGGTGAACTTGTAAATTCACCCCATGTCTAAATAAGAGTTTGGACGGTTTGTTAAGGGATTTTTGGGTTTATTAAATGAGTTTTAAACCCTAGACCTAGACAAGACCCCCTCACTTCTAAATTCAACTCTCTCTCTCTAAAGAAACTCTCTCCAAGACTCCATTGAAAGCTAGAGGTCAAGGAAGGATAGGAGGGATGGTTGGACGTGTATTTTCATAAAAAACTCTTGGATTTGGCTTTCTTAGTGAGGTATGGTATCCATTCTTGAATATAATTTCATTCAAGAAGCCAATTTCCAAAATGGTTTTCAAAAGGGTTTCTAAACTCAAACTTCTTCTAACTTTGATTTCTAGTATGGGTCTTCTTGTATTTAAGTTCTAATGGTTTAAATGTATTTATCTTGGTTTGAATTGATGATGTTGAGGTTAAAAACTCCATGAAACTCTTGTATATGCATACTTCAACTTTTGGCTGTAGAATGGGTTATGTGAGCATGATTTGAGTAAGGTATGAACTTGGGTCTTCTTGTGTATGTCATGTTGGTGTAGCTACTGCCCTAAGGGCTTTAATATGGTGGAATATTGATAAATTGCTTATGGGTGATGATGGTTTGATTTGTTGATGAGTTGCTCTCATGGTATATTTCTTATTATGAATTGTTATTTGAGTTGTATGGTCCACCTTATGGGTGGCGGTGCTAATTGATGAACTTGATGTTACTTAGTATGTTTTGAGTATGTGATCTTGAAGGTCTAATATGTGAAATGAAGATATATGGGAAATGGGTCTTGTATTGTGTTTGATGTAACTTGAATTGCATGTTTGACCTAGTTTATGTCTAAATGAAGTGTATGATTATTAGAAGCATGTAGAGTGTGTAACTTGATGAATTAAGGTTAAAGTATGTGTAGAACTTGATGATAATGAAGCGATGCTTATATGCAAGGTGTGCACATGTACACACACGCACTCTTTTAAGATTTGTATTATGCCAAGTTTAGCAAAAGGGGAATCTTGAGGTGGATATACTTCGTGAGTTGAGATGTAGTGTCTAGTAGCAACCTCTCCATTCCTAGTGAGCTTTCTAAGATAGACTATTATGTTGAGAAATCCATGGAGAGTTATGCCTAGCACCGAGAGGATATGAAGGGGAGGTGGATTGCACTTCCTGAGTTGAGATGTTGTAATCCAAAGTACCTCTTGAGATGAGTACTCCTCGTTAGTAGAGAGTGAGTTACTTAGTAGCAATCTCCTTATCCCTTAACTATGTGGCCGCATAGGTGTAGCTATTGGAAAAGACATGTAAACGCTAAGAAGCATGACCTTACACTAGGCAAGTAAGGATCCCTCATCCGATAGGGGTTAATATCGGGATTCCATGTCTAGCTCTCATTGTCTTTGTCGGTTAAGCTAACTCTCACAAAGAATTGATTTGAAACTAATTATCTTGTATATTGTTGAATTTGTGTATGTATGTCGTGAAGTGCTCAATCCACATTAGTTACCGAGTAGGAGCATTGAGTGGGAGTAGTAGTATGGGATGTTATTCTCACATTGCACTTGGTGTGACCTATACCTACTATGGGAGAAGAGTACCTTCATGAAGTCCGTGTGAATAAGTACTATGGTGTAGTGTTATGGAGGATTATTGTGGAGTACTTGAGTAAATGGAATCCATTAGGAGTACTAAGTGGGAGTGGTAGTATGGGATGCTACTCTCACTTTGCACTTGGTATGACCTATATTTCCATGAGTGTTTTGCATATGTTAGCCAAGGGCGTGGATTTCATTCCCAACGAAGTAAGCCTAAGATTTGGTAGTTTTAAGGGTCGCTTTGGTGTGCTTTGAAGGGAGATGTAATGAAAATCCCTTCTTAGCTCACTTTAGGGAGTCTTAGGATAACCTTGGGTTAGGGCAACTTCAAAGGAAAAAGAGTTCATATGACTTGGACCGTGCCATTCACTGTAAGGTCTTCATTGTAAGAATCCAATATATTCACTGTGATGCTTTATTCAATTGTCATTGTAAGTTTAGTAAGTTCATTAAAACGTTCCTTTTGATTACTCTAAGTTTTGGTAAAGTTGCCATAAAGTGTTGATTGTCGATTCTTATGTTGGTTTGTTTCTAGATTCATGAATATTGCTTTAGATTGCATTAAAAGTTATTTTTACTAAAATGTCCCTTTTTGTATGTTTTTGCATATGCCATACGTAGTACATTGTTGTACTAACCCCATACTTTTATATACCTTATGAGTATAGGTTGGAAGCCTTTTGGAGGATCGGAGTTGAAGCTTAGGAAATCTATCTCTCAAGAATTGGGTATGTCCTCATATATTCGAGGACATAGTTTTATGTTTCTTAGTTTCTTAATTAATACTTAAAAATGTATTTACTTTTATTGTAAAGGGCCGTGTCCCAAAGATTCCAAGTTTTGTGTTTAAGTTGGCTTGTGACGATAAGATTTCCTAGTATTTATGAAAAGACTCCTTTTATTTTTATTATCATGAAAAGTTTTAATTCCGCACTACTTTTCATGCTTTATGTTATGAATGCTATTTAGAGGGCTTGTATGAGACCCCAAAGGGGTCAAGTAAGCCCGGTCATGATTCGAAGGTTTCCCTAACTTTTAGGGGGTGCTTTCGGGTCGTGACAGACTTGGTATCAGAGCATAAGTTTTTGGGAAATAGTTTAAGGTTTGAAACTCTCACAAGACACATCTAGTAGTATCTTGGTCATTGGTGTGAGTCGCGACACATCCATGGACAAGAGGCTATAGGATGCTAGAAGTTTCACTTTCTTCTCTATTCTAGTATCGTGCCTTAGAGTTGAGTATATAAGGTGTCTTTTCTCAACCTCTTCTTTTTGCATTTTTTAGGACATGAATAAGAGTAGATCGACCGCTAGAAGGGAGGAGGGAGGTGTACCAAATGAGAGAGTCCTTCCCCGTATTGACCAAGTTCCTATTATTGGCTTAGGGGAGGAAAATAAGGAGGTTCCTCTTCAAGAACCTCAAGTGCCTCCGGAACCTCAAGGACCTCAAGTGCCTCGTATTCCTCAAGCTCCTTTTGTTGAGGGTGATATGACTAATGCGGAGTTGAGGGCTGCCCTAATGAACTTGACCCAACTCATGACGGCTCAAGCTCAAGTTGTCAACAATCACTTTGTGGGCCAAGCTAACCTAGGAGATAGGCCCCAACCAAATGCTAGTACTCCCGCTTCTAGGATTCGGGATTTTATGAGGATGAACCCTCCTACTTTTCATGGCACTAAGGTGGATGAAGATCGACAAGGCTTCATAGATGAGGTTTTCAAGGTGGTAGATGCTATAGGTGTGACCCCTAGAGAGAAAGTGGAATTGGCCGCTTACCAACTTAAGGATGTTGCTCAAGTGTGGTATGAGCAATGGAGGGGTGAGAGACCCTTAGAAAGAGGACCGGTTGATTGGGAGGAATTCAAAGAGGTTTTTCTAGATAGATTCTTTCCTTTAGAGTGGAGGGAGAAGAAGATGGTAGAATTCATGAACCTCCGTCAAGGGGGAATGAGTGTGCAAGAGTACTCTCTCAAATTCAACCAACTCTTTAAGTATGCCCCAACCATGGTAGCCAACCCTAGGGCTAGGATGAACAAGTTTGTTATGAGCGTGTCTAGCTTAGTGGAAAAGGAGTGTCGTACGGCTATGCTTCTTAATGACATGGATATCTCTAGGCTCATGGTTTATGCGCAACAAATTGAGGAGTCCAAAATTAGGGAGATAAGGCAAGAGGGCAAGAGACCTAGGTCGGATGATTCTAGTCACCAAAGGCCTAAGAAAAGGTTTTATCACCAAGATTCTTCTATGGGAAACAAGGATAGGGATCCAAATCAATCTTTTCAAGGTGGTGGTCATTCCTATGAAAGGGCTAGGTGCCCTACTTGTGGCAAGCAACATGGGGGTAAGTGTCTTGCCAGAATGGATGGTTGTGTTGCATGTGGTAATAAAGTCCACATGATGAGGGACTGCCCAAACCTTAAATCAAGGGGGAGAGATGTGAATCAAGCTTCCCTAGATCCTAATGCTCCCAAGAAGAACCCTTCCTATGGGATGGGGGCTAGAAAGGATAGTTAATCCGGATTGATGGTTTCGGTAAGTCTCAACTCTTTGTTATTGTCGATTTTGTGTTATGAGATGAGTTTATATGGTTTTATAGTCCATATTATCATGTCATCTTGATAAATTGCTCAAAGAGTAGAATTTTGAAAGTTTTGTATGTTTGAAAGTGTTACAGTGAATGTTCACTGTGAAAAAAATTGCAATCTAAGAAAAATTTGCCTTGCCTTAATTGAAGTTTAAATATGTGAAAAATTGTTGTATATGAGCATGTTTAATGTTGGAGAAGGTAGTTCCTCCATAAAAGAAGTTTAAGGTTAAGTTTTGACTTTGTGAGTTTGGCAAAAGTTGTCTATGTTGATAAGTGTTGAAAGTGTGAAATGATGTTCCTTGCTAATTGATGCTTTGATTGTTGATGTTTTGATCATGATCTAAGTGAATTATATGATACTAAGATAGTCCTTGTTGTTCTTAAAAAAAAAAATTTAAGTGTCATTCGAGGACTAATGTTATTGCAAGTGGGGGAGAATATAACGCCTCAAAATGAACTAAGGTGAACTAGAGCCTCATGATTGTTTGTTGAGTTGATTCTAAGTTAAACGGAGTTAGTTTAGTGTCCTTAGGCTGTGTGCAAAGTTTCGTAAAGTTTGGAGGTCAAACGACCAAAAACGTCCAAGGCATTCGAAAGATATGCCTTGAGTCGACCTTGTATGTCTAGACGAGTTTTGTCGAGTTTTATGTGTTCGTTTTGGATGAAATTAGTGTGAGAGGTGTTAAACTTATAGATGATCATATTTGTGTTGGAAACATCCGGGAAATTATCCCCAAGGACCATCGAAGGGTCCTTGAGGAAGGACCCAAAAACATGGTAAGCAGGCTGTCCCAGGCAGCCTTGGCGATGGAGCAGTCGACGGCCAGTCCTGGCTGTGACGCCCCGTCACAAGGTTCCGTCATGGGGGACTTGTTCAAGGGTGTATAGGGGACCCTTGGCAAGCCAATGAAGTTTGCAACGGATGGTCAGGACGGCCCGTTGCACCCGTGACGCCCCATCACAAGCAGGTCGTCGGAAGTCTGTCCCTGCGCGCAGATTTTTCAGCCAAGTTAGGGGTGAACTTGTAAATTCACCCCATGTCTAAATAAGAGTTTGGACGGTTTGTTAAGGGATTTTTGGGTTTATTAAATGAGTTTTAAACCCTAGACCTAGACAAGACCCCCTCACTTCTAAATTCAACTCTCTCTCTCTAAAGAAACTCTCTCCAAGACTCCATTGAAAGCTAGAGGTCAAGGAAGGATAGGAGGGCTGGTTGGACGTGTATTTTCATAAAAAACTCTTGGATTTGGCTTGCTTAGTGAGGTATGGTATCCATTCTTGAATATAATTTCATTCAAGAAGCCAATTTCCAAAATGGTTTTCAAAAGGGTTTCTAAACTCAAACTTCTTCTAACTTTGATTTCTAGTATGGGTCTTCTTGTATTTAAGTTCTAATGGTTTAAATGTATTTATCTTGGTTTGAATTGATGATGTTGAGGTTAAAAACTCCATGAAACTCTTGTATATGCATACTTCAACTTTTGGCTGTAGAATGGGTTATGTGAGCATGATTTGAGTAAGGTATGAACTTGGGTCTTCTTGTGTATGTCATGTTGGTGTAGCTACTGCCCTAAGGGCTTTAATATGGTGGAATATTGATAAATTGCTTATGGGTGATGATGGTTTGATTTGTTGATGAGTTGCTCTCATGGTATATTTCTTATTATGAATTGTTATTTGAGTTGTATGGTCCACCTTATGGGTAGCGGTGCTAATTGATGAACTTGATGTTACTTAGTATGTTTTGAGTATGTGATGTTGAAGGTCTAATATGTGAAATGAAGATATATGGGAAATGGGTCTTGTATTGTGTTTGATGTAACTTGAATTGCATGTTTGACCTAGTTTATGTCTAAATGAAGTGTATGATTATGAGAAGCATGTAGAGTGTGTAACTTGATGAATTAAGGTTAAAGTATGTGTAGAACTTGATGATAATGAAGCGATGCTTATATGCAAGGTGTGCACATGTACACACACGCACTCTTTTAAGATTTGTATTATGCCAAGTTGAGCAAAAGGGGAATCTTGAGGTGGATACACTTCGTGAGTTGAGATGTAGTGTCTAGTAGCAACCTCTCCATTCCTAGTGAGCTTTCTAAGATAGACTATTATGTTGAGAAATCCGTGGGGAGTTATGCCTAGCACCGAGAGGATATGAAGGGGAGGTGGATTGCACTTCGTGAGTTGAGATGTTGTAATCCAAAGTACCTCTTGAGATGAGTACTCCTCGTTAGTAGAGAGTGAGTTACTTAGTAGCAATCTCCTTATCCCTTAACTATGTGCCCGCATAGGTGTAGCTATTGGAAAAGACATGTAAACGCTAAGAAGCATGACCTTACACTAGGCAAGTAAGGATCCCTCATCCGATAGGGGTTAATATCGGGATTCCATGTCTAGCTCTCATTGTCTTTGTCGGTTAAGCTAACTCTCACAAAGAATTGATTTGAAACTAATTATCTTGTATATTGTTGAATTTGTGTATGTATGTCGTGAAGTGCTCAATCCACATTAGTTACCGAGTAGGAGCATTGAGTGGGAGTAGTAGTATGGGATGCTATTCTCACATTGCACTTGGTGTGACCTATACCTACTATGGGAGAAGAGTACCTTCATAAAGTCCGTGTGAATAAGTACTATGGTGTAGTGTTATGGAGGATTATTGTGGAGTACTTGAGTAAATGGAATCCATTAGGAGTACTAAGTGGGAGTGGTAGTATGGGATGCTACTCTCACTTTGCACTTGGTATGACCTATATTTCCATGAGTGTTTTGCATATGTTAGCCAAGGGCGTGGATTTGATTCCCAACGAAGTAAGCCTAAGATTTGGTAGTTTTAAGGGTCGCTTTGGTGTGCTTTGAAGGGAGGTGTAATGAAAATCCCTTCTTAGCTCACTTTAGGGAGTCTTAGGATAACCTTGGGTTAGGGCAACTTCAAAGGAAAAAGAGTTCATATGACTTGGACCGTGCCATTCACTGTAAGGTCTTCATTGTAAGAATCCAATATATTCACTGTGATGCTTTATTCAATTGTCATTGTAAGTTTAGTAAGTTCATTGAAATGTTCCTTTTGATTACTCTAAGTTTTGGTAAAGTTGCCATAAAGTGTTGATTGTCGATTCTTATGTTGGTTTGTTTCTAGATTCATGAATATTGCTTTAGATTGCATTAAAAGTTATTTTTACTAAAATGTCCCTTTTTGTATGTTTTTGCATATGCCATACGTAGTACATTGTTGTACTAACCCCATACTTTTATATACCTTATGAGTATAGGTTGGAAGCCTTTTGGAGGATCGGAGTTGAAGCTTAGGAAATCTATCTCTCAAGAATTGGGTATGTCCTCATATATTCGAGGACATAGTTTTATGTTTCTTAGTTTCTTAATTAATACTTAAAAATGTATTTACTTTTATTGTAAAGGGCCGTGTCCCAAAGATTCCAAGTTTTGTGTTTAAGTTGGCTTGTGACGATAAGATTTCCTAGTATTTATGAAAAGACTCCTTTTATTTTTATTATCATGAAAAGTTTTAATTCCGCACTACTTTTCATGCTTTATGTTATGAATGCTATTTAGAGGGCTTGTATGAGACCCCAAAGGGGTCAAGTAAGCCCGGTCATGATTCGAAGGTTTCCCTAACTTTTAGGGGGTGCTTTCGGGTCATGACAGACTTGGTATCAGAGCATAAGTTTTTGGGAAATAGTTTAAGGTTTGAAACTCTCACAAGACACATCTAGTAGTATCTTGGTCATTGGTGTGAGTCGCGACACATCCATGGACAAGAGGCTATAGGATGCTAGAAGTTTCACTTTCTTCTCTATTCTAGTATCGTGCCTTAGAGTTGAGTATATAAGGTGTCTTTTCTCAACCTCTTCTTTTTGCATTTTTTAGGACATGAATAAGAGTAGATCGACCGCTAGAAGGGAGGAGGGAGGTGTACCAAATGAGAGAGTCCTTCCCCGTATTGACCAAGTTCCTATTATTGGCTTAGGGGAGGAAAATAAGGAGGTTCCTCTTCAAGAACCTCAAGTGCCTCCGGAACCTCAAGGACCTCAAGTGCCTCGTATTCCTCAAGCTCCTTTTGTTGAGGGTGATATGACTAATGCGGAGTTGAGGGCTGCCCTAATGAACTTTACCCAACTCATGACGGCTCAAGCTCAAGTTGTCAACAATCACTTTGTGGGCCAAGCTAACCTAGGAGATAGGCCCCAACCAAATGCTAGTACTCCCGCTTCTAGGATTCGGGATTTTATGAGGATGAACCCTCCTACTTTTCATGGCACTAAGGTGGATGAAGATCGACAAGGCTTCATAGATGAGGTTTTCAAGGTGGTAGATGCTATGGGTGTGACCCCTAGGGAGAAAGCAGAATTGGCCGCTTACCAACTTAAGGATGTTGCTCAAGTGTGGTATGAGCAATGGAGGGGTGAGAGACCCTTAGAAAGAGGACCGGTTGATTGGGAGGAATTCAAAGAGGTTTTCCTAGATAGATTCTTTCCTTTAGAGTGGAGGGAGAAGAAGATGGTAGAATTCATGAACCTCCATCAAGGGGGAATGAGTGTGCAAGAGTACTCTCTCAAATTCAACCAACTCTTTAAGTATGCCCCAACCATGGTAGCCAACCCTAGGGCTAGGATGAACAAGTTTGTTATGAGCGTGTCTAGCTTAGTGGAAAAGGAGTGTCGTACGGCTATGCTTCTTAATGACATGGATATCTCTAGGCTCATGGTTTATGCGCAACAAATTGAGGAGTCCAAAATTAGGGAGATAAGGCAAGAGGGCAAGAGACCTAGGTCGGATGATTCTAGTCACCAAAGGCCTAAGAAAAGGTTTTATCACCAAGATTCTTCTATGGGAAACAAGGATAGGGATCCAAATCAATCTTTTCAAGGTGGTGGTCATTCCTATGAAAGGGCTAGGTGCCCTACTTGTGGCAAGCAACATGGGGGTAAGTGTCTTGCCGGAATGGATGGTTGTGTTGCATGTGGTAATAAAGTCCACATGATAAGGGACTGCCCAAACCTTAAATCAAGGGGGAGAGATGTGAATCAAGCTTCCCTAGATCCTAATGCTCCCAAGAAGAACCCTTCCTATGGGATGGGGGCTAGAAAGGATAGTTAATCCGGATTGATGGTTTCGGTAAGTCTCAACTCTTTGTTATTGTCGATTTTGTGTTATGAGATGAGTTTATATGGTTTTATAGTCCATATTATCATGTCATCTTGATAAATTGCTCAAAGAGTAGAATTTTGAAAGTTTTGTATGTTTGACAGTGTTACAGTGAATGTTCACTGTGAAAAAAATTGCAATCTAAGAAAAATTTGCCTTGCCTTAATTGAAGTTTAAATATGTGAAAAATTGTTGTATATGAGCATGTTTAATGTTGGAGAAGGTAGTTCCTCCATAAAAGAAGTTTAAGGTTAAGTTTTGACTTTGTGAGTTTGGCAAAAGTTGTCTATGTTGATAAGTGTTGAAAGTGTGAAATGATGTTCCTTGCTAATTGATGCTTTGATTGTTGATGTTTTGATCATGATCTAAGTGAATTATATGATGCTAAGATAGTCCTTGTTGTTCTTAAAAAAAAAAATTTAAGTGTCATTCGAGGACTAATGTTATTGCAAGTGGGGGAGAATATAACGCCTCAAAATGAACTAAGGTGAACTAGAGCCTCATGATTGTTTGTTGAGTTGATTCAAAATTAAACGGAGTTAGTTTAGTGTCCTTAGGCTGTGTGCAAAGTTTCGTAAAGTTTGGAGGTCAAACGACCAAAAACGTCCAAGGCATTCGAAAGATATGCCTTGAGTCGACCTTGTATGTCTAGACGAGTTTTGTCGAGTTTTATGTGTTCGTTTTGGATGAAATTAGTGTGAGAGGTGTTAAACTTATAGATGATCATATTTTTGTTGGAAACATCCGGGAAATTATCCCCAAGGACCATCGAAGGGTCCTTGAGGAAGGACCCAAAAACATGGTAAGCAGGCTGTCCCAGGCAGCCTTGGCGACGGAGCAGTCGACGGCCAGTCCTGGCTGTGACGCCCCGTCACAAGGTTCCGTCATGGGGGACTTGTTCAAGGGTGTAGAGGGGACCCTTGGCAAGCCAATGAAGTTTGCAACGGATGGTCAGGACGGCCCGTTGCACCCGTGACGCCCCATCACAAGCAGGTTGTCGGAAGTCTGTCCCTGCGCGCAGATTTTTCAGCCAAGTTAGGGGTGAACTTGTAAATTCACCCCATGTCTAAATAAGAGTTTGGACGGTTTGTTAAGGGATTTTTGGGTTTATTAAATGAGTTTTAAACCCTAGACCTAGACAAGACCCCCTCACTTCTAAATTCAACTCTCTCTCTCTAAAGAAACTCTCTCCAAGACTCCATTGAAAGCTAGAGGTCAAGGAAGGATAGGAGGGCTGGTTGGACGTGTATTTTCATAAAAAACTCTTGGATTTGGCTTGCTTAGTGAGGTATGGTATCCATTCTTGAATATAATTTCATTCAAGAAGCCAATTTCCAAAATGGTTTTCAAAAGGGTTTCTAAACTCAAACTTCTTCTAACTTTGATTTCTAGTATGGGTCTTCTTGTATGTAAGTTCTAATGGTTTAAATGTATTTATCTTGGTTTGAATTGATGATGTTGAGGTTAAAAACTCCATGAAACTCTTGTATATGCATACTTCAACTTTTGGCTGTAGAATGGGTTATGTGAGCATGATTTGAGTAAGGTATGAACTTGGGTCTTCTTGTGTATGTCATGTTGGTGTAGCTACTGCCCTAAGGGCTTTAATATGGTGGAATATTGATAAATTGCTTATGGGTGATGATGGTTTGATTTGTTGATGAGTTGCTCTCATGGTATATTTCTTATTATGAATTGTTATTTGAGTTGTATGGTCCACCTTATGGGTAGCGGTGCTAATTGATGAACTTGATGTTACTTAGTATGTTTTGAGTATGTGATGTTGAAGGTCTAATATGTGAAATGAAGATATATGGGAAATGGGTCTTGTATTGTGTTTGATGTAACTTGAATTGCATGTTTGACCTAGTTTATGTCTAAATGAAGTGTATGATTATGAGAAGCATGTAGAGTGTGTAACTTGATGAATTAAGGTTAAAGTATGTGTAGAACTTGATGATAATGAAGCGATGCTTATATGCAAGGTGTGCACATGTACACACACACACTCTTTTAAGATTTGTATTATGCCAAGTTGAGCAAAAAGGGGAATCTTGAGGTGGACATACTTCGTGAGTTGAGATGTAGTGTCTAGTAGCAACCTCTCCATTCCTAGTGAGCTTTCTAAGATAGACTATTATGTTGAGAAATCCGTGGGGAGTTATGCCTAGCACCGAGAGGATATGAAGGGGAGGTGGATTGCACTTCGTGAGTTGAGATGTTGTAATCCAAAGTACCTCTTGAGATGAGTACTCCTCGTTAGTAGAGAGTGAGTTACTTAGTAGCAATCTCCTTATCCCTTAACTATGTGCCCGCATAGGTGTAGCTATTGGAAAAGACATGTAAACGCTAAGAAGCATGACCTTACACTAGGCAAGTAAGGATCCCTCATCCGATAGGGGTTAATATCGGGATTCCATGTCTAGCTCTCATTGTCTTTGTCGGTTAAGCTAACTCTCACAAAGAATTGATTTGAAACTAATTATCTTGTATATTGTTGAATTTGTGTATGTATGTCGTGAAGTGCTCAATCCACATTAGTTACCGAGTAGGAGCATTGAGTGGGAGTAGTAGTATGGGATGCTATTCTCACATTGCACTTGGTGTGACCTATACCTACTATGGGAGAAGAGTACCTTCATAAAGTCCGTGTGAATAAGTACTATGGTGTAGTGTTATGGAGGATTATTGTGGAGTACTTGAGTAAATGGAATCCATTAGGAGTACTAAGTGGGAGTGGTAGTATGGGATGCTACTCTCACTTTGCACTTGGTATGACCTATATTTCCATGAGTGTTTTGCATATGTTAGCCAAGGGCGTGGATTTGATTCCCAACGAAGTAAGCCTAAGATTTGGTAGTTTTAAGGGTCGCTTTGGTGTGCTTTGAAGGGAGATGTAATGAAAATCCCTTCTTAGCTCACTTTAGGGAGTCTTAGGATAACCTTGGGTTAGGGCAACTTCAAAGGAAAAAGAGTTCATATGACTTGGACCGTGCCATTCACTGTAAGGTCTTCATTGTAAGAATCCAATATATTCACTGTGATGCTTTATTCAATTGTCATTGTATGTTTAGTAAGTTCATTGAAATGTTCCTTTTGATTACTCTAAGTTTTGGTAAAGTTGCCATAAAGTGTTGATTGTCGATTCTTATGTTGGTTTGTTTCTAGATTCATGAATATTGCTTTCGATTGCATTAAAAGTTATTTTTACTAAAATGTCCCTTTTTGTATGTTTTTGAATATGCCATACTTAGTACATTGTTGTACTAACCCCATACTTTTATATACCTTACGAGTATAGGTTGGAAGCCTTTTGGAGGATCGGAGTTGAAGCTTGGGAATTCTGTCTCTCAAGAATTGGGTATGTCCTCATATATTCGAGGACATAGTTTTATGTTTCTTAGTTTCTTAATTAAGACTTAAAAATGTATTTACTTTTATTGTAAAGGGCCGTGTCCCTAAGATTCCAAGTTGTGTGTTTAAGTTGACTTGTGACGATAAGATTTCCTAGTATTTATGAAAAGACTCCCCCACACCAAAAAGAGGTGGAATCACCGGCCAAGGTGACCCAAAACATGCTAGCGTACATGGGAATTTAACCCCGCTAGATCCCTATATTGGCAATATAGGTTCGAAGACCAGGAGATATAAGGAGACCCATACCCGGCAAGCCGGACAGTCTCATCTCATGAGAGTTACGTGAACGTCCGCCCTTCCCTAAAAAAGGCATCACCGCTCATAGCTAGTCTATCAGTGCTCAGTATAAAGTTCCATTACATTCTACTCATACGTCATGGAAGCTGGCTTCTAGTATGAGGACATCATAGCTCATTAGATGATTTCTCATCTCATCATTAGTATTAAGTATGTTAATCTTAATACTTTCATTAGAGTGTTCATAGAGACTGGTCTCTTCATTAACTTTACACTCTCATAGGTGAGTACGTTTTGGTAACATTTACTTAGGATCATTTGAGATGCTTCTCATCTTTTACATTAGACTCATATCATGTTGTCACCACATTCATTAACATTAGCACATTCGCTCTTCATAATTACTCGCCCCTTTTTACGTGAATGTTCATTTCATCATATGCCAATGCACTTGGCCATTTATTGTGTTTTACACTCGTACTTAACCCTTCTAGGGTTTCGTCATTTCATTACATAATAATAATTTCATCGTATGCCAATGCATTAGGCCATTTAATGTGTTTTACACTCATACTTAACCCTTCTAGGGTTACATCCTTTCATTACATACATCTTAGGTTCACTTCTTTAAAATGTATGCTAGACTTATGAGTCTATACACACAAGCCATGAGGGTTCATTCATAATTCGTTAAGTGATTCATACGTTCCTAAGATTATGTAGTACAAGACTTATGTATCTTGTATATATGCCAAGATCTTGATTTCGATCTACGTAGGTGGCATTATTCTTGAGTATTTAATTCACGTATGACTTATGTATCAATACGGAAATTTGGGCAAGGAAACCCAAGTTCGAATCACTTCGATAACATTTACATTTTCCATTGATTTTATTTTTTTATCTACATGACATTGGGACTCTAAATTGAACCCCAACATTAACAATCTATCTTTAATTTTCTCCTTAGTTTTCCTCTTAATTTGGCAGAAGGGTTGTGGGTTCGAACCCCCACAACCCCTTTTTATTTTTCATTAACATCTTATTGCCCAATTTCGCCTAAACCAAGAGGTTGTGGGATCAACACCCCACAGCCTCTTTTATTTTATCCTTATATTCGCTGGGAATTGGGAGGTTGTGGGTTCGAACCCCCACAACCTCCTTATTTTTACTTTTAAATTCGCTAGAGGCAGTGAGGTGGTGGGTTCGAACCCCCACAGCCTCCTAATTTATTTTTAATTAAATTCACTAAGCTAGGTGCTTTGGCAGTGAGGTTATGGGATCGATCCCCCACAGCCTCACTTTATTTTTCTTAATTATTTCGCCTTCTCCTTTCCATCCTTGAGGTCATGGGGTTCGATTCCCATGCCTCACATTTTATTTTCTTTAATATCTCTTCTTTCATTCGCTGCCTGGAGGTCGTAGGTTCGATTCCCATGCCTCCCATTTATTTACTTAAATTATTTGTTCTCTTCTTACCCAACCAGTAGCCGATTTCGATATCCCCTAGCCCCATGTTCGTTTACTTTTTTTGCGAATTACAGTAGCTGCACGGGTTTGATTCCCCTTGACCCCATTTCCCCTTTTTTACGTTTTTAGCATTCCTTCACATGTGAGGTCTTGGGTTCAATCCAGATTGACCTCACCTATTTTATTTTCAATTAAAAACCCAGATTCTAACCTTCTTTTTGACCAAGCTGGGAATTTATTCATAATTTTTAGCTTCCTTTCATCAACATTTTCACGTTATTTCTTAGGGCATTTCATGAAACATTTAGTGCATTGTTAGGTGTAGTTTAGTAGTTACATTAGCTAAGAGTTTTTCACTCAAAATCAACAACTTCACACCCCATATGAACATCACGTTGTGTACAACTTTTGCACATAAAATACAAGAATTAAACATGCCATTTCACTCCTTCAACAGTGAATACATTCACTGCCACACGTTGCACACACATCACATTTTGTTTCCATCATTTCGGACAATATATTCAATATTCACATAATTCCGAGAATGCATACTTAAACATAAACATCACGAAAACACATTACATCCTTACTTTGTACCAGCAAACATACCCAACCTATGATTCAATGGGAGCTAGTGTTAGGGACATGCAACGGGGAACAACCCTAGTTTTCGGAGTGAATATCTTGAATCTTAAGGGGTCTCTTGGGAAAGGGACCAAGAGAGAAGAAACCTATACCTTAATTGATGTTCAAACATTGAACTTGCTGCCCAAAACCCTCTCCAAAATCACGTCCAAGCCACCTAAAGTTTCACCACCAACTCGACGGAATCTCCCCTTGCCTTAACATTTTTGATTAGCTTGATTTCTTAGATTTTTTTGTGAGTTCTTCAAGTGTGAAGAACTTTTGTTATAGTTTCTGTTCTTCACGTTAATTGGTAGAGAGTAATAGTGTAGTTTGAACGTGTGAGTGAGAGATAAGCGTGATAGGAGAGTGTTACCATAGGTTTAGGAGTCTAATTCAAGACTTAGTCAAAAAGGGTTTATTTAAATTAATAAAATCTGATTTAATTAGTTTAGTGAACTGACCATAATGCCCTTACAAAAAATCAGATTTTAAACAATAGTTAAATCACCAATTTGTTGCTTCCATTGGGGCTCAAACTCGGGTGGAGTGACCGTTGCAAAATGGATCATTTCGGGTCGACCCGACCCTAATTGGTTCTTTAATTTAATTAATTAATTTCCTTAGGGTAATTATGATATTACCCTTGGCCTGGAAAAGACCATTTTACCCCTGGACCCTCAAAACATAAAATTTCTTCTTTTTAAGTCCGGTAAGGAGTCCTTCGATAAAATCTTCATTTTCGAGAGCCTTACATGGTTGGTTCCAACCTTTCCAAGCTCAACTAACTCCCCAAGTTAGTTGGCTTGGCTGTAGTAAGGGTTCTGAGGTCTGGTTCTACGCGTATCAATCCGTGTGACCTTGGTCTAATCGCAAGCATTCTTGACACCTTAAGCATTTATCTTATTCATTTTTAGGGTTGTTACATTATCCCTCCCTTAGGAACATTCGTCCCTGAATGACACTACCACTACATGTCGTAATGCCAGTCAGATCATAATATAATCACTATGCACAGTCAAGCAATAACAACAAAATACGGAGAGATAAGGGAACATAGACTTAAGAGTAGGAAGTCTAACATCAAGAGCTGAAAAGATGAGGGAAGCGGGATCTCATGTCGGCCTCAGCCTCCCACGTAGCACCCTCAACAAGATGATTTCTCCACAATACCTTCACTGTGGCAATCTCCTTGTTCCTCAGCCTCTTGATCTGTCTGTCTAAGATCTCAACAGGTACCTCCTCATAAGACAAGTCTTCATCAACCCCCAAACCTTCCACAGGTAGAATTGATGCTGGATCACCTAAGCACTTCTTCAACATAGAAACATGAAAGACTGGATGAACAGAAGCTAGCTCCGCAGGCAGTGCTAACTCATAGGCCACCTCCCACACACGCTGTAGGATCTCATATGTCTCAACATACCTCGGACTCAGCTTCCTTTTTCTACCAAATCTCATCACCCCTTTCATAGGTGATATCTTCAAGTAAACCTGGTCACCAACATCAAATTCTAAGGGCCGCTTTCTATTGTCTGCATATGACTTCTGTCGGCTGTAAGCAGTAGCCAACCTGTCCCTAATCACTTTGACCTTCTCTAAGGCCTCATGAATGATCTCTGGACCTAAAATGGATGACTCTCCAACCTCGAACCACCCAACTGGAGATCTACACCTCCTACCATACAGTGCCTCAAATGGTGCCATCCCAATGCTGGAGTGATAGCTATTAATATACGAGAACTCTATCAAAGGCAGATGGTTATCCCAGCTACCTCTGAAGTCAATCACACACACTCTCAACATGTCGTCCAATGTCTGAATGGTGCGCTCTGCCTGCCCATCAATCTGAGGATGAAAGGTTGTACTAAGCTTTACCTGCATGCCCAAGCTTTTCTGGAAATATCTCCAGAAATGTGAAGTAAACTGGGCTCCTCTATTTGAAATGATAGACAAAGAAATCCCATGTCATCTCACAATCTCATCAATGTAGAGTCTCGCATAGTCCTCGGCTTTGTAGGTAGACTTCACAGCGATAAAGTGGGCAAACTTAGTCAATCTGTCCACAATAACCCATATGGAGTCATGCTGCCTACTAGTCCTCAGAAGACCAACCACGAAGTCCATATTAATGGCCTCCCACTTCCAAGTCAGAACCGCAATAATCTGAGTCAGACCGCCAGGCTTAAGATGCTCTGCCTTAACCTTCTGACAATTAGGACACTTGGCCACATATTCTGTAATGTCCTTTTTTATGCCATCCCAAAAATAAATCTGCTTAAGATCATGATACATCTTGGTGGAACCTGGATGTATGGAATATCTGGAACCATGGGCCTCTGCAAAAATTCTGGTCCGCAAATCTTCCACATCGGGTACACACAGCCTGTCCTGATATCTAAGTATGCCATCACTTCCCAAAGCGAAAGACTCATTGATCTTCATTAACACTGAGTCCTTCAGCTCCATCAACACAGGATCTAGATGCTGACCCTGCTTGAGTTCAACTACAAAGGATGATTCAGAACTAGGATGAACTGAAACACCCCCACTAGTAGAGTCAACCAATCGCACACCCAGTCTGGCCTGTCTATGTAAATCTTTCACCAACTCCTTCTTCTCATCCTCAACGTGGGCTGTACTTCCCATGCTCATCCTGCTCAAAGCATCAGCTACAACATTAGCCTTACCTGGATGGTAGAGAACATTCATGTCATAATCCTTCAACAACTCCAACCATCTCCGCTGACGTAGATTGAACTCCCTCTGTGTGAACACGTACTGGAGACTCTTTTGGTCTGTGAATACATCCACATGCACTCCATAAACTAGTGGAACATACTCCACTAGCTCAACTCCTAAACTAAGCTAGAACATAAACAGTAGCATCCTCGAAAGCATGAGGACCTACCAAAAACCGGATGAATGCTGGACGTCCGGATAACTGCAGCGATGATCCTGTAGCTCTACCATCCACCTGTGCCTGCACCTAAAATAGTAAAGTTTGTATAGGGTTAGTACACACTTGTACTAAGTATGGGTATATGCAAGCACACACCAAGGACATGCATGAGAAAGAATAGCTCTTTCCTAACAACATGATTTTTGGAAGTCAAGTCAGTGGACTTGCCAAATTGAGTTAAGGAAAGTTTCCAAATTTGGATTAGAAAAGTAAGTGAGCTTTCCAAATTTGGATTAGGAAAGTGATACCAAGAGAATAACATACTTTTCACATTTGCACACAGCACATAACATTTACACATAGCACATATCATATAGCATACAGTACATTTTACATGTAGCACATAACTTCTTTCATACCATTTATTCATATGCCATGAGACCTTGGAATCATGGACTTGACATTAAGACATCCCAGAAATGAGGGATCAACATATGGGACCTCAACTAAGAAATCTTCATTAGCAAACATAGAGTCTGCTTCATTCATTCATACGTACTTCATTTCATTTCGTTCATAGTCCAGTGTAACCACCGGTTATACCTAGGATGTAGTTTAAGACTTTCATTAGGTTCATTGTGCAATGACCATGAATGACCTAATGTCATTACTTGAATCTAACTCACCTTTTGATTATCCTATCCTAACACCTTTGGTATTATTCATTTCATTGTGTGCATCATTTGAGGCTAGCCTCATTCATTCATTGGGAACTTTAACTTTAACCGACATAGATCATGTGAGCATCATGAAATCCAGTGTCTCCCCCACACCAAAAAGAGGTGGAATCACCGGCCAAAGTGATCCAATAACATGCTAGCGTACAGGGGAATTTAACCCCGCTAGATCCCTATATTGGCAGTATAGGTTCAAAGACTAGGAGATATAAGGAGACCCATACCCGGCAAGTCGGACAGTCTCATCTCATGAGAGTTACGTGAACCTCCGTCCTTCCCGAAAGAAGGCATCACCGCTCATAGCTAGTTTATCGGTGCTCAGTATAAAGTTCCATACATTCATCTCATACGTCATGGAAGCTGGCTTCTAGTATGAGGACATCATAGCTCATTAGATGATTTCTCATCTCATCATATGTATTGAGTGTGTTAAGTTCAATACTCTCATTAGAGTGTTCATAGAGACTTGTCTCTTCATTATCTCACACTCTCATAGGTGAGTACGTGTTGGTAACATTTACTTAGGCTCATTTGAGATTGCTCTCATCATTTACATTTGCCTCATATCATGTTGTCACCTCATTCCTTATCATTAGCACCTTTGCTTTTCATAGTTACTCACCTCTTATTATGTGAATGTTCATTTCATCATTTCATTGTTAATCTTATTATATGCCAATGTACTTGACCATTTAGAGTATTTACACTCATACTTAACCCTTCTAGGGTTCATCATTTCATTTCATACATCTTAGGTTCACTTACTTTTGAACGTATGCTAGACTTATGAGTCTATACACACAAGCCATAAGGCTTCATTCGTAGTTCGTTAAGTAACTCTTACATTCCTAAGATTATGTAGTACAAGACTTATGTATCTTGTAGTTATGCCAACATCTTGAATTAGATCTAAGTAGGTGGCATTATTCTTATACGTTTTGTTCACGTATGATTTATGTATCAATACGGAAGGTTGGGCAAGGAATCCCATGTCTTGAATCAATTGAATGTCATTTACATTATTAATAGATTTCATACTAATAGTCATGACATTTTAACTCTAAGTCAAAACACAATGTTTACATCGAAGGTTTACTTTTCTACTAAAAATCTCTCTTGTGTTGGCCGAGGGGTTGGGGGTTCAAGCCCCCACAACCCCATTTTCGTTTTTTCTTTAATATATTTCGGTTCATGTGACGCTTTGGGACCCGAGGTCGAGTCCCCTCAGCCACACTAAAATTATCCTTTAATTTCCCCTCCCTTCCATTCGCTTAGGCCGAGAGGTTGTGGGTTCGAACCCCCACAACCTCTTTATTTATTCTCCTTTTTAAAAGTTGACTTATTTGAGTTGACTGTGAGGTTGTGGGGTCAAATCCCCACAGCCTCATTTTATTTTTATATTATCTCCCTCATCCGCATAGAGGTCGTCGGTTCGAATCCCACGCCTCTCAAAACTTTTTCTTTATTTTTCCTTTCCTTGGTTTATAACCGAGAGGGTGTGGGTTCGAATCCCACCCCTCTCATTTCTTGTTTTCTTTTTCTTTACACACATTTCCCAGCCAAGGCAGGTTCGAATCCCCCTCACCACACGAATTTTCTTTTTAATTCTTTAGGAATTTTAAAGGGGCGAGGTCTCGGGTTCGACCCTCGATGACCTCACCTATTTTCCTTATTTTTTTCTTTGCATCCTAACCATCTTAATTTGGCAGCATATATCAACAAAAATGCTGGAAATTCAAAGTAATTTCTTTACTCATTTTTATCTCCTTTTGTTAGTAAATTCATAGGACAATACATAGTTCGTTTGGTATGTACTTTACCACAATTTTTCACAACTTCTTAATCAAAAGGTTTGCTTCTAAACTCAGCCACACTTCATGTCACATGAACATCACATTTTTACATCAATTAGTGTACATAACACAACAAACAAACATTAACAAAATTAAGCCCCTAGGCCGAGACTCAACATGCCATACACATTCTTCTTTCCTTAATTCGAACACACACATAGTTGTCCTTTCATGAATTAACGTACATCTAATACATTAACATTCATCACAAATATCACATAATCCTAAGTCTACCATCATTCATACCAACCTACATTCGTTGGGAGCTAATGACAGGGACATGCAACAGGGGAATCAACCTTAGTTTTTGAACCAAATTTACTGAGTCCTAG
Organism: Solanum sitiens; assembly: GCA_016801875.1. Lineage (NCBI taxonomy): Eukaryota > Viridiplantae > Streptophyta > Magnoliopsida > Solanales > Solanaceae > Solanum > Solanum sitiens. The sequence continues at coordinate 384,056 of JABWTJ010000222.1, read as the reverse complement.
GGGTCTTTTGGGAAAGGAACCAAGAGTAAGAAGACCCATACCTTGTTTTCTTGTTAAATGTCCAGAATGCTGCCCAAGAACTCCTCCAAAAATCAGTCCAAACACTCACACTCACACCTCACCCGACTAGCGTAGTATGTTTTGCTTAACGTTTCCGAATTGCTTTCTCTTTTGTATTTTGCTTGTGAATTCTTCAAGCATGAAGAATTTTTTTTTTGTTTTCTTCTGACTTTTGTTCACGTTTGCAGCCAGAGAGTGTGTGAGAAAAAGAGAGAGAAATCGTGCAAGAGAGTGTGGGGAAATGGGAGATAGAAGTCTAGTGTAGGTAGGACTTTGTGGTTTGAATTAGTCAATTTATTAATTAATAAAAATTAATAAAAAATCTGATTTATTTTTCCTAAATCAGATATTACTAATTATTTATTAAAACTAAATTAACACATTAAAATAAAAGCAAGTTAAATCTTGCTCTTAGTGGGGTTCGAACCCGGGTGACCCCATTTTGCGAAAATGGGTCACTTCGGGTTGCCCCACCCGAATTTTATTATTTTTTTAACTTAATTAATTAAATAATTAATAACTCAGGGTAATTACAATATTACCCTTGTCCTGGAAAAGACCATTTTACCCTTGGACCCTCAAAACTTAAAATTTCTTCTTTTGAGTCCGGTAAAAACTCTTTCGATTAAACCTTCATTTTCGTGAGACTCACATGGTTGGTTACAACCTTTCCAAGCTCAATTAACTCCCCAAGTTAGTTGGCTTGGTCGTAGTAAAGGTTCTGAGGTCTGGTTCTACGCGTATCAATACGTGTGAACCTTGGTCTAATCGCAAGCATTCTTGAAACACCTAAGTCTTGACTCTATTCATTTTTAGGGTTGTTACATTCACGTTATTTCTTAGGGCATTTCATGAAACATTTAGTGCATTATTAGGTGTAGTTTAGTAGTTACATTAGCTAAGAGTTTTTCACTCAAAATCAACAACTTCACACCCCATATGAACATCACGTTGTGTACAACTTTTGCACATAAAATATAAGAATTAAACATGCCATTTCACTCCTTCAACAGTGAATACATTCACTGCCACACGTTGCACACACATCACATTTTTTTTATTATTTCGGACAATATAGTCAATATTCACATAATTCCGAGCATGCATACTTAAACATAAACATCACGAAAACACAATACATCCTTACTTTGTACCAGCAAACATACCCAACCTATGATTCAATGGGAGCTAGTGACAAGGACATACAATGGGGAACAACCCTAGTTTTCGGAGTGAATATCTTGAATCTTAAGGGGTCTCTTGGGAAAGGGACCAAGAGAGAAGAAACCCATACCTTAATTGATGTTCAAACGTTGAACTTGCTGCCCAAAATCCTCTCCAAAATCACGTCCAAGCCACCTAAAGTTTCACCACCAACTCGACGGAATCTCCCCTTGCCTTAACGTTTTTCATTAGCTTGATTTCTTAGATTTTTTTGTGAGTTATTCAAGTGTGAAGAAATTTTGTTATAGTTTCTGTTCTTCACGTAAATTAGCAGAGAGAAATATTGTAGTTTGAACGTGTGAGTGAGAGATAAGCGTGATAGGAAAGTGTTACCATAGGTTTAGGAGTCTAATTCAAGACTTAGTCAAATAGGGCTTATTTAAATTAATAAAATCTGATTTAATTAGTTTAGTGAACTGACCATAATGCCCTTACAAAAAATCAGATTTTAAACAATAATTAAATCACCAATTTGTTGCTTCCATTGGGGCTCGAACTCGGGTGGAGTGACCCTTGCGAAATGGATCATTTCGGGTCGACCCTACCCTAATTGGTTCTTTAATTGAATTAATTCCTTAGGGTAATTACGATATTACCCTTGGCCTGGAAAAGACAATTTTACCCCTTGACCCTCAAAACTTAAAATTTCTTCTTTTTAAGTCCGGTAAAGACTCCTTCGATTAAATCTTCATTTTCAAGAGCCTTATATGGTTGGTTCCAACCTTTCCAAGCTCAAATAAATCCCCAAGTTAATTGGCTTGGCCGTAGTAAGGGTTCTGAGGTCTGGTTCTACGCGTATCAAGCCGTGTGAACTTGGTCTAATCGCAAGCATTCTTGACACCTTAAGCATTTATCTTATTCATTTTTAGGGTTGTTACAAAATCTCTCCAGAAAGGCTGTCATAAATAGCTCCCAAGTGACTGGAACTCCGCCCAAAGCTCGGCTATCCTGCCACATCTTGCACCAAGTCTGTGCCACATCCTTGAGATGATAAAAAGCCAGCTCAGCCTTCTCAGTATCTGTGGACCCCATAACCACCAAAATCTTATGCACCTCGTCCACAAACTCCTGGGCATCCTCTGAAGTCTTGGACCCTATGAAAATAGGAGGATTCATCCTCGTGAAGTCTCTGAGCCTGTCAGCCATGCTACGAACCGGTGGGTTCTCCCTCTAAACATCCTGCCGGTTGACCTGGGCAGTCATAGCCTGGGCCTGCATAGTAATAGCCTGTGCCATCTGGGCCAGAGATGCCCTCACCTCAGCATCAGTCAACCCAGCTGGGTTAACTGGCATATCCACTCCTTCAGCTGGAGCCTGGGGTGGAACCTGATTGTTCCCACCAGTGGCACCTCCTCTACTGTGACCAATGGTTCTCCTAGTATTCATTCTTTGAAAACAATAAGAATTGATGTTAGACACCCACATAACACCAAGAAATTAGACATTAGGAAAAGCACGATAAGATCAGAAGAAGGGAAATTTTCCTACGCATCATGTAGTCTCTAATTCAGGATAGTGGTGCACTTCACTACCATGACTTAGAAACTACTCAATGTGGTTGATGTGAACTCATTATTCTCGATATTTAACCCAGTGCTCTTATACAAACTTTGTTAAGACCGGAATCTAGACCCCAGACGAGATCGGTGTCTTTGACCTCTCAGAGGTCGCAGACAAGCCTACAAACGTCATTCTTACTTGATCTAGGTTAATTTTAGCGGAAACTTTGAACTTTTTGTTTTCTTATTTCATGCTAAACATTTTAAACTTCACATCATAGGCGTTCACAAATCAACCATCTAATATAGAGATGATCAAATGAAAGAAACAGTTCATAATTACATTAAACGTATTTTTGCCAAAACGGCACCAATACAAAGTATGAAATGAAAGTGGAAAGAAACACTAGTGGAACATGCTCCACTAGATAAAGCCTACATCAAAGCTAGATAATAACGGTAGACATCCTCGAAAGCATGAGGGCCTACCAAGTCAGGATGAAAGATCTACGTCCAGAGAGCTACAACGTCAACCTGTAAGCTCTAGCGTCCACCTGTGCCTGCACCTAAAAATATAGAATTGTATGGGATTATTACACACTTGTACTAAGTATGGGTATATGAAAGCACACACCAAGGACATGCATGAGTAAGAATAGCTCTTTCCTAACAACATGATTATGGAAAGTCAAGTCAGTGGACTTGCCAAATTGGATTAGGAAAGTTGGTGAACTTTCCAAATTTGGATTAGGAAAGTCAGTGAGCTTTCCAAATTTGGATTAGCAAAGTCAGTGAGCTTTCCAAATTTGGATTAAGAAAGTCATGCCATGAGAGTAACATGCATCATCATACTTATCATATTGCACACAACACATAACATTTTACAAACACCACATATCATATTGCATATAGCACATAACATCTTTTATAATATTCATTTATATGCAATGAGACCTTGGAATCATGGACTTGACATTAAGACTTTCCGAAATGAGGGCTCAACATATGGGACCTCAACTAGAGAGTCTTCATTAGCAAACACAGAGTCTGCTTCATTCATTCATACGTACTTCATTTCATTTTGTTCATAGGCTAGTGTGAACACCAGCTATACCTAGGATGTAGTTTAAGGCTTTCATTGGGTTTGCTGTGCAATGATCAAGAATAACCTAGTGTCATTACTTGAGTCGAGCTCACCTCTTGATTATCCTATCCTAACAACTTTGGTATCGTTCATTTCATTATGTGCATCATTTGATGCTGGCCTCATTCATTCATTGGGAACTTTAACTTTAACCGACATAGATCATGTGAGCATCATGAAATCCAGTGTCTCCCCCACACCGAAAAGAGGTGGAATCACCAGCAAAAGTGACCCAAAACATGCTAGCGTACATGGGAATTTAACCCCGCCAGATCCCTATATTGGCAGTATAGGTTCAAAGACTAGGAGGTATAAGGAGATCCATACCTGGCAAGCTGGACAGTCTCATCTCATGAGAGTTACGTGAACCTCCGCCCTTCCTAAAAGAAGGCATCACCGCTCATAGCTAGTCTATCGGTTCTCAATATAAAATTCCATTACATTCAACTCATACGTCATGGAAGCTGGCTTCTAGTATGAGGACATTATAGCTCAGTAGATGATTTATCATATCATCATTAGTATTAAGTGTGTTAATCTCAATACTTTCATTAGAGTGTTCATAGAGACTGGTCTCTTCATTAACTTTACACTCTCATAGGTGAGTACGTTTTGGTAACATTTACTTAGGCTCATTGAGATTATTCTCCTCTTTTACATTAGCCTCATATCATGTTGTCACCACATTCATTACCATAAGCACATTTGCTCTTTATAATTACTCACCCCTTTTTACGTGAATGTTCATTTCATCATATGCCAATGCACTTGGCCATTTGTGTGTTTCACACTCTTACTTAACCCTTCTAGGGTTTCATCATTTCATTACATAATAATCATTTCATCGTATGCCAATGCACTTGGCCATTTAGTGTGTTTTACACTCGTACTTAACCCTTCTAGGCTTATTTCATTTCATTACATACATCTTAGGTTCACTTTTTTTTAAACGTATGCTAGACTTATGGGTCTACACATACAAGCCATGAGGCTTCATTCATAGTTCATTTAAGTGATTCATATCTTACTAATATTATGTAGTACAAGACTTATGCATCTTATATATATGCCAAGATCTCGATTTCGATCTAAGTAGGCGGCATTATTCTTGAACATTTAATTCACGTATGACTTATGTATAATTACGGAATTTGGGGCAAGAGAACCCGGTTTCGAATCGCTTAGACAACACTTTCATTTTCATTTTTTTTGGTCCACATGACATTGGGACCCTAGATCGAGCCCCAACATCAACATTTCATTTTTATTATAATCCTTGTAATCTCCTCCTACTTGGCCGAAGGGTTGTAGGATCGAACCCCCACAACCCCCCTTTTTTTTTTAATTCTCCTTGTCTAAATCGAATAGACCATAAGGTTGTGGGATCAAACCCCCACAGCCTCTCTTTATTTTTCTTTTATTTTGCAGCTCCTACCTTGAGGTCGTGGGTTCAATTCCCACGCCTCTCAATTCTTTTATATTCATTTTCCTCTTAACTCCTTTCACTGCCTTGAGGTCGTGGGTTCGATTCCCACGCCTCACATTCCTTTTCTTTTCTTTTTCCTTTACTCCTTTACTCTCCTTCACTGCCCTTAGGTCGTGTGTTCTATTCCTACGCCTCACATTCCTTTTCTTTTCTTTTTCCTTTACTTCCAATTGCTGCCTGGAGGTCGTGGGTTCGATTCCCACGCCTCCCATTTTATTTTATTAATTTTTGTACTTTACCTTTCAGCCAGCACACCCAAGATCAATTCCCCTTGACCCCATTTCCCTTTTCATGTTTTTAAGGCAGTTCACGGGTGAGGTCACAGGTTCGAATCCTGGTGGCCTCATCCCTTTACACTCAAATAATTTCCAGATTTATTCATCATTATTTAGCCTAAACCAAACTTGTAAGTATGCTGGAAATTTAGTCATTTTTCAACTCATTTTCACCAACACTTTCACTTGAACTCTTAGGGAAATTCATAGATCATATATTACGTTTTGGGGTGCATTTTTCATAAATTCGTTTAGCCAAAAGATTGGTACTCAAATCAGCCACACTTTCATTTTAATGAACATCACGATTTACATAGGTTTATGCACGTAAAATGACAACCATAACATTATCAAATTTGGAGCCTTAACCCGAGGACCTTAGTCACTGTAACATGCTTGTACACACACACTTGCATATAATTCCGAACACATGGTTGTCTTTCATACAATTTCAAGTACACAAACATAATCAGATTCATCACGAAAACATAACATACACCTAAATCTACCAGAAATCATACCCAACCTACGATTCATTAGGAGCTAGTGACATGGGCATGCAAAGGGGGAACAATCCTAGTTTTCGGACTGAATAATCTGAACCTTAAGGGGTCTCTTGGGAAAAGGACCAAGAGAGAAGTGAACCCATACCTTTTTGACGTTAAACCCTCGACTTGCTTCCAAAAAACTCCATCCAAGATCACGTCTAAGCCTCCTCAATGTCAACACCACTCGACGGACAACCTCCCTTAGCCTAACGTGCGATTAACGTTTGTTTTCTTGTGATTTCTTCAAGTGTGAAGAACTTTGATTATTTTTCTGTTCTTAAACGTTATTTTTGGCAGATAGAAACAGGAGAGACTTAACGTGAGAGTTGAGAGATAAACGTGAGAGAGTGGGAGTTGTAGGAGGCTTAGGAGTCTAGTTTTAGGACTTAGTCAATAAGGTTTTGTTTATTTAAAAAAAATCTGATTTCTTATTTATTTTAAATCAGCTAATGAATAATAATTATTAATTAATTACATTAATTTAATAACTTAAATAAGAATCTCTTTAATTCATTGCTTCCACCTAGGTTCGAACCCGGGTGGAGCAACACTTCACTTCAAGAACCCATTTTTGGCCCTCTCTCCCAAAATTGCCACTCCACCTTATTAATTAAATAATTAATTATATATTAGGGTAATTACGATACTACCCTTAGCCTGGAAAAAGACCATTTTACCCCTAGACCCTCCAAACCTAAGACTTTCCCTTTTTAAGTCCGGTAAAGACTTATTCGAGTAAATCTTCGTATTCGAGAGCCCTTCATGTTTGGACACAACCTTTCCAAGCTCAACTAACTCCCCAAGTTAGTTGGCTTGGCTGTAGCAAGGGTTCCGAGGACTGGTTCTACGCGCATCAATCCGTGTGAACCCTGGTGTAATCATAGGCATTCTTGACACATTAAGCATTACATATCTTATCCAATTTTTAGGGTTGTTACAGTGTTAAGTTTCATGAAGTTTGGAGGTCAAACGTTCAAGAACGTCCAAGAGGTTCGAAAGTTAGCCTTTTAGACGTGCTAGTGTGTCCTTGTATGTTGGACTTGTTTTGCATGTGTTGGTTGGAGTGGAAAGTCAGTGTACTTGACCCTAGTACCTTAATAGAAATTTTAAGGGTCAAAATGTCCGGGTACGACTCTCCTGGTACCACTCGAAGGGTCCCCAAGGAGGACCCAAACATTGGACAAGAGGCTGCCCAAGGCAGCGAGCAAGCCAAGATTAGGACTTGCCCTGTGCGAAGTGCGCCTAGGACACACCTCACTTTCCCAAAAATTATTTGGGGCAGAATTGGTAGGCTGCCCCGCGACGCGCAGCCCACTCACAAATCCGGTTGCGTCATTTTTTAGTCAATTTTGACATGTCTAAAAGTCCCAATAAGCATGGGGTGTTTTGGTAACTTAAAGGGACGATTATAAACTGATTTTATGAATTAGTTAACGCCTTTTCCAAGACAAAACGCCAACACCCAATAAGAAAATCAAAAATCTCAAATCACTCTTCTTCTCCAAATTATCTCAAACCTCCATTGGAGGGAAAACTCATGTTCAAGCTATGGGATGGATTGTCATTGTTTATTATTCAATTTCTTGTGTGATTCATTTATAATTAAGGTATGGTGATCCTTCATCCTTATTTTTCCATCCATCAAAGGAGTTCCTTCAATGGTTTTAAAAGAGAATTCATGATCAAAATTGTTACCTTCCAATTTAACCATGGGTTCTTTCTCAAATTGATTTCAAAAGCATGTTTATGATAAATTAATGATTATCTACTGTTTTTAAGATGAATTTCAATCCAATTTTATGATGAAACCATGATCCTCCTAAATTCTTGAATTGACTTAAAATGTGTGTCTTGTCATCTTGACTCTATGTTGATTGAATTATGCTTCAATTATGTTGAATTGCCTATTTCTATTGTTAATTATGTGAATTGAATATGAATTGTTGAATGATTGATCAATGATGATAAAGACATAGGGATTGGGTAAATTGATCTATATTTCTCTACTTTTTATAGACTAGATGAAGTACTATACTTAATTTGATCTCGAAAGCATGATGTTTGAAGTATGATTTCGTTTATGTAATTGTTCCTCTATATACTGTTTTATACATGTATTTATGTTGAATTATAGGAATTGATCATGATGATCAAAGCTTGGAGGAAATTGTAAGTTTGCCCTATTTTCTCTTCTTTTCTTAGAGAATTGCTTGTTGATGTATCCTTGTATGGCTTTGTGTGGTTTGATCCACTTATGGTGGCAGAGTTTACCTCTTTGTTATGCTATTATGTGTTGTGATCATGTCCTTGAAGGCAATTGTATCTTGAAAGTGTGGTTATGATGATCACACAATGTGAAGTATTATGCCTAGTCTCCAATGCTAGTTTATGATCTAGGTTATATTGATGATGCTTCCTCTACGTTCAAATGACTATATTAGGGCTAGGTGTGTTATACATGTTGATGTTTTCATACTCGTGTGTAGTATGATCCCTGCCTATGTGCCCTTAATGAATATGTGATTCTAACCAATCTTAGGAGTCTTAGATTCAATGTTGAAGTTGTCTTATCTCCTATGATATTATGTGGTGTGTGGTCTATACTTGAATGTGTATTGTGACCTTTGTAAGGTGGCTACCTCAATGTTAGGATTGTTTCCCTTATATGATAATGTTGAGCAATGTACATACGCTCACAGCTCATGCATGTTTATTAAAGTAGTATAGGTTCATGGTGTCTAATGAAAAGATAATTCTCATATGAACTAATGTCTACTTCTATGCATGTTAAGTATATGTTTATGAAGTACGATATGTATCCCTTAACTAGGATGACTTTATAGGTGTACTAGTATGGGCAAGTGTCACATCCGGGTTTACCCCCTAGACACAACCGGCGTCGACATCCTCTTTGAGGACTAAGACTAGCCCCTTAGTTTTCATTATTTCATTCACAAGTCAAAAATACGGAAGAATTTAAAACTTTTAACTATATCTAATTGGAGGTTTACATAGACCTCTACATACACGTAATAGTAATATTATCGAGTATACATAGACCCTTCATATAAGAAGATTACTTAGTCTTCTACTTTTATTTCACATACATATATAAGATAGAATAGAGTCATAAAATCCGTCTCATCTCATAACCATCTAAAATGACAATATCAACTTGGGTATAGCCCTAGAACAATAAAAGTCACATATAGACTATATACAACTTTTTCTCAAATGAAAGATAGAGTAAACATAACTGTCTTAATATCTAAGAAAATCTGTAGTTAGAATATTGGCATCGTCCTCGGCCAAATGAGGACCTACCACTTGGATGAGAGAGAATATCCAAGCCTCCTTTTAGATCACCTCGAACGAAACCTCAACGACCGAAACCTAAAATGTCCTGGAAAAAGGGAGAAAATGGGGTTAGTACGCCACATGTACTAAGTATGAGACCATATGCACATATATCAACCAAACATGCCAAAAGGGGACATTTAGCTAAATCATGTCATTTTACCTCTTTATGGACTTATGCACAATCAACAAAATATACTAACATTTAGACATGTTCAACAAATCAAACAAGCTATATGCATATCGACATACTTGAACCCATAATCTCATATAACTCTATCACCAAGTAATAATATCACAAACATGAATAAGAGTTCAACATGTAAATAGCAAAGCAAGACAACTATTCATAAATCCTCATAAAGTCAACAAGTGCAATGACCAAGCAAAGCCCCATAACCTTACTCAATCAAGTAACCCAACAAGAACCATAAATAGTAACTCACTTCACATAACATAGTCTTTAATTACACATAAGTTTATACTTTAACAATAAAGACCAATTGCATGTTCATAAGCATCATAATCATCATAATCGTGATATAAGATCATTAACATTTATCATCATTTACATACATAATATTAACCTTCTAAATCTCCTATCAAGGCAAACTAGTACAAGGCATAGGTAGAGTCCCATACCCCTACCTAAGCTAAGTAAACCCCTCAAGTCACTTTAGTTAGTTTATACCTCATTACTTCATTTTAGTTTAGGGAAAACTTGCCTTAACTGACATACACCACTTGACCTAATGTGGAATCCGGTGTCGTAAAACCTTACATCAATGAAAGGTGGTCTACCGGCCAAGATAGAACCTAACATGAAACGTAGCATCTAGGTGGATCCACTAGCTAGTATTCCTATGGTGGCAACATAGTTATGGAACTTGGGTAAACATCGGAAACATCACTCTACACCCTATTTGGGTCATGAGGCTATCCACCCCGTGAGAATCGTAGTGAACCCTACCTTCCATATGTGGGAAAGTGTCACCCTCTCACATACAGGATCACTCGGTGCTAAGCTAAGTCCCTTATTGAAATGTCTTTAATGTCTTTACTTATCAATCATAACTTAGTTTAGGTCATAGGGTCTAACCCTTGTATAATCATCATCATAATATCTCAATTGGAATTGCATGAGTATAATCCTTTTATCACAATCCACATAAGTAAGGTTAACACATTACATACTCTTTCATAATAAGGCACATTGGTAATCACCATCATCCTTATAAATTTACATCTTAATCAACCTCACAACCATAAGAAAGAAATTTCAATTCAACATCATACCACCCTACCAATCCTAAATAAGGCATACTCCAACACAATCATCATGACTTAATCACAATTAATCATAATTGAAGCAAAGTATAGGGATCACAAGACTTACCAAGTCTCCTTCACAATTCATCATCAAGGTCTTACCATAAACCCTTAGTTCAACTCAATTAGGTCATCAAGTCACCATATTTCAATAAGCAATATAATCACAAGGGTAAAAGAATCACTAAATCACAATTCGATAATAGATCAAAGCTTAGGATTAAGTCAATTCATCATACCCTAGATCACTTCTCAAGAACTATTATGAAAGACTATTCATCATCCTAATTCATTCACAATTATCATAACAACATCAGCTAGTAGTAATTCAACCCTTAATCAAGTCAGTTGAATGAACAATATACCATATAAGTCAAGATCATAACCTAGGGTTAAGGGTTAAGGGTCATGTTCTTCAATTTAGGCAAGACCATCAACAATTACCATAATCAAGTTAAAATACATGTTAATATATTCAAGATAACCTAAATAAAACATCAACAACTCAATTCATAACTTTAAATTCGTAATTGGATGAAACCCACATGAAAACTCAACTTTTAGAAATACTTTGAAGGAGCCCTTTGAGGAAAGAAGTCTCAAAGGTGAATTTCATCCTATACCTTAACGTTTTGACAAATATTTGAAGATTAATTCGTCCCATTCCATCCCCCAAAGTCCTTCCTTATCTTAGTCTTCAATGGTGTCTTCCAATAGAGAGAGAAAGTAGAGAGAAGGAAGAGAGTTTATTTTGTGAGTTGTGTTTAGACTAATGAAGGTTGGGGTATTTATATAAGGAGTTAAATTAGTTAATTAATCTTTGCTAATCCCCTAACTAACTACCAAAACACTTACTTAATTAATTTGAACTTAACTTAAATTTGAGCAGTAAGATAGACCCTCACAGACGGAACCCCGCTGACGGGCCGTCTGTGAGTCGACGGTTGGTCCTTCCTCCGTCCTGCACACCGTTGTCTTGGTCAGAGACTTGTGCAGGCGAGTGTTTTCAATTTAGTCTAAGTGTGTGATGACGGCTGGCATCTACGCCCCGTTGATCCATGCACGAGACGTCCCTCGGCTCTCGTGGTTTGCAACACTGCCCACACAGTTTCACACCAACATGCAAGGGTCCTCTTCAAGGGCCCTTGGTTGGTCTTTGAGGAGTTGTACCCGGATGTTTCGACCCTAAAACAACTTAAACACCTATTAGCTACCCATTCACCACTATTAATGAATTTTCGACTCCTAAAAGCTAGTCAAATAGGCTAAGGAACACTAGCACATTTTTGAACCAACTTTTGAACGTCATGGACATTCTTGGACCTTTTGGTTTCTAAACTTCCTAAATGACCTATATTCATTATACAAACCTTAAGAAAATTCTTAGACCTCATGACACCTATGTTGAGGATTTACGACACGTCTTGGATTTTCGAGGTGTTACAACAAAGGTATGGGACCTTGTCTATGCATTGCACATGTGTTCCTTGATAGGATAGATCCTAGGTTTGGTTTCCTATGCATATGAATATGAATTAATGGTTATGTTATGAATGTGTATAATGTCTTAAAGTGTTTACATGAAAGGATTGCTCATATAGTTACACCTATAGACTTATGCATTGATATATGAACATGTGTGACACTAACGTGTTATGCGAAAGGTTTGCTCACATATATGTATACACACACATGTTTGATGATCTAGTCAATAGAGGGTCTCTTGGATGGTGTTCCCAAGAGTATCCTAAACTAGATAGGTGCTTGACTATGATATTTCCATGTGAAAGGGTTTCTCACATTACTTAGGTTGATGAACTCACATCTATGACATATGAGATAAGCATATAAGGAGTCAATATCCTAAAGCCTATGTTTTATAAAATAATGGAATAATGGATTTTCAAGAAAGGGAACTTAGCTTAACACCGAGTGAACTTGTAGATGAAGGGGTGGCACCTTCCCAAGGAGGGAAGGTAGGGTTCACCATTGTCCTCACGGGGTGGATAACCTCATAGCACAACAAGGGCATATAGTGATATTTCCAAGACGGCCCCCAAGCGCCATAAACTATGCTTGCCACATAGGATCTAGCAAGTGATCACCTAATATGCTAGCATGTGTTAATGTTCTACCTTTGCAAGGTAAGAGCACCTTCCATTGGTGTATTGCTCTACAATACCAAATTTCAGGTTTAGCACCCATGGTCTTAGTGTCGGTTAAGGATATAGTTTCCCTAAAGAAAAATGGACAATGGAAGTAAATGACTAGGACCCTAACTAGGATAACCTAAGGGAATGTGCTTAGTGTAGGTGGGGGTATGGGACTTCACCTATGCATTGCACAAGTAGATCTTGAAGGGAGTTCTAGGAAAGTGTTCTAATGTATATGATTATGTTTATGTTCCTTCTGCATGACATTGTAGTGTTGCATACATGTTGTGATGATATGCATGGTATGAGTCTATATGATGTGTCCTTGCCTTATATGCATAGTATGGGTCTTATTTACTATATGATGAAGTCTTACTTGACATGAAGGAGGTTGTCTATGCTTGTCTTATTGATGTATGAAGGGCATGTTAAGGCTTGTAGTCTCTTTGAAGGTTTACTTAGTGTGTGTGAGGTTATGGGACTTCACATGTACATTGCACAAGTAGACTTAGGAAGGGATTATGAGTAGGGTTCTATGTGGTTCTTATGAGGTGAAGTCCAAGTATGTTAATGTGACTATTGCCTTGCTATGATTATGTGGTAAGTCTTGACTTGTATATGGTCTTGTAATGAATCCTTCTATGTGGTCCCTAAGGTATGTTGGGTCAAATGTGAGTTAGGTATCTAATAATATGAAATACTTCTATGAATGCATGTGTTGGATCAATGTAGGTTGTATGCATGATTTCCTAGCGGCCTTAAAGTGATGCTTGAGTGTGAATAGTGTTATGGGACATTGTCTATACATTGAACCACGAATCACTAGGGGGTTACTTGTGAAGATAAGGAGTTAATGTAAAAGGAAGGAGTTCACTATAAAATGAAATAAACTCACTGTAATTGTAAAGGTACTTACTGTATAGTGGTTACTTATATGTCTTAAATGCAATGTGTGGTTTTATATGATGTGTGACCGTTGAATATGCCTATATGAAGTATGTGAATTATATAATGCTTATTATATCATAGTTTTATGAGATTTTCACAAAAAGGCAAGATGCATGGTTTCAAATAAGTGTCCCTTTTAAATGCATTTTTTTGCATGGTTGCCATACTTAGTGCATTCTTGTACTAACACCATTCTTCTCAACCTTTTACACAAAGTGTAGATTATGGATGCTTAAAGGATGTCTCTAAAGTGAATGGATTGACAGATGTTTCCCAATCTCAAGAAAGGGGTCCTTATGATTCAAGGATTTCTTATGTCAAGTTATTCTTAAAATTATGTAATAGCATAGTTAATATTTTATATTTTGAAGGGCCATGTCCCTAATCTCTTCTATGAAGTTGAGTCTAAGATGGAAAAAGAGACTTGGAGTCTAAATATGTACTATGACTTATATTCTTATATAATAGTAGTGATGTTTCTAGCATATGATGTGCTATGAAAAGTTTTAAATTTTCCACTATATTTACTATGGCAATGCGATGAATGATAACTATGGGCTTGTATAAGACCTCCGAGAGGTCAAGTATGCCATCTTACTTCTAGGGGGTGCTCCCTGGTTGTGACAAACGTGGTATCAGAGCATGTAACAACCTTAAAAATGGATAAGATAAGAAATGCTTGATGTGTCAAGAATGCCTATGATTAGACCAGGGTTCATACTGATTGATGCGCGTAGAACCAGACCTTGAAACCCTTGCTACAGCAAATCCAACTAACTTGGGGAGTTATTTGTGCTTGGAAAGGTTGGGTCCAACCATGTAGGGCTCTCGAATACGAAGATTTACTCGAAGGAGTCTTTACCGGACTTAAAAAGGGGAAATCTTAGGTTTGAAGGGTCTAGGGGTAAAATGGTCTTTTTCCTGGATAAGGGTAGTATCGTAATTACCCTAAATATGTAATTAATTATTTAATTAATAAGGTGGAAGGGCAATTTGGGGAGAGAGGACCGAAATTGGGCTCTTGAAGTGAAGTCTTGCTCCACCCGGGTTCGAACCTAGGTGGAAGCAATGAATTAATGTGATTTTTATTTAATCTATTGAATTAATGTAATTAATTAATAATTATTATTCATTAGATGATTTAAAATAAAATGAAAATCAGATTTGTATTAAATAAACAAAACCCTATTGACTAAGTCCTAAAACTAGACTCCTAAGCCTCCTACAACTCCCACTATGTCACGTTTATCTCTCCACTCTCATGCTCAATCTGTCTTCTTCTTTCTCACAAAATTTCTCTGCCAAAATAAGATACAAAAGCAGAAAAATAAACCAAGTTCTTCACACTTGAAGAACTCACACGAAATCACAAGAAAACAAACGTTAATCGCACACTAGGCTAAGGGAGGTTGCCATTCGAGTAGAGTTGATATTGATGAGGCTTAGACGAGTTATTGGGTGAAGTTTTTGGGCAGAAAGTCAAGGATTTAATGTCAAAAATGTATGGGTTTTCTTCTCTCTTGGTCCCTTTCCCAAGAGACCCCTTAAGGTTCATATTATTCATCCGAAAACTAGGATTGTTTCCCCTTTTGCATGCCCCTATCACTAGCTCCCAATGAATCGAAGGTTGGGTATGATTGCTGGTAGATTTAGGTGTATGTTATATTTTCGTGATGAATATGATTATGTTTGTGTACTTGAAATCGTATGAAAGACAACCATGTATTCGAAATTATGTGCAAGTGTGTGCGTGTGCAAGTATGTTACTGTGAATGAGGTTCTCGGGTTAAGGCTCCAAATTTTATAATGTTTTGGTTGTCATTTTACATGAATAAACCTGTGTAAACGGTGATGTTCATTAAAATGGAAGTGTGGGTGATTTGAGTATCAATCTTTTGGATAAACGAATATATGAAAAATGCACCTTAAAAAGTGTTAAATGATCTATGAATTTCCCTAAGATTTCAAGTGAAAATGTTGGTGAAAATAAGCTAAAAAAATGACTAAATTTCCAGCAAACTTACAAGTTTAGTTTAGGCTAAATGTAGAGGAATAAATCTGGAAATTTATTTGAGTATAAAAGAATGAGGCCACCAGGATTCAATCCTGTGACCTCATCCGTATAATGCCTTTAGATCGCGAAAAGGGAAATGGGGTCAAGGGGGATCGATACTGGGTGTACTGGCTGAAAATGTAAGGAACAAGAAAGTTAATAAAATAAAATGGGAGGCGTGGGAATTGAACCCATGACCTCCAGGTAGCGAGTGAAGTAAAGGAAGAATAAAAGAAAAGAAATGTGAGGCGTGGGAATCGAACCCACGACCTCAAAGCTGTGAAGGAGAGTAAAGGAGAAAGGGAAAATAAAAAGAAAAGAAAGGTGAGGAGTGGTAATCGAACCCACGACCTCAAGGCAGTGAAGGGAGTTAAGGAGAAAAAATGAAAATAAAAGAATTGTGAGGCGTGGGAATTGAACCCACGACCTCTAGGCAGGCTGCGAAATTAAAGAAAAATAAAGAGAGGCTGTGGGGGTTTGATCACACAACCTCATGGTCTATGCGAATGAGACAAGAGAATTAAATTAAAAAAATATAAAAGGGGCTGTGGGGGTTTGATCCCACAACCCTTCGGCCAAATTAAAGAGATTCGAAGGAGAAAAATAAAGAGGGAATGTTGATGTTGGGGCTCGATCTAGGGTCTCAATGTCGTGAGGACTAAACATAAAATCAAGGAAAAATGTAAGTGTTGTCCAAGGGATTCAAACTTGGGTTCCCTTGCCCAAATTTCCGTATTGATACATAAGTCATACGTGAATTAAATGTTCAAGAATAATGCCACCTACTTAGATCAAAATCGAGATCTTGGAATACATATAAGATACATAAGTCTTGTACTACATAATCTTAGGAAGATATGACTCACTTAACGAACTATGAATGAAGCCTCATGGCTGGTATGTATAGACCCATAAGTCTAACATACGTTTAAAAATAAGTGAACCTAAGATGTATGTAATGAAATGATGTAACCCTAGAAGGGTTAAGTACGAGTGTAAAATACACTAAATGGCCCAGTGCATTGGCATACGATTAAATGATTATTATGTAATGAAATGATGAAACCCTAGAAGGGTTAAGTAAGAGTGTGAAACACACAAATGGCCAAGTGCATTGGCATATGATGAAATGAACATTCATGTAAAAAGGGGTGAGTAATTATGAAGAGCAATTGTGCTAATGTCAATGAATGTGGTGACAACATGATATGAGGCTAACGTAAAAGATGAGAACAATCTCAAATGAGCCTAAGTTAATGTTACCAAAACGTACTCACCTATGAGAGTGTGAAGTTAATAAAGAGACCAGTCTATATGAACACTCTAATGAAAGTATTGAGATTAACACAATTAATACTAATGATGAGACGAGAAATCATCTATTGAGCTATCATGTCCTCATACTAGAAGCCATCTTCCATGACGTATGAGTTGAATGTAATGGAACTTTATACTGAGCACCGATAGACTAGCTATGAGCGGTGATGCCTTCTTTCTGGAAGGGAGAAGGTTCACGTAACTCTCATGAATTAGACTGTCCGGCATGTCGGGTATGGGTCTCCTTATATCTCCTAGTCTTCGAACCTATACTGCCAAAATAGGCATCTGGCGGGGTTAAATTCTCATGTACGCTAGCATGTTTTGGGTCACTTTGGCTGGTGATTCCACCTCTTTTTGGTGTGGGGGAGACACTGGATTTCATGATGCTCACATGACACTACAAGAAAAACCGTTATATAAGACAAGCATTTAGGGACGAGTTAATAATCTCGTCTCAAAAAATATATGTATTGGGAAGAGATTATATTTCCGTCCCTAATTCTATATGTTATTGTGAAGGTACAAAATCTAGTCCTTAAAGAAATTACATTCTGGTCTCAAATTCTAAATATAGTGGTGAGAAGCGGGAAAAAGTGAATTTCAAATCTTAATAGAAACTCATCAGGCGCTAAAAAATTACTTCGTTAAATATAATTCATGAAAACGCTCTATTTTTTCAATACAAGACAATTAAGTCACTTCATATTTTACAGCACACAAAAGCCCTAAATCAATTTCATCAACAATCTCTGCAGCAGCTGTGCAAATCGCATCTCTCTGGGAAAACTCTGCTAATACTCTTTGTTTTCATCCACTCTTTCCCAAAATATAGAAAGCACGGGTTGGAGCTCATCAAGTGAACTTCGTCTATGAGATGATTTTCATCAAATTCATTCTGAGGTATGACTTCTTTTAAGCGTTGATTTTTTTCTTAATTCTCTTAGCGCTAGTTTTGTTTGAATTACTCTTAATATATTTCTTCAGCAACTGGTGATTTTCTATAGGTGTATAACTAGAGAAGTGTTGGGATTCCTGGTTGATAATCTTGTTTTTGAAGTATATGCAAGTTTGTAGCATGAACTTTTCTTATTGTATTGTAGATTGACAATGATGCATAGAGTTACCTAATGCCTAAGTGAAGGGAGCAGTAACTAGTAATAAGAACGCAACTTTTTCATATGTCATCTGCATCATAAAAAAAATTTCACTACCATTTGAACAAACTCTTCCTATGAGAACCAATCTAGTTCTTCTTGCTCTACTTACTTTTTTGAGTGTTGTAAAGGTCTGACAATTTCTTGAGGTTCTTATAGAAAATATCATAAAACTTGTTATAATCTCTTTGTTCTCTGCAATTTAAAGGAATAGCCCAGCACAATTCTTCACAAAATTCTTGAAAATAACCTTAAGGATATAGTTCTGCAACAATATGTTCTGGATTTGTTAACAGGAAGTTCTTCTATAATGCCTTTCACAAAGCTCAGATATTCAGGCATCAGCTCCTAAAAGTAAATTTTTACAATAATCAGACTATTGCAATATGTAACAATCTGTTAATGAGACACTTGGAGTAAATAATTCCTGACTATGATATGTGTTCATTTAAAATGTATTTGTTAAGTCATATTAATCAGCAAAAATTGGATCACATGTCGGAAATTATTCGAGTTAACAATGTAGTCCATTTTATGACTAGGCATTCGGACCTTTTGTCGTGGTTCTTAACTGCCTTCTAATGTGTACAACATCACATTAAATAGCTTCTGAAAAATATAATTCTATAGGAATAAAATCACTTCCATATTACATCGTCTTTGTTACAAAATAAGAGTTAATCATTGTTTATGTTATGGTTATTATCTTTACAAATATTTTCACTATTGTAGGATAACTTTGGGAGTGTTGACAAGAAGGAAGAAATGAAGTGGTAAGATAAGGTACATTCTAGTTCCAAAAGTTTTCAGGTATTCCAAGTAATAATATGAAACTTTTAATTTACAAAATTGCACTTCAACTTTTTCCTTTAAGAACATGAATTTTATTGCAAAAACTTCAAATATTTTGCAGCCTCTCCCTTGGAATCTCCTTATTTCTCCTTATGTTGGAAGGGGACAATTAAGTCATGTTTTCCCACGGATATTCTCAAATCAATAGATGCTAGTTTGTTGTGTATTTGAAGCTTGTTCTTTAAAAGGATACTCACAACTCGTCATTTCATGATTTGATGGTCATAAGCACATTAGATCATAACGATGGAGAATTTCTTTAGGACTAAGAGTATCTGGAGTTTGGATGTTATTTCAGTTTATTGAGCCCTAATTTCGTTTGAGAGTATGCATTTTAATAATCATTTTAATTTTATGGTCTAAGAATACACGCAAGAAGCAAAAGAAAATCAACATATCAAGTAAAGTTGGCAATTCCTTATCATATTGGTAGCTATAGCCTATCCGAGAAATTATATATCAACATGCACTATAAAAAAATATATTTCTTGTCTCTATTGTAAATAGCTACATAAGCTGGTGTAATAAGTCATATAGAGTTGAAAATGTAGTAGAAAGAATCAATTTGCTATGTCTCAATTTTACTTTCTTGTCTTTCTTTTCTGCTTTCCATTTCAAGCACCATCGTTGGTAACTGTTCTTTCACTTCATATAATTTTAGTTTTCTGCCTTCAATTTGTTTTCTTTTTCTAAAGAGAATAGTTATGAATTTATTTGACATGTTAAATTGATTTGTTGATTTTTGTAGTCACTTTTGAATTTCCTTGACTTTTACCTTGTATAGTCGCTATTGCACATCTTCATCTTGCTCTGTTTTCGACACATTTCTCTACAGAAATATCGAAAATGTTGTTGTTGTTGATTCATGCACCTGTAATTTTACAAGCAGCAGTTGCATAATGGAGGAACCATTATCTAACTAAACTTCTTTACACTGCTGCACAATATCTTCTTTCTCTATATTCACATTTTTCTGCATAACTGCCAGACATGATGTTGTTGTTTCTTGCACTTTCAATTTTAAAAACATCATATGCTTAACAGAGGATTCATAAGTTTTCTAGAATTCTTTTCATTGTTTCACATCTTCTTATTGCTCGATTTTCACACACTTCTATGCACAACTGTGCGTAACAAGACTCTCTTTTTTTTAAAAAATTTTTATTGTATTAGAATAGCTAATAGGTAAATGAATACAAACCCCACTTGATGAGTGCTGGCTAGAATATGTTGTCTTCTACTTTTAGAGTATATCCGTTGGAATTTGTACATATCTCAACCTTGTAGGTTCTTCTGTGCGTAAGATACAATTATACTCGCCCATTAGGTGTCCTACATTTTTACTCACTACAATTATTTTTCTTGCTCAATACTCTATATAGGTTGTATAAAACGATCAAGGTGTTTTCTTCAATCATTTGTGATCCCAAAAAGGATAAAAACCAATTCTGCCGCCATACCATTTGTATAGCTTTGAACATAGAAATCATGAAACCCATCAAGCTTATGCATCGAGGCTTTCGTAAGCTTCGGTAAAACTTAAGTAGCAAAGCAAAAAACTACCACCAAAATTGATATCAAGCTCTAGTCATCTTTTTAGAGCATCTAAGGCTACTGTCTACACAACTCAAGTAGACTTTTGTGTGATCACAACCCTCCCTAAATAATTTTTATGTTAAATCTTTATAATTTCTTATTAGTGCATATTGAGTTCTCAATTCTTTCAACCCAAGTCCTCTTGAATATTTTTAAGTCTTTCAACTCATGTCCTTTGGATATTCTAAAGTCTTTGTATATTTTTTGAGTGCCTACCACCTGCATTTATCATTTAAATTCATTTTTAAGTTGAAGTAAACTCCCATTTAAATTTTCTACCAAATGTTATTTAGTTGTGATTAATCATAAAAGATGTCTAAATTTGAACTCTCAATTTGGTTACACGAAGAAGGTTAGGATAGGAGACGAGCTAATGGGAGGCAACATTAGATCTTTTTCACAATTGTTCAATTTTTTTATGCAAGCTCTTCTTTTTATTTTCTGCAAAGCTGCATAATGGCATAAATTTTGATTTTAAAATTCCTCACTGCTGCAACACTGTAACCAGCAGCTCCTTTGTTTTAGAGTTTGCATTCAGGTACTCTGTTTTACTATTTGTTGCAGTCGCGTTGTTAATCAAACTTGTCTTTTATGCTATTGATTCAGTCCATTTATTTCTATTTTCTAACATATGTTATTTAGTTGTGAATCATCATAAAAGATATTGGTTTCTATGTTAATGTATCTCAAAGTTCTCTCAATTTGAACTCTCAATTTGGTAAAACGAAGTAGGTTAGGCGAGGAGACAAGCTGAGGTGAGGCGACTGTAGAAATTTTTTGCAACTGTTTAATTCTTTTTATGCTGCCTCTTCTTTTTTTTCTGCAAAGTTGCATTGCATAAATTTTTATTTTAAAATTCCTCACTGCTGCAACACTGCAACCAGCAGCTGCTGTGTGTTTTACATTTTGCTTCTAGCTGCTCTGTTTTACTGTTTGTTGTCAGCTGCGTCTTTAATTCAAATTCTCTTTTATGCTATTCATTTAGTGCATTTATTTCCATTTTCTACCAAATGTTAATAGTTGTGCTTCTTCAAAAAAGATGTTAGATTTTTTGTTAATGTATCTTAAGTTCTCTAATAGATTTTTCTTATTTCTTTCAGGTTTTGTTGATGTTTTGGATATCACTTGACAAAGATTGAAGTTTTAAGTTTTCTGCCAGACTTTTGTTCTTTCTTTAGTGAAGATACAAGTTTAAAAGATGCACTAACTCATTATTAGTTTTCTATGAATGTTTTGCAATACTTTAGATGTTATCTATGTTTTTCAGTTTTGTAAATATTGAACATCATGGGATGTTAACTATTTATTATAACAATCGTAATCTTATTTCTATTCTTGCCCCCTCTCTAATGTGACATTTGTCGATAAATATAGTCTTTGTGTTATTAATGGCTCTAGGATCAATGGTGGTCCGTTAGAGACCACACTTATTGATTGTCTCTAATCAATCTAGGAGTAGAATTAATGCTCGTCTCTAATGTATCAGCTACGACTAGTAATCATGCTAGCCGGTAAACATATTTTATGACCAGCTTGTTGTTTGTCTTTAAAACTACTCTAGGACCAATTTCTTATGGTCTCTAAAGACCTAATTGTAATCTAGGACCAGTTGGTGCACTCGTCTCTGGAAATGTTCTAAGACCAGGTTGCGGAAGGTCGCAAAAAGAGGTTTAACGACCGAAATACCAAGATATAAGTGCTCTATTTAAGACCAGATTTGCAGTCACTAAAAGGAGTTCACGACCTGAGTTTATCCCGTCCTAAAACATTTAAGGGACCAGATTTTTTACCTCGTCCTAACTGACCACTAGCGATGGAAGTATCTAGGACGAGTGGCGACCAGATTCTTCTGGTCTCAATTGCTCAATTGAGACCAGAATTAATCTTTTAGAGACTAGATTTCCCTTTCTTAGAGACTGTTTTTCTTGTAGTGTGATCTATGTCGGTTAAAGGTAAAGTTCCCAATGAATGAATGAGGCCAGCCTCAAATGATGCACATAATGAAATGAACGATACAAAAGGTGTTAGGATAGGATAATCAAGAGGTGAGCTAGACTCAAGTAATGCCACTAGGTTATTCTTGATCATTGAACAAAAAACCCTATGAGAGTCTTAAACTACATCCTACGGTATAGATGGTGTTTACACTAGCTTATGAATGAATGAAATGAAGTACGTATGAATGAATGAAGCAGACTATGTGTTTGTTAAAGAAGGCTCCCTAGTTGAGGTCCCATATGTTGAGCCCTCATTTTGGAATGTTTTAATGTCAAGTCCATGATTCCAAGGTCTAATGGCATATGAATGAATGTTATAAAAGATGTCATGTGCAATATGCAATATGATATTTACTATGTGTAAGATGTTAGGTGCTATGTGCAATATGATAAGTATGATGATGCATGTTACTCTCATGGCATGACTTTCCTAATCCAAATATGGAAAGCTCACTAACTTTCCTAATCCAAATTTGGAAACCTCACTGACTTTCCTAATCCAAATTTGGAAAGTTCACTAACTTTCCTAATCCCAATTTGGCAAGTCCACTGACTTGACTTTCCATAATCATGTTGTTAGGAAAGAGCTATTCTTACTCATGCATGTCCTTGGTGTGTTCTTGCATATACCCATACTTAGTACAAGTGTGTACTAACTCTATACAACTCTATATATTTAGGTGCAGGCACAGGTGGATGCTAGAGTTTACAGGTTGACATTGCAGCTATGCGGACGTGGAGCTTTCATCCGGACTTGGTAGGACCTCATGCTTTCGAGGATGTCTACCATTATTATCTAGCTTAGATGTAGGCTTTAGCTAGTGGAGCATGTTCCACTTGTGTTTCTTTCCACTTTCATTTCATACTTTGTATTGGTGCCGTTTTTGGAAAAATACGTTTAATGCAATTATGAATGTTTCTTTCATTTGATTATCTTTATATTAGATGGTTGATTTGTGAACGCCTATGATGTTAAGTTTAAAATGTTTAGCATGAAATAAGAAAACAAAAAGTTCAAATTTTCCGCTAAAATTAACCGAGATGAAGTAAGAATGACGTATGTAGGCTTGTCTGCGACCTCAGAGAGGTCAATGACGCTGGTCTCGTCTGGGGTCTAGATTCCGGTCGTGACAAAGTTGGTATCAGAGCACTAGGTTAAATTTTGAGATTAATGAGTTCACATCAACCACATTGAGTAGTTTCTAAGTCATGGTAGTGAAGTGTACCACTATCCTGAATTAGAGACTGCATGATGCGTAGGGAAATTTCCCTTCTTCTGATCTTATCATGCTTTTCTTAATGTCTAATATCTTGGTGTTATGAGCGTGTCTAACATCAATCTTTGTTGTTTTCAGAGAATGAATACTAGGAGAACCATTTGCCAGAGGAGAGGAGGTGCAGCGGCTGGGGGTAATCAGGTTCCACCCCAGGCTCCAGCTGAAGGAGTGGCTATGCCGGTTAACCCAGCTGGGTTGACTGATGCGGAGGTGCGGGCATCTCTGGCCAAGATGGCACATGCCATCACTATGAAGGCCCAGGCTATGACTGCCCAGGTCAACCGACATGATGTTTAGAGGGAGAACCCACTGGTTCATAGCATGGCTGATAGATTGAGAGACTTCACGAGGATGATTCCTCCTATTTTCACAGGGTCTAAGACTTCAGAGGACCCCCAGGAGTTTGTGGATGAGGTGCATAAGATTTTGGTGGCCATGGGGGCCACAGATATTGAAAAGGCTGAGCTGGCTTCCTATCAGCTCAAGGATGTTGCACAGACTTAGTGCAAGATATGGCAGGATAGCCGAGCTTTGGGCGGAGTTCCGGTCACTTGGGAGCTATTTAAGACAGCCTTCCTGGAGAGATTCTTTCCCAGGGAGATGAGGGAGGCAAAGGTTGTGGAGTTTATCAACCTTAAGCAGGGATCAATGACAGTCAGGGAGTATTCCCTGAAGTTTGTTAAACTATCCAGGTATGCTACTTTCCTTAGTATCTAATATCAAGGATGAGATGAGTACTGAAGTTTGTTAAATTATCCAGGTATGCTACTTCCCTTGTATCTAACAGCAGGGATGAGATGAGCAGGTTCCTCACAGGAATCAACAGAGATCTGGAGGAGGAGTGTTGGTCTGCGATTCTTCATGATAACATGGACCTCTCCAGGTTGATGGTGAATGTCCAGCAGGTAGAGGACAGCCGCAAAAAGAGGGGCATTCGTGATGCTAGGCGGCCTAAGCCTCAAGATCAGGCAGGTCCCATCCATGGAGGCCACATAAATAATTTTGGCGTCCGTTAGCAGCCCAGGTTCAAGAAGGGGCGGTAGAGTTCTGGGAACTCTAATTCTCAGAGGAGTATAACACCTAGAGGAGGCACACCTGAGCCCAAGAAGGGCAATGGAGGTGAGATGCAGCGTCCCAAAAAGAACTGTGCTAAGTGTGGCCGTGCACACAGTGGACAGTGCAGACAGGGCACTAATGCCTGCTTCGGTTGCGGTAAAAGTAGGCACATGGTTAGAGACTGCCCACAGAACAGAGTTTAGGCTGGAGGTAATGCTCATCCTAGGCCTAATCCACAGGGTGCAGCAGCAGCCGAGCCTCCTAAGAGGAACAGGTTCTATGCCCTGAAGGGCAGGTAGGAGCAGGAGAAGTCTTCTGATGTGGTCACATGTATGCTGCAAGTATTCTCAACTTCTGGTTATGCTTTACTTGATCTAGGGTCTACGCTTTCCTTTGTAACTCCTTTGCTTGCTCTAACATTTGAGATATTGCCTGAAGTTATGCATGATACTATAATGGTTAGTACACCTTTAGAAGAAAATGTAAGAACTGATAGAGTATACAAGGATTGCCCAATAGTTGTAAGTTGTAAGACTATGTGTGCAGACTTGGTTGAGTTACCCATGAATGATTTTAATTTTATTCTTGGCATGGACTGGATTCACAGTTGTTATGCTTGTTTGGATTGTCTTAGTAGAGTGGTGAGATTTCGTTTCCCTAATGAAGAGGAGCTAGTCTGGGAGGGGTACAACTCGAGTCGTCCTAATCCCTTGATTTCGAACCTTAAGGCTAATAAAATGATGTCCAAGGGGTTAATGTGTCATCTTGTGAGTGTTGATGATTTAGATCATGACATTCCTTCCATAGACTCAGTGCCTGTAGTGAATGAGTTCCTAGATGTATTTCCTGATGATTTGCCTCGAGTCCCTCCCCCTCGAAAGATTGACTTTGGTATCGACTTAGAACCCGATACTAAACCAATTTCAATTCCTCCATATAGGATGGCTCCAGCTGAACTCAAGAAGTTGAAGTTGAAGTTAAAAGATCTCACTGATAAGGGTTTCATTCAGCCGGGCATATTCCCTTGAGGTGCTCCAGTGTTGTTTGTGAAAAAGAAATATGGAACCCTTAGAATGTGTATCGATTATCGGCAGCTCAACAAAGTCACTATAAAGAATAAGTATCCACTTCCAAGAATAAATGATTTGTTCGATCAGCTCCAAGGGTCTAGTTTCTTCTCTAAGATTGATCTTCATTCAGGGTATCATCATCTTAGGGTTAGGGATGGAGATATTCCAAAGATAACCTTTTGTACCCGTTATGGTGATTATGAGTTCTTAGTTATGTTATTTGGTCTTACAAATGCACCTGATGCATTTATGGACCTCATGAACCGAGTCTTCCGTGAATACCTTGACTCTTTCTTCATTGTATTCATTGACGACATCCTCATCTACTCTAGGACCAAGGAAGAGCATGAACAACATTTGAGACTAACCTTGCAGGTACTTAGACAACATCAGCTGTAAGCCAAATTCAGCAAGTTTGAATTCTGGCTTAGATCAGTGACCTTCCTGGGTCATGTTGTGTCCGATCAGGGTGTGGAGGTGGATCCCAGGAAGACTGAGGCGGTGAAGAACTGGCCAAAACCTCTTACTCCCACTGACATCCGTAGCTTTCTGGGATTGGCTGGTTTTTACCGCAGGTTCGTGGAGGGCTTTTATTCCATTGCTGCCCCACTGACAACTTTGACTAAGAAGAAAGCCAAGTTTGAATGGACGGAGACTTGTGAGAAGAGTTTCCAGGAGCTCAAGGACAGACTCACTTCAGCCCCGGTGCTTACTTTGCCTAAGTGTGGTGAGAATTACACTGTTTATTGTGATGCATCTAGGGTTGGTTTGGGTTGTGTTCTTATGCAGGTTGGTAAGGTGATAGCCTATGCGTCCAGACAGCTCAAGGTTCATGAGAATAATTATCCCACTCATGACCTGGAGTTGGCAGTTGTGGTATTTTCACTGAAGCTGTGGAGGCACCACTTGTATGGAGTGCATGTGTATGTGTTCACAGACCACAAAAGTCTTCAGTACGTGTTCACATAGAGGGAGTTGAATCTACGTCAGCGGAGATGGTTGGAGCTGATGAAGGATTATGACATGAATTTTCACTACCATCCAGGTAAGGCTAATGTTGTAGCTGATGCTTTGAGAAGGATGAGCATGGGAAGTACAGCGCACGTTGAGGATGAGAAGAAGGAGTTGGCGAAAGATGTACACAGACTGGCCATACTGGGTGTGCGATTGGTTGACTCTACTAGTGGGGGTGTTTCAGTTTATCCTAGTTCTGAATCATCCTTGGTAGTTGAAGTCAAGCATGGTCAACATCTCGATCCTGTGTTGATGGAGCTGAAGGACCCAGTGTTGATAAAGATGAATGATTCTTTCTCTTTGGGAGGTGATGGCATACTTAGGTATCAGGACAAGCTGTGTGTACCAGGTTTCACCAAGATGTATCATGATCTTAAGCAGATTTATTGGAGGGATGGCATGAAGAAGGACATTGCAGAATAAGTGGCCAAGTGTCCTAATTGTTAGCAGGTTAAGGCAGAACATCTTAATCCTGGCGGTCTTACTTAGATTATTGAGGTTCTGACTTGGAAGTGGGAGGCCATTAATATGGACTTCGTGGTTGGTTTTCTGAGGACTAGGAGACAGCATGACTCCATATGGGTTATTGTGGACATGATGACTAAGTCTGCCCAGTTTATCCCTTTGAAGTCTACTTAAAGAGCCGAGGATTATGCGAGACTCTACATTGATGAGATTGTGAGATGGCATGGGATTCCTTTGTCTATCATTTCAGATAGAGGAGCAGTTTACTTCACATTTCTGGAGATCTTTCTAGAAAAGCTTGGGCACACAGGTAAAACTTAATACTGCCTTTCATTCTCACACTGATGGGCAGGTTGAGCGCACCATTCAGACATTAGAGGACATGTTGAGAGCATGTGTGATTGACTTCAGGGGTAGCTGGGATGACCATCTGCCTTTGATAGAGTTCTCGTATAATAATAGCTATCATTAGAGCATTGGGATGACACCATTTGAGGCACTGTATGGTAGGAGGTGTAGATCTCCAGTTGGGTGGTTCGGGTTGGAGAGTCATCCATTTTGGGTCCAGAGATCATTCATGAGGCCTTAGAGAAGGTCAGAGTGATTAGGGACAGGTTGGCTACTGCTTACAGTCGGCAGAAGTCATACGCAGTTAACAAAAAACGGCCCTTAGAGTTTGACGTTTGTGACCAGGTCTATCTAAAGATATCACCTATGAAAGGGGTGATGAGGTTTGGCTGGAAGGGGAAGTTAAGTCCGAGGTATGTTGGGCCATACGAGATCCTACAGCGTGTGGGTGAGGTGGCCTATGAGTTGGCATTGCCTGCGGAGCTAGCTTCTGTCCATCCAGTCTTTCATGAATCCATGTTAATGAAGTGCCTAGGTGATCCAGCATCGATTCTACCTGTAGAAAGTTTGGGGGTCGATAAAGACTTGTCCTATGAGGAGGTACCTGTTGAGATCTTCGACAGACAGATCAAGCGGCTGAGGAAAAAGCAGATTTCCACATTGAATGTATTGTGGAGAAATCATCTTGTTGAAGGTGCTACGTGGGAGGCTGAGGCCGAAATGAGATACCGCTACCCTCATCTTTTCAGCTCTTGAGGTTAGACTTCCTACTCTTAAGTCTAAGTTTCTTTATCTCTCCATTTTTGTTGCTATTGCTTGACTGTGCATGGTGATTATGTTATGATCTGACTGGCATTACGCTAGATAGTAGTAGTGTCATTCGGGGACGAATATTCCTAAGGGGGGGATAATGTAACAACCCTAAAAATGGATAAGATAAAAAATGCTTAATGTGTCAAGAATGCCTATGATTAGACCAGGGTTCACACAGATTGAAGCGCATAGAACCAGACCTCAAAACCCTCGCTACATCCAAGCCAACTAACTTGGGGAGTTATTTGAGCTTGGGAAGGTTGGTTCCAACCATGTAGGGCTCTCGAATACGAAGATTTACTCGAAGGAGTCTTTACCAGACTTAAAAAGGGGAAATCTTAGGTTTGAAGGGTCTAGGGGTAAAATGGTCTTTTTTACTGGCTAACGGTAGTATCGTAATTACCCTAAATATGTAATTAATTATTTAATTAGTAAGGTGGAAGGGAAATTTGGGGAGAGAGGGCCGAAATTGGGATCTTGAAGTGAAGTCTTGCTCCACCCGGCTTCAAACCTAGGTGGAAGCAATGAATTAATGTGATTTTTATTTAAGCTATTGAATTAATGTAATTAATTAATAATTATTATTCATTATCTTATTTAAACTAAAATAAAAATCAGATTTTTATTAAATAAACAAAACCCTATTGACTAAGTCCTAAAACTAGACTCCTAAGCCTCCTACAACTCCCACTCTCTCACGTTTATCTCTCCACTCTGACACTCAATCTCTCTTATTTTTCTCACGAAATTTCTCTGCCAAAATAAGATACAAAATCAGAAAAAATAAACCAAGTTCTTCACACTTGAATAACTCACACGAAATCACAAGAAAACAAATGTTAATCGCACACTAGGCTAAGGGAGGTAGTCATTCGAGTGGAGTTTATATTGAGGAGGCTTAGACGTGTTCTTGGGTGATGTTTTTGGGCAGCAAGTCAAGGGTTTAATGTCAAAAAGGTATGGGTTTTCTTCTCTCTTGGTCCCTTCCCCAGAGACCCCTTAAGGTTCATATTATTCATCCGAAAACTAGAATTGTTTCCCCTTTTGCATGCCCCTGTCACTAGCTCCCAATGAATCGTAGGTTGGGTATGATTGCTGGTAGATTTAGGTGTATGTTCTGTTTTCGTGATGAATATGATTATGTTTTTGTACTTGAAATCATATGAAAGACAACCATATATTCAAAATTTTGTGCAAGTGTGTGCGTGTGCAAGTATGTTACTATGAAAGAGGTTCTCGGGTTAAGGCTCCAAATTTGATAATTTTTTGGTTGTCATTTTACGTACATAAACCTATGTAAATGGTGATGTTCATTTAAATGGAAGTGTGGCTGATTTGAGTATCAATCTTTTGGCTAAACGAATCTATGAAAAATGCACCCCAAAAAGTGTTAAATGATCTATGAATTTCCCTAAGATTTCAAGTGAAAATGTTGGTGAAAATAAGCTAAAAAAATGACTAAATTTCCAGCAAACTTACAAGTTTAGTTTAGGCTAAATGTAGAGGAATAAATCAGGAAATTTATTTGAGTATAAAGGAATGAGGCCACTAGGATTCGAACTTGTGACCTCACCCGTATAATACCTTAAGATCGCGAAAAGGGAAATGGGGTCAAGGGGGATCGATACTGGGTGTACTGGCTGAAAATGTAAGGAACAAGAAAGTTAATAAAATAAAATGGGAGGCTTGGGAATCGAACCCACGACCTCCAGGCAGCAAGTGAAGTAAAGTAAAAATAAAAGAAAAGAAATGTGAGGCATGGGAATCGAACCCACGACCTCAAGGCTGTGAAGGAGAGTAAAGGAGAAAGGGAAAATAAAAAGAAAAGAAAGGTGAGGCGTGAGAATCGAAACCACAACCTCAAGGCAGTGAAGGGAGTTAAGGAGAAAAAATGAAAATAAAAGAATTGTGAGGCGTGGGAATTGAACCCACGACCTCTAGGCAGGCTGCAAAATTAAAGAAAAATAAAGAGAGTCTGTGTAGGTTTGATCACACAAGATCATGGTCTATGCGAATGAGACAAGAGAATTAAATGAAAAAATATAAAAGGGGCTGTGGGGTTCGATCCCACAACCCTTCGTCCAAATAAGAAGAGATTCCAAGGAGAAAAATAAAGAGGGAATGTTGATGTTGGGGCTCGATCTAGGGTTTCAATGTCATGAGGACTAAAAATAAAATCAAGGAAAAATGTAACTGTTGTCCAAGGGATTCGAACTTGGGTTCCCTTGCCCAAATTTCCGTATTGATACATAAGTCATACGTGAATTAAATGTTCAAGAATAATGCCACCTACTTAGATCGAAATCGAGATCTTGGCATACATACAAGGTACATAAGTCTTGTACTACATAATCTTAGGAAGATATGAGTCACTTAACGAACTATGAATAAAGCCTCATGACTGGTATGTATATACCCATAAGTCTAACATACGTTTAAAAATAAGTGAACCTAAGATGTCTGTAATGAAATGATGTAACCCTAGAAGGGTTAAGTACGAGTGTAAAACACACTAAATGGCCAAGTGCATTGGCATACGATGAAATGACTATTATGTAATGAAATGATTAAACCCTAGAAGTGTTAAGTAAGAGTGTGAAACACACAAATGGCCAAGTGCATTGGCATATGATGAAATGAACATTCACGTAAAAAGGGGTGAGTAATTATGAAGAGCAATTGTGCTAAGGTTAATGAATGTGGTGACAACATGATATGAGGCTAACGTAAAAGATGAGAACAATCTCAAATGAGCCTAAGTAAATGTTACCAAAATGTACTCACCTATGAGAGTGTGAGTTAATGAAGAGACCAGTCTCTATGAACACTCTAATGAAAGTATTGAGATTAACACAATTAATACTAATGATGAGATGAGAAATTATCTATTGAGCAATGATGTCATCATACTAGAAGCCAGCTTCCATGACGTATGAGTTGAATGTAATGGAACTTTATACTGAGCACCGATAGACTAGCTATGAGCGGTGATGCCTTCTTTAAGGAAGGGCGGAGGTTCACGTAACTTTCATGAGATGAGACTGTTCAGCATGCCGGGTATGAGTCTCCTTATATCTCTTAGTATACGAACCTATACTGCCAATATAGTGATCTGGCGGGGTTAAATTCCCATGTACGCTAGCATGTTTTGAGTCACTTTGGCCGGTGATTCCACCTCTTTTTGGTGTGGGGGAGACACTGGATTTCATGATGCTCACATGATCTATGTCGAGTAAAGTTAAAGTTTCCAATGAATGAATGAGGTCAGCCTCAAATGATGCACATAATGAAATGAACGATACCAAAGGTGTTAGTATAGGATAATCAAGAGGTGAGCTAGAGTCAAGTAATGACTCTAGGTTATTCTTGATCATTGTAAGCAAACCCGATGAGGGTCTTAAATTACATCCTAGGTATAACTGGTGTTTACTCTAGCTTATGAATGAATGAAATGAAGTACGTATGAATGAATGAAGCAGACTATGTGTTTGTTAAAGAAGGCTCCCTAGTTGAGGTCCCATATGTTGAGCCCTCATTTTGGAAAGTCTTAATGTCAAGTCCATGATTCCAAGGTCTCATGGCATATAAATGAATGTTATAAAAGATGTTATGTGCTATATGCAATATGATATATGCTAAGTGTGAGATGTTTTGTGTTGTGTGCAATATGATAACTATGATAATGCATGTTACTCTCATGGCATGACTTTCCTAATCCAAATTTGGAAAGCTCACTAACTTTCCTAATCCCAATTTGGCAAGTCCACTGACTTGACTTTCCATAATCATGTTGTTTGGAAATAGCTATTCTTACTCATGCATGTCCTTGGTGTGTGCTTGCATATACCCATACTTAGTACAAGTGTGTACTAATCCCATACAACTCTCTATTTTTAGGTGCAGGCACAGGTGGACGCTAGAGTTTACAAGTTGACGTTGCAGCTATCCGGACGTGGAGCTTTCATCCGGACTTGGTAGGCCCTCATGCTTTCGAGGATGTCTACCATTATTATCTATATTAAATGTAGGCTTTAGCTAGTGGAGCATGTTCCACTAGGGTTTCTTTCCACTTTTATTTCATACTTTGTATTGGTGCCATTTTGGCAAAAATACGTTTAATGCAATTATGAACTATTTCTTTCATTTTATTATCTCTATATTAGTAGAGTATAGGCCTTTGTCCTAAACCAACCATGAAATGGTTTTGGCTAAACCAAGTCAAGCTACCATGATCAAGCATCCTAGAAACACATGTCCAAGCTATTAATGGAAGAGCTCACTATCTCCATCCCAAGATACAATGAAGGCACTCTAGTCATGCTACTTCAAGCTATTCTTAGGAAAGCTACATTACTCAATCCCAAAATACCATGGGAACCACCATCCCCAACCTACCATAAAGTTCAACACCTCAAGCTACTATGAGTAATCTAACCCAAGCTTCTATGAGATTACACATCTCAAGCTACCATGAGTATTTCAACTCAAGACTCCTTGAGATTCACTATCCCAAGCTACCTTTGAGATCTACTATCACAACCTATCATGAGTACTTCACTCAAGCTACCATGTCCCTGGTGTTGTCTCACCTAGTGTACTACACAAGAAGTGATCATACAACTCACCTTCAAGCTAACCCTAGTCTACTATATATTGATTCATGTTAGGTTCTTAAGTCAATCTAGGGTTCCTTTATGTGAGAACTTTTTTCTCCTAATCATATTCATGTCTAGGTGTAGAAGAGAAAGGAAGCATCACCACAATCATCCTCATCATGACTTTATCCCAAAAGCCCTAGCATCAATGTCATAATGTCCCCTAAATGATTATTACCTTTAATTCATTATGATCTATGTTCAATTACATGTTTACTTCATTCAATTAGGTCATTAGAATGGAATTATAGTCATGCATGGTCATATAGGTTCAATTTATTCTTTACAAGTCAAGACCAACCTAGATCAATGAAGCCTAGTTCAGTGCATATCTAAGTTATTCAATCCTGATCAAATAGTATAGGATACAATTGAATAAAGAAGATCAACATAAAACATTCATCTATCCTCTAATGGACTAAAATCATCAAAATCATCTTCACGTGCAATTACCACAATTAACTATGAATTCACCATGAAAACAGTGCATAATCATCATATAAATATCATTGAATGCTAAAAACTTGATAGGGATCACAATCAAGCCTTACCCACGTACAATGCCATCACAACCCTCTCTAGATTGGGGTTCTTTGGAATCACAATTGAAGGGAACTAGGGGGGCTTCATGGATGGAAGAATCCATGAACGAATAAGCTTCACATACCTTATATTTGAGCGTTAAACCCAGCTTGATTCCTTGATTAATTCGTCCTAAAAAGATGCTGCAATTTCTCTTCTTCTTCAATGGTGGTTTAGGGAGAATTTTTGGAGAGAAAGGTTTTGATTTGGAGTCTATGGTCTAAATGTCTATTGTACTGCTTATATACACTTCAAATACCTAAAGTAACCGCCAATAATTAATCCCTAAAATTCCCAAAAGACCCCTGCAACTATTGAACCATTTAACCAATTCTAATTTGACTTAAACTCGACGCGACCAAATCTGGGAGTTTATTGCGCATTGCGGAGGCATTTTTTATTCTTAGTTCTAGAAAATTTTGAGACAGAATGGTTCGTGACAGTCCCGCATCGCAGGGAAAGATTTTTCCCTTAAAGTGCTTACTGTGCGTCGAGCAGCAACCTTCACTTCTTGTCTGCCTGAAAGCTTTGATGGCCCATGTTTGGGTCCTCCTCAGGGACCCTTAGGCTGGTTCCCGGGGCATCGTTGTCGGACGTTTCAATCCTTTACATGCAAGGCTATGTGTTTGAACCATACATACTCAATTTCAATCCCAAACCATCCCCCAAAACTCCACTACAAAACACTACGACACACTAGTTCAACTTTGACTAGTTTCCGGACATCTTAGACATCCTTGGACGTTTGACCTCCAAACTCTTCCAAACTTCATATACTGCCTCTAAATATTTATTTTAGTCATTTTAAAACCTTATAAGCTCATGTCACACTCATGTTAGTCTCTATCTTGCCTTAATTCATTTTTGTGGTGTTACATATGTAAGCTGCACTAAGCGAGGAGTCTGTGTAAACTCTGTGTATGATATGTGAGAGGCCTATGTATACCTCAATATGTAAGAAGTTTTCATTTTTCCGAATTTTTGACCTATGATATGTTATGACGAATGCTAAGGACTTATCCAAGTCCTTTTCGAGGCGAAGACGCCGGTTACGTCTAGGTGGTTCTCTCCGGTCGTGTCAATAGGGTTTATGCCAAATTATGAACGTGAACGAATCAATTCAATGTTTTCAATAACCATGCATAGAACTTAATAATTGGAACTCAACAACTAAATAACTCAAGGAGTCAATGATACAACTCATCTCAAGAATGTTTGACTCACCGGGTTCATGAAGAATTTGAGACATGAATTACTCAATTAAAGGACTGAATGATGCCTCTTATCTCAAGATTGTTTGACTCATAGGGTTCATTAGGAATTATGGGCATTCACTACTCAACTCTAGGATCTTTATGATTGTCAGGATTGAGAGGTACACCCTAGATGTAATATGACACATGGAACCCTGAAAAACTCTATTTAAACAACTTAGCATATTACAACATAAGATAATGGAAAAGTATGGAAATTTAAAATATTTTTCTAAAACAATCAAGGTGTGATTAAAATGAAGTGAAATTCATAACATCGTCTTAAACCATATGATACTTTAATAGTCTTAGGTACACAAACCATACAATATTTATAACATAAAAGAAATACATAAAATGGAAAGGGTAATCACGTACTCGATGCTATGAAGACTCACCAAATCGTTGCATCTTGCTGTATTGCGACCTTTGCCACAAGGATGGAAGTAAATATTTTCAGATCCTACATGTTATAAGAATGCAGGGAAAATATGTGTTAGTACAAAAATATAGTAAATATGATGGCTAGTATAAATCATCAACATAAGCGTATAAGAGGAATCAACATAAGACATAGACCATAATCATAAGAGACAATAACATAAGATAAACATAAGAGACATCATCACAAGATGCATGCTATATGCATAAGAAATAACATCATAGTTATAGGCATAATCAATGCATCTAACTGAACATAATATAGGAGAAATATTTCATAAGTCACCTCAAGGCAATCTTCTACAATGTATAAATAAGACCTCATAATCCAACCAATTCTAAGAAAGTTACTTTAGGTCCTCATTCATATTCATCATTCTTTTGCTATAATCCTTACCTTATAATTCACAAATAAGGGAAATCACCTCTAGTTATACATGTCATGGGGGTTTAGGTTCCAGTATCCAGATCACACTTAAAACGGTTGCTGATCTTCACTTCAGCAAAATCAGTTGTGAGTCCTCGTTCTCCGAGGAAAACTGTCATGAGTTTTTTTTAATATTTGTAGTCCTTTGTTTTAGTTTTTCTAGGTCTAGTCGGAGTATGTCCCAACATTTCTAGTCAGTTTAGAGGCTTATTTCTGACATAGCTAGATTCATCTTAGTATTTAGTTAATATCTTCTTTGTAATAAACACATTATATTTCATTTATCTTAGTTATAGTATATGATTATTCCCCATACTATCATTTTATTTATGATATAGATTCCGCATCAGTTTCTTAACTTTAATATGATCATGACCATGCAAGCAAGGTTAGCTTGGCATCACTTGTGGTCCTAGGTCCCTTGTTTGTGTCTACGAGTAGCTTCGACACGTGACATTAAGCCCTCAAATCCAAAGAATTTCTCCATAGGTTTCGTCACCAGGCATGTGAGATTTCACTAGTGAGTTCCTTTCATTCACTAGGTCCCTAGAAATCATCCAGCTCCTTGATTCTCCATATCTTTTTAGACCCAGGGTTTGTACAACCTTGGAAAATTTCCATTATTGAGTTTTTGTACTTATTTCTTGGAAAGTTTGTTTGATTCCATCTATGAAACTTGATATACCATGAGTTTATGGTATTTTTGATTCATTTCAATTAACATATCTGTCTATCTAGTGCCATTTTATATTTTAAATAATGTTTTATGTGTTATTTTTGCATGAAACAGGCTTGGACGCGATTTAGTGAGATAACAACTAAAATTCTGCAAAAGTGACTTCGCATAGAGTGGCCTATAGACCGTAGGTATTATGAAGGTCTTTTGATGGGTAGGAGTAGATAGGAGCATCAGTGAATTTTTAGCCAGTATTGAACTATTGGCCATCCTGCACATCCGTTGAATGTATTCATAGAGTTGAAGTTCCAGTATCTGATGAAAATGCCAATTGTGGAGCCACAAAAGAGTACCCAACCTACGGTCCGTCCTGCACATCCTTTGTTGGTGATTATAGAGTCCAACCTCTACTTAAAAAGTTTTAAGTATTGATCAACAGAGGGGGACCTATGGTCCGTAGGTCGATTCATCAATCAGAGCTGCATTTTAGCAAGTTTATTTCCTTATTTTATTTACCTTTTGCTTAGTACATGTTTTCCTATAAATAGGGTATGTAAATCTCATTTTTGGAGGTTATACATTATTGTTTACTTTTAGTTCTTGATATTTTCTTGGGAATAAACTTGCAAACTTTGGCAATTTGAATTACGGATATTGGTTTATAAGATTTGGTTTCGAAATTCAATTATAGATTTTTGGTTTATAAGCGAGGAACAACGTATGAATAATAACTAAGTAGTTCTTGAATAGTGTTGATACATGTATTTATAATTCTTTCGCTTACAATTCTTATTTGAGAGTGCACGTGTTAGAAATCACCTTGTTACTACTTGTCGGACAAGGGAGGTAGTTAACGCAAAAACAATTATCAATAGAGATTTAGTAAGATACTATCTAATAGTGTTGTGTAAATTGGTCGAGGTTGAAATCTAATACATATATTGACGTGATGTCTAATCTGAGGTAAAGGTAAGGGTTAGTAGAGTTTACACACATAGACATACCAAAGTGCAGAGTGAAATTCCCTATTTAGAGGACCAATCACTTAGGGATATCTATTTTAGAAACTTTATATGTAAAACACTAGGAAATGATTACTATTATTAGGATTACCGCGTTAAGATCTTATAGTAACACATACACCCTAGTTTCTCTCTCATATTGATAACTCAAAGTTTGAATCTTGGTCAATTTAACTTAAACAACAGTCGGTTATTTGCTTACAAGCCTCCCCCCATTAATTACTTTTTGTCGGAAATAGGTTGACTAGACTAATATAATTGTAAGTTAAGTTTAAGAATGAACCATATTGCTCGTGGGATATCCCCTAACCAATAAGTTGGGTCTTTATTTGACGATGAACACTTATACTTCTTTAGGGAATTGTTACTTGAGCCTATCAAATTTTTGACCAGTTCCCCTGAAAAAGGCTTTTGGATTATGTTTTTACTAAATTGTCAAAATTTAGTCAATATTTCATAATTTTACATTTTCTTTTCTTTTGTTCTCTACAGGCTTCTATTCTAGTTCATGCCAAGAACACGGAGTCGAGATGAACCATTGACCCATACGACCCCAATCTAAGCAAGACTTTGAGAAAAGTGTCTAATTATTGGGGGGGGGGCAATAATAATCCAATGATAGAGGATCATGAGGATATAGTGAATCAGAAGAATGATCCGGTTCCTGGTGGTAATCTACTCAGACATTCATTGAAGGTACATAACCTTCCAGAGCCTAGGTTACATGATAATTACAGGGTCGACTTCAATAATGTTGAATCTAAAGGACCTATTGTTCTCTTTCCTCTACCTCCAGGTCATACATTTGTGGTGACAAGTATTCTAATGCAGATGTTTACCGCAAGTGGGATTTTTTATGGTCTAGATTTGGAAGATCTGCATGGGCACATGGCTAAGTTGAGGAGTGTATGCAATAGGTGTTTGGTAATACATGAGTTGGATATGAACATCATAGGTTTGAGAGTCGTATCAAATGTTTGCGCCGCTGCCGGGGAGCTTGTCCATCTCCAAGCAGGCTTAGCCCACATCACAACCTCAACTTGAGGATACACTTGTATGTGGTTTTACTATGGACATCTTTGAGACCACCCTTTACATGATAATATATGGCCTATACCATACTCTGCCCATCAATACAAAAGGTTTAGACTATTGCATGGGCATTATCAAGAATGGGGAATTTTAGAAGAATGTAGAGTAGCGGGAGTCACTTATTATATGGCTAGCATGACCACTTTCAATGAATGGAGAGCATGTACACTGGGTTAGTACTCTGAGTCAGTGATTTAAGAAGTCTACCCTTAATTTTGCTGTAATTTTGTTTGGTTGTTGGTGCGAAATAGACTGTACCATACCCGGGCGGACATTGTGGTCACTTGGGATGGAGCGGTGATAGTTACATCCATAGTAGTGGGACTCGTGATAGAATTTATCCATATACTAATTGGGGAGATCAACTAGAGGGCCTCTAAAGACACTACCACTTTGCATGTTCCGTGCCTCATCTTCCAGCTATGTAGGGACTTAGTTGTACCAGTTTTTCATTATGAAAGGTCGCTTCCTGAAACCAAAACCTAGTAGTACATTGTAGAGATGCACAGGTTGAGGTACCACCTCTAGGTGATGATATTTCCATCGATGTTGAAGAGATGTAGGATTATTATTCAACCCTTCTAATAACTACATCACATACCCAGGCTCCCCCGTCTTCGTCCTCCAGTAAGGCCCTTAGTTGTTTAAGACCCAACCAATTTTCAGGCTCCATCACCATTCTTATAGCCAGAATCCAAAAGCTAGTGACACTGATTGCCACCCTGCTTCAGCACAATTAAAATTTTGATACAACGGTCCATAGCAGATTCCGAGGTGAGGATCAAGATGATGATGGATTAAAAGGCTCAAAATTTTCATCAAAACCCTTATCCTTTTTAGTTGTGTGTGTTGGAGAGGCCAGCCACGACTATTGATGTTTCCACCTTCCCAGAGGAGTTGGTTAGATTCTATGGTGATATTGACATACTCTTGCCCCCAAAGAGTAAACCGGAGTCTTTCTCTCCAACACCAAATGATGAGGTGGTTATGATAGACCTATTGAGCGATGATATGCCTCCACTAGATTTTATCTATGTTGCTGGGAAGTGCCCAGATCAGGTCATACATCTGATGATTTTAAGGCCCACAAATTTAGAAAGAAGGAGCGCCAGAAATGGGAGGAGGTAACGAGGTAATCATTACTAGATGACGAGTTCAAACATTCGCGTGCCAGTGATATAGGTGTTGGCCAATCAAGCAGTGTGGCACTAGTTACAGTTCTATGATAATTGATGAGAGCACTATTGTAACACTCTGAAAGTCCATGACTTGGTCTAGAGCCTCACATGATGAACCAAGACGTGAAATACTGTTTCAAAGCCTAATTTAATGTATTGAAACTATTTAGGAAGTGTTAGAATCAAAACATCAAGAAACGTCCAAGTCGTCCGAAAACTAGTACAATTGAACAAGTAAAACGTCCTTACGTTTTGTGAAGGTTTGGATGTGTTGTATGAAGTTTAAAACTTTTAAAATAACATTAAATAAATGAAATAATGTATATAGGGTAAAAATGTCCAGGTACGACCACCCAAGGACCGCCCGAGGGGCCCTTGATGGGACCCATACTTGGCCAAGCAAGCTGCCAATACAGCAACAATTGGCCTAGCAGGGAACCAGTCCACGTCGCGGAGTTGGTCCACCATGGACCAAAAATAATTGTCCTTGTCGCGGACACGTAACGGACTCCACTGTATCGAATATTAATTTTGGAAATCCTGTGTGAATATCTTCGTGATGCGAACTTGTTTCCCGACCAAAATCTAAAATATAGAATTCAAGTTTGACTTCATTAAAAGGTCAACTTAAGTGGGGGATATTTTGGGTATTTTAGAGGAGGGTTATATATTGATTTTAATTCAGTTTTTCCTCACAAATTCACACTAAAAAAAATACCCAAATCAAACCCCAAAATCTCTCACTTCTCTCTATTTTCTCTTTCTACTCAACCTTCATTGAAGAAGCTTTGAAGCTTAAAGAAAGAGACCAAATCCCAAAGTTTTCGACTCAAATTTGTGGCTAATGTTTTGGTGAAAGTATGTTTTTTTTCATTCTTGGGATTCCTTTCACCAAGAGGTCCTTTCAAAGAGATTTCTAAACTTTCCCAAACTAGGGTTTTTCTCTACACATGAGTCTTTTTTGAAAAATGAAATTGAGAATCAATTGTGATGAATTATGGATAATTAATTTTGTTTATGTATATATGAATGGTTAATTATTGTTATTCACTCAATATTCCCATGGACCCATATATTCGCCAATTTCATTAAATCCTTTAATTGATATGGTGAGTTATGAAGATGATAAACATGTGAATTGACTACATCAATTTAAAATTATGGAATTTCTTCTTGAATTTACCTTGTTTATGTATTGATTATGTATTCATGGTAATAGAAGTATGAAGGTTATTGAAAGGGGAAAGGAGGTATGGTTATTGGTTCTTCTTGGATTCAATTATGAAGTATGAGTTACTTCGATAGTAATGCTCCTATGTCTAATGCGTGGTTGTGATGTTGATGCTATGTATTCCTTATGCTTAACCCTAAGACACTTGAATTATCTGTGAAGTATGTATGCATTTTATGATACGATTATTATATGATTGAAAGTATTTCTCATAATTATTATAAAGTGTAAGTGAAAGGTTTACTCTGTTGAATAGGGTTTCTAAAGTGAAAGGATTGTTCTCACTTATGATGACCTATGAGCTAATATGAGAAGATGTTTACAATGGGGTGTAGAAGAGGCTAATGTGAAATTGTAAGTTGAAATAAGTTGATTACTAAAGGGAATAGATGCATAGCACAGTAAGGGAATGTAAATGAGATAAGA
Source organism: Solanum sitiens (assembly GCA_016801875.1). Classification (NCBI taxonomy): domain Eukaryota; kingdom Viridiplantae; phylum Streptophyta; class Magnoliopsida; order Solanales; family Solanaceae; genus Solanum; species Solanum sitiens. The sequence goes on along the minus strand of JABWTJ010000222.1, from coordinate 342,035 downwards.
GGTCTCACATTTAGTAAGTCCGACCTCCCACATGGGTTTCTTCACGTCTAGCAAGTCTGGATACGTGTTGTCTCATGAGATGGAAACCTACATGTCTAGCAATTCAAGGTTTTTAGTAGCAATCTCATTTTCCCTTATTTATGTGCCCACATAGGACCTTATCTTTGTGGATCCACGTAGATAGCTATGTATGATTGGTTACACCTTAGGCAAGTGTTAACCCTCTGTTTTACGTGTGGCAGGAGAACACCGGATTCCATGTAGCTCATATTGTCTAATGTCGGTTATTGCACTTATTTATGCAAAGTAAAAGTAAATGAACAAGTTAAGTATGTGAACTCTTATTAGGGTAGTCTTAAATGCTACTACATAGTGTGAGGGAGGGTATGTTACTTCTCTTACACATTGCACATGTGGTATCCTAACAGATGATCTTAGTATTGTTCTTGTATGACTAAGATGATTATATGCTATTTATGTCAAGTCATATATGATCTTATGAATTAAGCATGTTATGATTATATATGAAGTTATGTTGTATGCATGAAGTAGGTGGCTCAATGTGATACTTACCTTTGGATAGGGTTATGGGGTTCTATTCTTTGCATTGCACGAGTATTGCTTGAGTTTCTTATATGTTGAGTTAATTATAGGTTTAGTTTCTTATGTGTTGGGTTGATTTATGATGTTCCATATATGTGCTTAATAAGGTTGTATGACAGTAAGAATAGTTTTTACTAAATTGAGCCTTAGAACCATACTTAGTACAAGTGGTTTGTCCTAACCCATATTTCTTCCCTTTTTCCCAAACAATGTAGGTTTGGGCCTTGAGTTATCATGGTTGCTTTGCAAAAAGACTTGGACTTTTCCCCAAGTTTTGTTAGGTCCTCTAGTTCGAGGATGGTTCCACGTATTCTACCTTAGTAGTATTCATCTTGTCTAAAGACATTTATTTCTTTACTATTGTGGGAGATATTGTTGTAAGCCCTATATGGAAAATATGAATTTTATAAGGGCTCTGACCGAATTTTCTACTTCATTTTAGATGGTTTAATGTGAGACAAAGTAGTAGGCTAAATTGCTATGTATTGGTTATATTATGTAAATGAGAAGCCTAAGTAAGCTGCATATGCGAGGAGTTTATGTAAACTCTCTATATGTAGTATGCGAGAATTCTATGTAAACCTCACTATGTGTATGTAAAAAGTTTTAGTTTTTCTGCGTTTTTGACCTATGATATTTTATGACGAATGCTAAGGGCTTGTCCAAGTCCTCCTCGAGGACAAAGACGCCGGTTACGTCTAGGGGGTGCTCCCCAATCATGAAAAACTTGGTATCATAGTATGAGGTTGAATAAATCTTAGGATTAATGTATCATTAGACCACGTCTACGTAGAGTCTTGTTCATGGGTGTGAAGCGCGCCACACTTATGAATGAGAGGCTATGTGATGATTAGGAAATTCTCATCTTATTGATATTTCTATGTCGTGCCTCAAGATTCTTAACTCTATATTTGCTTTCTTCTAATCCCTTTCTTGTGTTTATAGGCAATGAATACAAAAAGGAACAACGCTAGAAGGTCCGAAGAGGAGAATACGAATGAGGTAGTTCCCCCTCTAGCTCCTCAAAACCCTCAAGTTCCTATTGAAGAAGTGTCTATGTCTAATGTGGAGAGAAGGGCGATCATTCAAAGTTGACTCAAGTGATGGCTACTCATGTTCCTAGGAATAATAGGATGCAAATGGAACCCAACGCTAGCACCACCGCGTCAAGGATAAGGTATTTCACAAGGATGAATCCTCCTGCTTTCTTTGGCTCCAAGATCGAAAAAGACCTACAAGGGTTCATAGATGAAGTATTCAAAGTGGTTGATGTCATGGGTGTGACTTCTGAAGAAAAGGCGGAACTAACCGCCTATCAACTCTAAGATGTGGCTCAAGTTTGGTATGAACAATTGAAGGATGAGAGGCCGGTTAGAGAAGGCCGAATTAGATGGGGAGCTTTCAAGACGGCTTTCCTTGATAGGTTCTTTCCTTTGGAATTACGGGATGTAAGACCTCGAAAATGAGATAACGTGTCTAGAGCCTAATATGTTCGTCTTAATGTTATAAGGTCCTAAAATGCCTTATTATTTCATAAAGAGTCAGTATGCAAAGTTTGAAGTGATTTGGAAGTCGAACGTCAAGAGACGTCCAAGACGTTCGATGAATAGTCGCTAATGTGCCTCATGTGTGTATGCATGCCTAAGTTGTGTGAACTGAGTCATAATAGTCTTGAAATGGTTTTAAATGATTTTTAATGTTATTGTATGAAGTTTCGTGAAGTTTGTAGGTCAAACGCCCAAGAACGTCCAAGGCGTTTGAAAGATAGCCCCTAAGACGTTCATCGTATGTCATGTTGGGGTCAAGGCTGTTTGGACGTCTTGTAGGTGTTTGTTTTGGACGAAACTTATGTGGAAGGTCTATAACATGTTAAGGTTTGAAATCGCATTGGAAACGTCCGGGTACGACTTCTAAAGGGCCCCACAAGAGGCCCCACAAGAAGGACCTCATGGCTGCCTAAACACTGCCTGGGCAGTGTCCCTTGACGGACCCAATGACGGACCGTTGGGACACCAACGGACCGTCAAGCAGGTCTCGTCGAAGGAGACTTGACTTGTGCAGGTTGTGATCCAAGTAATTGGCTAAGTGTCCTGCGACGAAAGGCTGCCACGGCCCGTCATGGCCATGACGCCCCGTCGAGGACCTCGTCGCAAGCTGCCTGCAAGTTGGCTGCTGCGTGCTGCGACTTAAAGGGGTGAACGGTAAATTCACCCCACGTCCTAACCTGACTAAAATAGGTTTAATTAAGTAATTTTAGGTGTATATAAGTCCCTAAAAACGTGATTAACCCATTCCCAAACCCTCTCTCAAATTGAACCCTTTCTCTCCAAAATATTCTCTCTAGAACCTCCTTGGTTTTTGAAGCTCAAGAACAGCTTGTAGATGGAATTCTCATGGGTTATTCATCATGTTTTATAGGGCTTCATGAATATTAAGGTATGGTGATCCTTCATCTCTAAGTAACCTTTCACTTGGAGAGTTCTTCTCAATGTTTTTCAAAGAAATCTTATGAACAAGTTTCCAATCTTCCAATCTAGCCATGGGTTCTTTTTCAAAACGTTTCTAAAGATTAAATCATGATGAATTATTATTAATATGATGATTTGAATGTGATTTCACTTCAATTGCATGATGAACCCATGTTCCTTCCAAAATTAGGTTTAGCTCTTGTATGGGCTTTATGATTTCGGCTTGTTCTTGATAAATTGGTGATTCTCTTATGTTGAATTGCTTGTGGTTATTGTTATTTACATTAATTGATGTTGAATTGATGATGATAAGTTCATGATGATAAATATATGAAGAATTGAACATGAATAGCCTATGTTTCTACATGTTGTCTTGAAGTTGATTGTGAGATCGATTGAGTAGACTTTTGATTATGTATGAACTGATTTAGCTACTGTTTTAGGGTGATGTAATGGATGAATTTTATAGGTATAAATCCTAAATGGTCTAATTAAGAAAGTCTTGCATGAATTGGTATAGATTCTTTAGGTTATGAAGTCAAGAAGCTAAGTATGTGATGGATCTTGAATTGTGATTAGATGATGCATGACTTAGGCTTGATTTCTTACCTAATTAGCTACTGCCTTAGAATCATATATGTATGAAACATGATCTAAAAATCAAAGTAAGGGAAGTTAGCTAATGATCAATGTTATCCTATTTTCCTAATATGTTGAGATGTTGTATTACGTTATGGTATAATCTTGTAGCGACTTGTACATGGTTTCCTATATGTTTAAAGTACATTTAGCTACTGCCATATATGTATTTTATTGATGAATAAGGTGTATTGATCAATGATGATTAAAGGGTGAGAAATTGGTAAGAATGCTTATTCTCTTTACTCTTCTACTTCTCTATTCTTTATAGTAATGTTGATGAAGCCTTGTATGGCATTGTGTGGTATGGTCCACTTATGGTGGCGGTGTTTACGTTATTGTCATTATATATGTGCTGAACTTAGCCTTGAAGGCATATTGATGAACTTATGAACGTGTGCCTAAAATGATACTATGAGAAGCTTATGCCTACTTTCCTATTCTAGTTGTGAATTAGGTAGTGTGGCTATTGTATGAGCATGTATATAATCATGTTAGGGTATTGTATAGGTGCTGCCATTGATGTGTTAAAATGGTTAATAGCCTCTACCCATGTATTCCTTATATGAAAGTGTAAATAGCTAAAGTTAGGAGTATTGATTTCATGGTATATATTGCCTTGTCTCCTATGCTATTATGTGTTGTGTGCTATGTGCCTGAAAGTATAATGTGGTCTAATAGTGTGGCTGACTTAAGATGATATTGCTAGCCATGATGTGATCATATTGGTCAATGTACACACACTCTCACTTACATGCGTATTATAAGTAGTATAAGTCATTGTGTCTAAATGAAAGGTAATTCTCATATTCACTAGTGTCTACTACTATGCATGTTAAGGTGATGTTTATGAATGTATGATTTGTATTCCCTTACTAGGATGACTTGATAGGTGGACTAGTATGGACAAGGGTATGGGACCTTGTTTATACATTGCACATGTGTACCTTGATAGGATAACTCCTAGGTTTGGTTCTTATGCGTATGAAGGATGATTATATGAATATGTTATGAATATGATGTACATGATATGATGAGGTATGAATGTGTATAGTGTCTTAGTAGGTTTATATGAAAGTATTGCTCATATAGTTATGCCTATAGACTTATGCATTGATATATGAACATGTGTGACTTGATGTGTTATGTGAAAGGTTTGCTCACATTTATATATACCCTCACACACATGAATGATGATCTAGGGGCCTTGAGATGGGTGCCCAAGAATGCTATGAATTCTAGATAGGTGCTTGAATATGCTATAAGCATATAAGTAATGGATATTTTAAACCTTATGTTTTATAAATAAACGTAATAAAGGCTTTTCAAATAAAGGGAACCTAGCTTAGCACCGAGAGAACTTGACAATGGGAGGTGATGACTTATCCCTAGAAGGAAAGATTCATCCTAGAAGTTGCCCATGTGATGATAACTTCCATGTTCGATGGATATGTCACTTTAAGGGATTCCCATGAGGAGCGGCCCACTTTACCATATGGTATGAATAGGGATATCTACCTCTTAGTTCCATAAACTATGCTTGCCACATAGGATCTAGCAAAGTGAATTCACTTGATATGCTAGCATATATGTTAATGTTCTACCTTGGCTAGGTAGTAACACCTTCCTTTGGTGTAAGGCTCTACAACACCGAATTCCATGATTACACCCATGGTCTTAGTGTCGGTTAAGGCTATGGTTTCCCTAAAGTAAAATGGACAATGGAAGTAATTGAATAGGATCCTAACTAGGAGGACTTAAGGTAAGTTACTTAGGATAGGTGGAAGTAATGAACCCATCTAGACATTGCACAAGTGACTCCTTAGGAAGTCTTAGGAAGGTTCTCTAATGCATATGATTATGTATGTGTCCTTTATGTATGATATTGTAGTCTTGGTTTGACTACGTTTATGTTATACTATACTTCTATGATGGCATGAGTTGTCTTGTGTAGATGCTATGTATGGTTTTCTATTATGTTCCTAAGGTGATGCATTGCACCAAGTATTCCTAAAGGATTCCTTAGGAGGTTAATGAATTGAAAGAAAGAGTTAAATGCTAAGAAGGATGAGTTTATTATAAAGTGACCTTTATGTGTACTTATATTCTATATGTATGATTATTGGCCTTTGAATGTGTTGTTATGAGGTATATGGATGATATAAATGATATTGATAAAGGTTTTACGACGATTTACTCAAAATGGCATGAAGTATGATTTCAAAGGAAATGTCCCTTTTAAATGCATGTTTTCGCATGGTTGCCATACTTAGTACATTCTTGTGCTAATCCCATTCTTCTTTACATTTTTACACAAAGTGTAGGTATTGGAATGCTTAAAGAAGGTCTATGATTGAGGAGCTTGATAGGTGATTTCCCAAGCTCAAGGAAAGGAATCCTTAAGTTCAAGGATGTCCTACTAATGTCTTTAATGTAAAGTCTTTAAATATTGTATAGTTATGTAATGTGTAGTATGGGCCGTGTCTCTAATGTACTCTAAAGTTATTGAGTCTAAGATGGCATAGGGACTTAGAGTCTAAATATGTACTATGACTTATGTTTTATATATATGCGATGTGATGTTTCTAGCATATGATGTGCTATGAAAAGTTTTAAATTTTCCGCTAAATTTACTATGTCAATGCAATGAATGATATGAGAGGCTTGTCTTAGACCTCCGAGAGGTCGACGACGCATGTTACAATCCAAGATTGTACCCTATCTTCTAGGGTATGCTTTTGGGTTGTGACAAACTTGGTATCAGAGCATGAGGTTTATGAAGCGGTTTTAGGTTCTAAAAAGTCTCATATTGCCACGTCTAGTAGAGTCTCGTATCATTGGTGGTGAGTCGCGACACATTTAATGGTACGAGAGGCTATAGGACGATAGTGTTTCCCTTCTTCATCAATCTCATATCGTGCCATAGAACTTAATTCTATAAGATCTCTCTCTTATGTTTTCTTGTCCGGTGGTCTTTTAGATATGATTGCTTGGATGAGAGTTGCTCTATGCTTGAGGGATAAAAGGTGAGTTTGAAATGCTTATCTTTGTTTTATGGTTTGAATGAGTATGTGTGAAGGTGACACTTGTCTTTATTTGATGATGTATATACTAATTAAGGCGACTTGAAGGGTAAACTAGACTTAGGTAGGGGTATGGCACTCTACCTATGTCTTGCACTAGTTTTCCTTGATGGAGACCTTAAGAGGTTAATACTATGTATGTGTATGATGATAAATGTGAATGTCCTTATGAGATGATCTCTATGCTTGTAAACATGTAAATAGCCTAGTGAGCTAAAGAATTGGAGTTACTCATGCATGAAGGCTATAGATGAGTGGAGTATGATGCTAATTGTAGTTCTTATTTGGGTTACTTGGTTTAGTGAAGTTATGGAGATTTACTTGATCATTGCACGTGTTAACTCTATGAGGATTATGATTGGTCATCTTACCTTGCTTTATATGAAATATCTCTTATATTGATGATGTGATGCCAATTATGGCAATATATGAAATCTATGTGAAATAGCATGTTATGTCGAATGGTATATGTCATAGTTGAAGCATGCTAGAAGTTATGGTAGTTAAAGTGATTTCTCTTAAATGGTGTATTCCTATATGGTTTTGTATGATAGTAGCCAAATATTTGGATTTGAACTTGGATTGTTTAATGACTATCTATAAAAGTATGTTATTCTATGAGTATATGTGATTAAAAGTGTGCATTGTTTTCCTTTGCATATAAATGGTACTTGATGAGTTGCTAGTATAAATAGGAGTCTTTTGTGGACACTTGAGTTGTAAATATAGTATGCATGCTTATGAAGAATGAGTTGGTAAAGCTTTGTTTCTTATAAATCCATACTTGTTCCATCAAATGTCTAAATGTTGCACTTTTGGGTATTTGTCTATTGATCATGAAGATGTGCATGATACGATTCTTTATACATGATGTTAATCTTGTTGACTATATGGTGATGGTATTAGTTGCTATAAGTGTGGTTGTTTCCTCTATGCATGTTGATATAGGATTTGAGTGTAAAGGCTTGTGATCACATGATAAGGTTTAGAATGCCTTAGTGTTGCAAAGATTGAGTTTATGAAAATTTTCTCTAAAGTAGTAATCACTCTAAGTGATAAATATGAAAGTTTTGTATTTGATATCCTTTATATGTTGGGTTACGTTACTCTTAATTGGGTTTGCCCTAAGTGGGGGATGGTGTTTGAGTAGTGAGACTTGTAGAAATTGTCTACATTGTCCTTCTATTCTTACTTGAATTAGAAAATATGAATTCTTAGTATGCTTATTCATGAAGATAGTCTTGCATAAAGTATGAATTGCATGATCCTTATATGATTGGTATGAATTGATTGACATCGTCTTAGAGACATGGTGAATTTTCTAAAAGCATGAAAAGAAATTTTTGAAAAATCCATGTTTTCTCTTGTTGACTCGCATTTTAATGTGCTAATTGTGAAGTTGACTTCATGAGGTAAGACAAGGAACTTAGTAATAGTCATTTGTAGGTTAAATTGTTTAGCCTTGTAATGGAAGTTGAGTGTCTTTTACAATGAAAAATGTGAACTCTCTTTAAAATTTAGTGATTTGATGATTTGTGATGCAAAATTGTAGGCTCATTCTTGCAAAGTGAAAGCATGTTTAGCTAAGTGTACATGTGTGTGCCTATAATTTGTGTTATTTTTCCAAAAATGAGGCTTACTATAAGGGTAAGTATTATATTAAGAAAATAAATTGTGGAATGACTTCCTATTTTGTGGTGATGTACTTGGTGTGATTTGCCATTTAGATTTCACTAAGAATAAAATATATGCATGTCTTTGCTTGAAAGTTGAGATTTTCTCATTTTTAAAGAAATTGACCTTGTTCTTTGCTGATGTGTGACTCATGATTCGTGCAATGTGTTGAGGAGTAAGATATTCCTCCATGTACACCATTAAGTATGATATGGTTGAGTATGACCTTCATGGTACTAGGTCTAACTAATGAAGATTTTTGTGAATTTAACTAACTCAAGTTTATATGCATTAAAGTATGAGTGCTTAATTAACTTTGAGTGTAAGTTATGATCTGTCTATGAGTAGTTTTCAAGATTTTCTTGTAATGAATTAAGGCGTAATGATCATCTTATGATTAGGAGAAGGATGTTCCCCTATGAACATGAAAAAAGAACTTTTGTGTTTGGTGCATTAGAGAGTGAGTGAATAATGATTTTTCTTGCTTATGTGCATTGAGTGCTAAAAGGATTTGATGATACTTTAAATGTGATGAACTGCTCTTATGTGCATTGTAGTCCTTGAAGTGATTAAAGAGTCCTAAGTGTCATTCGAGGACGAATGTTCCCAAGTGGGGGATATTGTAAGACCTCGAAAATGAGATAAGGTGTCTAGAGCCTAATATGTTCGTCTTAATGTTATAAGGTCCTAAAATGCCTTATTATTTCATGAAGAGTCAGTATGCAAAGTTTGAAGTGATTTGGAAGTCGAACGTCAAGAGACGTCCAAGACGTTCGACGAATAGTCGCTAATGTGCCTCATGTGTGTATGCATGCCTAAATTGTGTGAACTGAGTCAAATAAGTCTTGAAATGGTTTTAAATGATTTTTAATGTTATTGTATGAAGTTTCGTGAAGTTTGTAGGTCAAATGCCCAAGAACGTCCAAGGCGTTTGAAAGATAGCCCCTAAGACGTTCATCGTATGTCATGTTGGGGTCAAGGCTGTTTGGACGTCTTGTAGGTGTTTGTTTTGGACGAAACTTATGTGGAAGGTCTATAACATGTTAAGGTTTGAAATGGCGTTGGAAACGTCCGGGTACGACTTCTAAAGGGCCCCACAAGAGGCCCCACAAGAAGGACCTCATGGCTGCCTAAACACTGCCTGGGCAGTGTCCTTTGACGGACCCAATGACGGACCGTTGGGCCACCAACGGACCGTCAAGCAGGTCTCGTCGAAGGAGACTTGCCTTGTGCAGGTTGTGAGCCAAGTAATTGGCTAAGTGTCCTGCAACGGAAGGCTGCCACGGATCGTCATGGCCATGACGCCTCGTCGAGGACCTCGTCGCAGGCTGCGTGCAAGTTGGCTGCTGCGTGCTGCCACTTAAAGGAGTGAATGGTAAATTCACCCCACGTCCTAACCTGACTAAAATAAGTTTAATTAAGTAATTTTAGGTGTATATAAGTCCCTAAAAACGTGATTAACCCATTCCCAAACCCTCTCTCAAATTGAACCCTTTCTCTCCAAAATATTCTCTCTAGAACCTCCTTGGTTTTTGAAGCTCAAGAACAGCTTGTAGATGGAATTCTCATGGGTTCTTCATCAAGTTTTATAGGTCTTCATGAAGATTAAGGTATGGTGATACTTCATCTCTAAGTAACCTTTCACTTGGAGAGTTCTTCTCAATGTTTTTCAAATAAATCTTATGAACAAGTTTCCAATCTTCCAATCTAGCCATGGGTTCTTTCTCAAAACGTTTCTAAAGATTAAATCATGATGAATTAGTATTAATATGATGATTTGAATGTGATTTCACTTCAATTGCATGATGAACCCATGTTCCTTCCAAAATTAGGTTTAGCTCTTGTATGGGCTTTATGATTTCGGCTTGTTCTTGATGAATTGGTGATTCTCTTATGTTGAATTGCTTGTGGTTATTGTTATTTGGATTAATTGATGTTGAATTAGTGATGATCAGTTCATGATGATAAATATATGAAGAATTGAACATGAATAGCCTATGTTTCTACATGTTGTCTTGAAGTTGATTGTGAGATAGATTGAGTAGACTTTTGATTATGTATGAACTGCTTTAGCTACTGTTTTAGGGTGATGTAATGGATGAATTTTATAGGTATAAATCCTAAATGATCTAATTAAGAAAGTCTTGCATGAATTGGTATAGATTCTTTAGGTTATGAAGTCAAGAAGCTAAGTATGTGATGGATCTTGAATTGTGATTAGATGATGCATGACTTAGGCTTGATTTCTTACCTAATTAGCTACTGCCTTAGAATCATATATGTATGAAATATGATCTAAAAATCAAAGTAAGGGAAGTTAGCTAATGATCAATGTTATTTTCCTAATATGTTGAGATGTTGTATTACGTTATGGTATAATCTTGTAGCGACTTGTACATGGTTTCCTATAATGTTAAAGTACATTTAGCTACTGCCATATATGTATTTTATTGATGAATAAGGTGTATTGATCAATGATGATCAAAGGGTGAGAAATTGGTAAGAATGCTTATTCTCTTTACTCTTCTACTTCTCTATTCTTTATAGTAATGTTGATGAAGCCTTGTATGGCATTGTGTGGTATGGTCCACTTATGGTGGCGGTGTTTACGTTATTGTCATTATGTATGTGCTGACCTTAGCCTTGAAGGCATATTGATGAACTTATGAACGTGTGCCTAAAATGATACTATGAGAAGCTTATGCCTACTTTCCTATTCTAGTTGTGAATTAGGTAGTGTGGCTATTGTATGAGCATGTATATAATCATGAGTATTGTATAGGTGCTGCCATTGATGTGTTAAAATGGTTAATAGCCTCTACCCATGTATTCCTTATATGAAAGTGTAAATAGCTAAAGTTAGGAGTATTGATTTCATGGTATATATTGCCTTGTCTCCTATGCTATTATGTGTTGTGTGCTATGTGCCTGAAAGTATAATGTGGTCTAATAGTGTGGCTGACTTAAGATGATATTGCTAGCCATGATGTGATCATATTGGTCAATGTACACACACTCTCACTTACATGCGTATTATAAGTAGTATAAGTCATTGTGTCTAAATGAAAGGTAATTCTCATATTCACTAGTGTTTACTACTATGTATGTTAAGGTGATGTTTATGAATGTATGATTTGTATTCCCTTACTAGGATGACTTGATAGGTGGACTAGTATGGACAAGGGTATGGGACCTTGTTTATACATTACACATGTGTACCTTGATAGGATAACTCCTACGTTTGGTTCTTATGCGTATGAAGGATGATTATATGAATATGTTATGAATATGATGTACATGATATGATGAGGTATGAATGTGTATAGTGTCTTAGTAGGTTTATATGAAAGTATTGCTCATATAGTTATGCCTATAGACTTATGCATTGATATATGAACATGTGTGACTTGATGTGTTATGTGAAAGGTTTGCTCACATTTATATATACCCTCACACACATGAATGATGATCTAGGGGCCTTGAGAGGGGTGCCCAAGAATGCTATGAATTCTAGATAGGTCCTTGAATATGCTATAAGCATATAAGTAATGGATATTTTGAAGCTTATGTTTTATAAATAAACGTAATAAAGGCTTTTCAAATAAAGGGAACCTAGCTTAGCACCGAGAGAACTTGACAATGGAAGGTGATGACTTATCCCTAGAAGGAAAGATTCATCCTAGAAGTTGCCCATGTGATGATAACTTCCATGTTCGATGGATATGTCACTTTAAGGGATTCCCATGAGGAGCGGCCCACTTTACCATATGGTATGAATAGGGATATCTACCTCTTAGTTCCATAAACTATGCTTGCCACATAGGATCTAGCAAAGTGAATTCACTTGATATGCTAGCATATATGTTAATGTTCTACCTTGGCTAGGTAGTAACACCTTCCTTTGGTGTAAGGCTCTACAACACCGAATTCCATGATTAGCACCCATGGTCTTAGTGTCGGTTAAGGCTATGGTTTCCCTAAAGTAAAATGGACAATGGAAGTAATTGAATAGGATCCTAACTAGGAGGACTTAAGGTAAGTTACTTAGGATAGGTGGAAGTAATGAACCCATCTAGACATTGCACAAGTGACTCCTTAGGAAGTCTTACGAAGGTTCTCTAATGCATATGATTATGTATGTGTCCTTTATGTATGATATTGTAGTCTTGGTTTGACTACGTTTATGTTATACTATACTTCTATGATGGCATGAGTTGTCTTGTGTAGATGCTATGTATGGTTATCTATTGTGTTCCTAAGGTGATGCATTGCACCAAGTATTCCTAAAGGATTACTTAGGAGGTTAATGAATTGAAAGAAAGAGTTAAATGCTAAAAAGGATGAGTTTATTGTAAAGTGACCTTTATGTGTACTTATATTCTATATGTATGATGATTGGCCTTTGAATGTGTTGTTATGAGGTATATGGATGATATAAATGATATTGATAAAGGTTTTATGATGATTTACTCAAAATGGCATGAAGTATGATTTCAAAGGAAATGACCCTTTTAAATGCATGTTTTCGCATGGTTGCCATACTTAGTACATTGTTGTGCTAATCCCATTCTTCTTTACATTTTTACACAAAGTGTAGGTATTGGAATGCTTAAAGAAGGTCTATGATTGAGGAGCTTGATAGGTGATTTCCCAAGCTCAAGGAAAGGAATCCTTAAGTTCAAGGATGTCCTACTAATGTCTTTAATGTAAAGTCTTTAAATATTGTATAGTTATGTAATGTGTAGTATGGGCCGTGTCTCTAATGTACTCTAAAGTTATTGAGTCTAAGATGGCAAAGGGACTTAGAGTCTAAATATGTACTATGACTTATGTTTTATATATATGCGATGTGATGTTTGTAGCATATGATGTGCTATGAAAAGTTTTAAATTTTCCGCTAAATTTACTATGTCAATGCAATGAATGATATGAGAGGCTTGTCTTAGACCTCCGAGAGGTCGACGACGCCGGTTACAATCCAAGATTGTACCCTATCTTCTAGGGTATGCTTTTGGGTTGTGACAAACTTGGTATCAGAGCATGACATTTATGAAGCGGTTTTAGGTTCTAAAAAGTCTCATATTGCCACGTCTAGTAGAGTCTCGTATCATTGGTGGTGAGTCGCGACACATTTAATGGTACGAGAGGCTATAGGACGATAGAGTTTCCCTACTTCATCAATCTCATATCGTGCCATAGAACTTAATTCTATAAGATCTCTCTCTTATGTTTTCTTGTCCGGTGGTCTTTTAGATATGATTGCTTGGATGAGAGTTGCTCTATGCTTGAGGGAGAAAAGGTGAGTTTGATATGCTTATCTTTGTTTTATGGTTTGAATGAGTATGTGTGAAGGTGACACTTGTCTTTATTTGATGATGTATATACTAATTAAGGCGACTTGAAGGGTTAACTAGACTTAGGTAGGGGTATGGGACTCTAACTATGTCTTGCACTAGTTTTCCTTGATGGAGACCTTAAGAGGTTAATACTATGTATGTGTATGATGATAAATGTGAATGTCCTTATGAGATGATCTCTATGCTTGTAAACATGTAAATAGCCTAGTGAGCTAAAGAATTGGAGTTACTCATGCATGAAGGCTATAGATGAGTGGAGTATGATACTAATTGTAGTTCTTATTTGGGTTACTTGGTTTAGTGAAGTTATGGAGATTTACTTGATCATTGCACGTGTTAACTCTATGAGGATTATGATTGGTCATCTTACCTTGCTTTATATGAAATATCTCTTATATTGATGATGTGATCCCAATTATGGCAATATATGAAATCTATGTGAAATAGCATGTTATGTCGAATGGTATATGTCATAGTTGAAGCATGCTAGAAGTTATGGTAGTTAAAGTGATTTCTCTTAAATGGTGTATTCCTATATGGTTTTGTATGATAGTAGCCAAATATTTGGATTTGAACTTGGATTGTTTAATGACTATCTATAAAAGTATGTCATTCTATGAGTATATGTGATTAAAAGTGTGCATTGTTTTCCTTTGCATATAAATGGTACTTGATGAGTTGCTAGAATAAATAGGAGTCTTTTGTGGACACTTGAGTTGTAAATATACTATGCATGCTTATTAAGAATGAGTTGGTAAAGCTTTGTTTCTTATAAATCCATACTTGTTCCATCAAATGTCTAAATGTTGCACTTTTGGGTATTTGTCTATTGATCATGAAGATGTGCATGATACGATTCTTTATACATGATATTAATCTTGTTGACTATATGGTGATGGTATTAGTTGCTATAAGTGTGGTTGTTTCCTCTATGCATGTTGATATAGGATTTGAGTGTAAAGGCTTGTGATCACATGATAAGGTTTAGAATGCCTTAGTGTTGCAAAGATTGAGTTTATGAAAATTTTCTCTAAAGTAGTAATCACTCTAAGTGATAAATATGAAGGTTTTGTATTTGATATCCTTTATATGTTGGGTTAAGTTACTCTTAATTGGGTTTGCCCTAAGTGGGGGATGGTGTTTGAGTAGTGAGACTTGTAGAAATTGTCTACATTGTCCTTCTATTCTTACTTGAATTAGAAAATATGAATTCTTAGTATGCTTATTCATGAAGATAGTCTTGCATAAAGTATGAATTGCATGATCCTTATATGATTGGTATGAATTGATTGACATCGTCTTAGAGACATGGTGAATTTTCTAAAAGCATGAAAAGAATTTTTTGAAAAATCCATGTTTTCTCTTGTTGACTCGCATTTTAATGTGCTAATTGTGAAGTTGACTTCATGAGGTAAGACAAGGAACTTAGTAATAGTCATTTGTAGGTTAAATTGTTTAGCCTTGTAATGGAAGTTGAGTGTCTTTTACAATGAAAAATGTGAACTCTCTTTAAAATTTAGTGATTTGATGATTTGTGATGCAAAATTGTAGGCTCATTCTTGCAAAGTGAAAGCATGTTTAGCTAAGTGTACATGTGTGTGCCTATAATTTGTGTTATTTTTCTTAAAAATGAGGCTTACTATAAGGGTAAGTATTATATTAAGAAAATAAATTGTGGAATGACTTCCTATTTTGTGGTGATGTACTTGGTGTGATTTGCCATTTAGATTTCACTAAGAATAAAATGTATGCATGTCTTTGCTTGAAAGTTGAGATTTTCTCATTTTTAAAGAAATTGACCTTGTGCTTTGCTGAGGTGTGAACTCATGATTCGTGTAATGTGTTGAGGAGTAAGATAGTCCTCCATGTACACCATTAAGTATGATATGGTTGAGTATGACCTTCATGGTACTAGGTCTAACTAATGAAGATTTTTGTGAATTTAACTAACTCAAGTTTATGTGCATTAAAGTATGAGTGGTTAATTAACTTTGAGTGTTAGTTATGATCTGTCTATGAGTAGTTTTTCAAGATTTTCTTGTAATGAATTAAGGCGTAATGATCATCTTATGATTAGGAGAAGGATGTTCCCCTATGAACATGAAAAAAGAACTTTTGTGTTTGGTGTATTAGAGAGTGAGTGAATAATGATTTTTCTTGCTTATGTGCATTGAGTGCTAAAAGGATTTGATGATACTTTAAATGTGATGAACTGCTCTTATGTGCATTGTAGTCCTTGAAGTGATTAAAGAGTCCTAAGTGTCATTCGAGGACGAATGTTCCCAAGTGGGGGATATTGTAAGACCTCGAAAATGAGATAAGGTGTCTAGAGCCTAATATGTTCGTCTTAATGTTATAAGGTCCTAAAATGCCTTATTATTTCATGAAGAGTCAGTATGCAAAGTTTGAAGTGATTTGGAAGTCGAACGTCAAGAGACGTCCAAGACGTTCGACGAATAGTCGCTAATGTGCCTCGTGTGTATGCATGCCTAAATTGTGTGAACTGAGTCAAATAAGTCTTGAAATGGTTTTAAATGATTTTTAATGTTATTGTATGAAGTTTCGTGAAGTTTGAAGGTCAAACGCCCAAGAACGTCCAAAGCGTTTGAAAGATAGCCCCTAAGACGTTCATCGTATGTCATGTTGGGGTCAAGGCTGTTTGGACGTCTTGTAGGTGTTTGTTTTGGACGAAACTTATGTGGAAGGTCTATAACATGTTAAGGTTAGAAATCGCGTTGGAAACATCCGGGTACGACTTCTAAAGGGCCCCACAAGAGGCCCCACAAGAAGGACCTGATGGCTGCCTAAACACTGCCTGGGCAGTGTCACTTGACGGACCCAATGACGGACCGTTGGGCCACCAACGGACCGTCAAGCAGGTCTCGTCGAAGGAGACTTGCCTTGTCCAGGTTGTGAGCCAAGTAATTGGCTAAGTGTCCTGCAACGGAAGGCTGCCACGGCCCATCATGGCCATGACGCCCCGTCGAGGACCTCGTCGCAAGCTGCCTGCAAGTTGGCTGCTGCGTGCTGCCACTTAAAGGGGTGAATGGTAAATTCACCCCACGTCCTAACCTGACTAAAATAGGTTTAATTAAGTAATTTTAGGTGTATATAAGTCCCTAAAAACGTGATTAACCCATTCCCAAACCCTCTCTCAAATTGAACCCTTTCTCTCCAAAATATTCTCTCTAGAACCTCCTTGGTTTTTGAAGCTCAAGAACAGCTTGTAGATGGAATTCTCATGGGTTATTCATCAAGTTTTATAGGTCTTCATGAAGATTAAGGTATGGTGATCCTTCATCTCTAAGTAACCTTTCACTTGGAGAGTTCTTCTCAATGTTTTTCAAATAAATCTTATGAACAAGTTTCCAATCTTCCAATCTAGCCATGGGTTCTTTCTCAAAACGTTTCAAAAGATTAAATCATGATGAATTAGTATTAATATGATGATTTGAATGTGATTTCACTTCAATTGCATGATGAACCCATGTTCCTTCCAAAATTAGGTTTAGCTCTTGTATGGGCTTTATGATTTCGGCTTGTTCTTGATGAATTGGTGATTCTCTTATGTTGAATTGCTTGTGGTTATTGTTATTTACATTAATTGATGTTCAATTGGTTATGATCAGTCCATGATGATAAATATATGAAGAATTGAACATGAATAGCCTATGTTTCTACATGTTGTCTTGAAGTTGATTGCGAGATTGATTGAGTAGACTTTTGATTATGTATGAACTGATTTAGCTACTGTTTTAGGGTGATGTAATGGATGAATTTTATAGGTATAAATCCTAAATGATCTAATTAAGAAAGTCTTGCATGAATAGGTATAGATTCTTTAGGTTATGAAGTCAAGAAGCTAAGTATGTGAAGGATCTTGAATTGTGATTAGATGATGCATGACTTAGGCTTGATTTCTTACCTAATTAGCTACTGCCTTAGAATCATATATGTATGAAATATGATCTAAAAATCAAAGTAAGGGAAGTTAGCTAATGAACAATGTTATCCTATTTTCCTAATATGTTGAGATGTTGTATTACGTTATGGTATAATCTTGTAGCGACTTGTACATGGTTTCCTATAATGTTAAAGTACATTTAGCTACTGCCATATATGTATTTTATTGATGAATAAGGTGTATTGATCAATGATGATCAAAGGGTGAGAAATTGGTAAGAATGCTTATTCTCTTTACTCTTCTACTTCTCTTTTCTTTATAGTAATGTTGATGAAGCCTTGTATGGCATTGTGTGGTATGGTCCACTTATGGTGGCGGTGTTTACGTTATTGTCATTATATATGTGTTGACCTTAGCCTTGAAGGCATATTGATGAACTTATGAACGTGTGCCTAAAATGATACTATGAGAAGCTTATGCCTACTTTCCTATTCTAGTTGTGAATTAGGTAGTGTGGCTATTGTATGAGCATGTATATAATCATGTTAGGGTATTGTATAGGTGCTGCCATTGATGTGTTAAAATGGTTAATAGCCTCTACCCATGTATTCCTTATATGAAAGTGTAAATAGCTAAAGTTAGGAGTATTGATTTCATGGTATATATTGCCTTGTCTCCTATGCTATTATGTGTTGTGTGCTATGTGCTTGAAAGTATAATGTGGTCTAATAGTGTGGCTGACTTAAGATGATATTGCTAGCCATGATGTGATCATATTGGTCAATGTACACACACTCTCACTTACATGCGTATTATAAGTAGTATAAGTCATTGTGTCTAAATGAAAGGTAATTCTCATATTCACTAGTGTCTACTACTATGTATGTTAAGGTGATGTTTATGAATGTATGATTTGTATTCCCTTACTAGGATGACTTGATAGGTGGACTAGTATGGACAAGGGTATGGGACCTTGTTTATACATTGCACATGTGTACCTTGATAGGATAACTCCTAGGTTTGGTTCTTATGCGTATGAAGGATGATTATATGAATATGTTATGAATATGATGTACATGATATGATGAGGTATGAATGTGTATAGTGTCTTAGTAGGTTTATATGAAAGTATTGCTCATATAGTTATGCCTATAGACTTATGCATTGATATATGAACATGTGTGACTTGATGTGTTATGTGAAAGGTTTGCTCACATTTATATATACCCTCACACACATGAATGATGATCTAGGGGCCTTGAGAGGGGTGCCCAAGAATGCTATGAATTCTAGATAGGTGCTTGAATATGCTATAAGCATATAAGTAATGGATATTTTAAAGCTTATGTTTTATAAATAAACGTAATAAAGGCTTTTCAAATAAAGGGAACCTAGCTTAGCACCGAGAGAACTTGACAATGGGAGGTGATGACTTATCCCTAGAAGGAAAGATTCATCCTAGAAGTTGCCCATGTGATGATAACTTCCATGTTCGATGGATATGTCACTTTAAGGGATTCCCATGAGGAGCGGCCCACTTTACCATATGGTATGAATAGGGATATCTACCTCTGAGTTCCATAAACTATGCTTGCCACATAGGATCTAGCAAAGTGAATTCACTTGATATGCTAGCATATATGTTAATGTTCTACCTTGGCTAGGTAGTAACACCTTTCTCTGGTGTAAGGCTCTACAACACCGAATTCCATGATTAGCACCCATGGTCTTAGTGTCGGTTAAGGCTATGGTTTCCCTAAAGTAAAATGGACAATGGAAGTAATCGAATAGGATCCTAATGAGGAGGACTTAAGGTAAGTTACTTAGGATAGGTGGAAGTAATGAACACATCTAGACATTGCACAAGTGACTCCTTAGGAAGTCTTAGGAAGGTTCTCTAATGCATATGATTATGTATGTGTCCTTTATGTATGATATTGTAGTCTTGGTTTGACTACGTTTATGTTATACTATACTTCTATGATGGCATGAGTTGTCTTGTGTAGATACTATGTATGGTTTTCTATTGTGTTCCTAAGGTGATGCATTGCACCAAGTATTCCTAAAGGATTACTTAGGAGGTTAATGAATTGAAAGAAAGATTTAAATGCTAAGAAGGATGAGTTTATTGTAAAGTGACCTTTATGTGTACTTATATTCTATATGTGCTTTTCTATGATGATTGGCCTTTGAATGTGTTGTTATGAGGTATATGGATGATATAAATGATATTGATAAAGGTTTTATGATGATTTACTCAAAATGGCATGAAGTATGATTTAAAAGGAAATGTCCCTTTTAAATGCATGTTTTCGCATGGTTGCCATACTTAGTACGTTCTTGTGCTAATCCCATTCTTCTTTACATTTTTACACAAAGTGTAGGTATTGGAATGCTTAAAGAAGGTCTATGATCGAGGAGCTTGATAGGTGATTTCCCAAGCTCAAGGAAAGGAATCCTTAAGTTCAAGGATGTCCTACTAATGTCTTTAATGTAAAGTCTTTAAATATTGTATAGTTATGTAATGTGTAGTATGGGCCGTGTCTCTAATGTACTCTAAAGTTATTGAGTCTAAGATGGCAAAGGGACTTAGAGTCTAAATATGTACTATGACTTATGTTTTATATATATGCGATGTGATGTTTCTAGCATATGATGTGCTATGAAAAGTTTTAAATTTTCCGCTAAATTTACTATGTCAATGCAATGAATGATATGAGAGGCTTGTGTTAGACCTCCGAGAGGTCGACGACGCCGGTTACAATCCAAGATTGTACCCTATCTTCTAGGGTATGCTTTTGGGTTGTGACACGGGAGAGAAAGATGCAAGAATTCATAAATCTTCGCCAAGGGAATGTGAGTGTGAAGGAGTATAGCCTCATGTTCGCTCAACTCTCCAAGTATGCTCCCACAATAGTGGCTGATTCTAGAGATAAGATGAATTTTTTTGTTATGGGGGTATCCAACTTGTGATTAATGAGTGTAGGTCGTCTATGTTGATTCCTTCAATGGACTTCTCTGTCTCATGGTTTATGCCTAATAAAAGCTTAAGCAAGTTGGTAGGGAGTTGAAAAAACAAGAGTCGAAGATGTAAATCCTTCCAAGACTAGATTTGAAGTGAAAGATAAGCAAAATTGCAATAGGAAGTTTTCCAACCAAGGCCCTTCAAACACTTCAAGGTTCAGCAAAGGTAAAAGGTCTACACCTAAGACTCAAGAAGGGAGAGGTAGTGGTCCCTATGTGGAGAGGTCTACTTTAGCTAAGTGTGGTAGAAAACATGAAGGCAAATGCCAAATGGCATGGGTAATTGCAGTAATTGTAGTAAGAGCTGTCACATTAAGAGGGATTTCCCTATGATGAAAGCTCAAGGAAGGGAAAATACTCAAGTACAACCTAGTGCTCCCAATTTGGACGCTCCAAAGAAGAATCGCTTCTATGCTCTTCGCTCTACGGCTGATCAAGAGGATTCACCTGATGTTTTCACCAAGATGTCACAAGTGTATTCTATTAATGTTTATGGTTTATTAGATTCCGGTGCCACTTTATCTTTTGTACCTACCTTAGTAGCCATGAAATTTGATGTGTTACCAGATGTTCTAAGTAAACCTTTTTTGGTTATTTCCCCGGTGGGTGACTCACTTATTACTAAAAGAGTCTATATGAATTTTCCTAAAGTGTTTCCCAATAGAATGACTTGGATTGATTTGGTAGAACTTGATATGTTTGATTTCGATGTCATTTTGGGGATGGATTGATTGCATACTTGTTTTTCTTCCATAGATTGTAGAACAAGGGTAGTTAAGTTCAATTTCCCAAATGAACCCGTCTTAGAATAGAAAGGGGACGGGGAGGGGGACTCGATCTCTAGAGTTCGTATAATTTCATGTCTACAGGCCAATAAAATGAATTCTAAGGTATGTCTCTATAATATTATGAGGGTTAAGGACCTTGAGTCCGAGGCCCTTCCTTGAGAGTCATTCCCCGTAGTGAAGGAATTTTAGGATGTCTTTCCCGATGACTTACACGGAATTCCTCCCAAAATGGGAAATAGACATTGGTATTGACTTATTGTCGGATACAAAACCCATATCAATCCCTCCTTACAAGATGGACCCTTCTGAATTAAAGGACCTAAAGCTTCAACTTAGGGATTACTAGACAAATGCTTCATCCAACCTAGTATTTCTCCATAGGGCGTTGGGGTGTTGTTTGTGAAAAATGAGGACGGTTCCCTTAGAATGCACATTGATTACCTCAAACTAAATAAGGTCACCATGAAGAACAAGTATCCTCTCCCAAGGATCAAAGATTTTTTTGGTCAACTCCAAGGGGCAAGCTACTTTTCTATGATTGACTTGAGGTCGGGATAACACCAATTTAGGGTGAGGGGTGAAGACATTCCCAAAATGGATTTTCGAACTAGGTATGGTCACTATGAGTTTCTAATCATGTCATATGGGTTAACAAATGCATCAACGACTTTCATGGACTTAATGAATAGGGTGTTCTGAGAGTACTTTGA
Organism: Solanum sitiens; assembly: GCA_016801875.1. Lineage (NCBI taxonomy): Eukaryota > Viridiplantae > Streptophyta > Magnoliopsida > Solanales > Solanaceae > Solanum > Solanum sitiens. The sequence continues at coordinate 319,785 of JABWTJ010000222.1, read as the reverse complement.
TTCCTTTGTGATTGTCTTCATCGATGATATCTTGGTGTATTCAAAGAGTGAGGATGAGCATATCGGCCATTTGAGGGTTGTTTTGAAAGTCTTTGAGGAACATCCACTCTTTGCTAAGTATAGTAAGTGTGAATTTTTGTTGAGATCGGTTGCTTTCCTTGGCCACATTACTTCATGTGGGTGTATAGAGGTCGATCCAAGGAAGACGGAAGCGGTTAGAAATTGTCCTAGACCTCTAACTCCCCGACATAAGAAGTTTCTTGGGTCTAGCCGGTTACTATAGCAGGTTTGTCGATGGTTTTCCTCTATAGCATCTCCGTTGAAAATAATAACCCAACAGAAGGTTAAGTATGAGTGGTTGGAGGCTTGTAAAATAAGCTTCCAAGATCTTAAAAATAAGCTTTCCTCCGCTCCGATGTTGACTTTACCGGAGAGTACCAAGGATTTTGTAGTGTATTGTGACGCTTCTCGAGTAGGTTTGGGTTGTGTCCTTATGCAAAATGGTAAGGTTATATCATATGAATCTCGGTAACTCAAGGTGTATGAGAAAAACTATCCAACTCGTGATCTTGAATTAGAGGCCGTAGTATTTGCCTTGAAAATACGGAGGTTGTATCTTTATTGGGTACATGTGGACGTATTTATCGACCACAAGAGTATTCAATATGTGCTGACTAGTAAGGAGTTGAATCTCCGACAACAAAAATGGTTGGAATTATTGAAGTATTACAACATGAGAATTCTCTACCACCCCAACAAGGCCAACATGTTTGCGGATTCTCTAAGTCGTATGACCATGGGTAGTGTATCTCATGTAGAAGAATCTAAGAAAGACCTAGTGAACGATGTTCACAGGTTGACTCGGTTGGGTGTTCGGCTAGAAGACTTTCCAAATGGTGAGTTTGTGGTCCATTATAACTACGAATTGTCTTTAGTAGTTTAGGCTAAATCTAAGCAACATCTTGATCCATTATTGACGGAGATGAAGGAATCGGTTCTTGATAAGGTTAATGAGTCATTATTCTGGGGGGATGGTGTGCTTGGGTACTAAGGTAAGTTTTGCGTGCCGGATGTTGATTGTTTGAGAAATAGAATTTCATAGTAAGCTCATGGTTCCCTATTTTCTATTCATCGGGGTGCCACAAAAAAATATCGTGATCTTCAAGAGATCTATTGGTGGGGTGGTTTGAAAAGGGACATAGTGGGGTTTGTGTCTAGGTGCCCTAATTGTGAACAAGTAAAGGCCGAGCATCAAAAGACATGTGGTTTGACTCAAATAATAAATGTTCCTACTTTGAAGTCGGATGAAATTAACATGGATTTCGTAGTTGGTTTGCCTCGGACATGAAGGAAAAATAACTCAATATGGGTTATTGTGGATAGGTTGAAGAAATCCTCTCACTTTATCCCCGTTAAGTCTAGTTTTTCGGCAGAAGCGTATTCTAGAATATACATTAACAAAATTGTGAGTGTACATATGATTTCGTTGTCCATCATATCAGATAGAGGTACTCAATTCAATTTTAGTTTTTGGAGGTATTTTCAAAAAGGGTTGGTACTCAAGTGAAGCTTAGCACCGCTTTTCATCCTCAAACGGATGGTCAAGCGGAGCGTACCATTCAAACACTATAAGATATGTTACGGGCTTGTGTGTTTTATTTCAAATGGAATTGGGACGATCACCTACCGTTGATTGAGTTTTCTTATTATAATAGCTACCATTCGAGTATCTCCATGGCTTCGTTTGAAGCACTCTATGGTAGGAGATGTAGATCTCCGGTTGGATTGTTTGAGGTAGGTGAATCTTCACTTCTTTGTCCCGAGATCGTCTATGAATCTTTGGAAAAAGTTTGGGTGATAAGAGATTGGTTGAAAACAACCTATAGTCGGCAAAAGTCATATGCCGATAATAGAAGGAGAGACCATGAATTTGAAGTAGGTGACTGGGTGTACTTGAAGATTTAACACATGAAAGGGGTTATGAGATTCGGTAAAAAGGGGAAGCAAAGCCCTCGATATGTGGGTCTTTATAAGATATAGCAACGGGTCGGCAAAGTTGCATATGAGTTGAAATTACCGAGTGAACTTGTAACACTCCGAAAGTCCATAACCTAATATAGAGCCTCACATGTTGAACTGAAGACTTTAACACTATTTTAAGACTTAAAATAATGTATATAAAACATTTAGGAAGTTTAAGAGTCAAAACATTAAGGAACGTCCATGACGTCCAGAGACTAATGAAGTAGAAGTTAGTGTCCCTTGGAATGTTTCATGGGGGTTTAAGAGTAGGAATTCAATGAAATTTGGTAGAAAGGTGTATAACATGTATTAAAGTGTATTTAGGGTTGAAACATCCGTGTTCGACACCCCAAGGACCACCCTAGGGGTCTTCGGAGAGGACCCTTCTATTTAACCCCAAAAGGCTGTGTTTGGCAGTGGCTACCACGAAGCTAATCGATGAGGCTTCGATGGCTAAGTGGTCCAACACTTATAAAAAATCCCAAAATTGTCCAAAATACCAGTCATTAATAGCAACGATGGATGTGGTGTCACGACTGAAATCTACCTCAGAAGAGACCGGCGTCGTTGACCTCTCAGAGGTCGCAGACAAGCCTATTTACGTCATTCTCACTTCATCTAGGTTAATTTTAGAGGAAAATTTGAAACTTTTTGTTTCCTTAACATAATTGTTAAACATTCGTATCATTTCATAATTTTTCACCATCAACCATCTAACATTTAGAGATAAGCAACTAAAAGAAATAGATCAATTAGTATTAAGTGTATAAGTACCAAAATGGCACCAGTACAAAGTCTGAATAAAAACAGGAAAGAAATGCTAGTGGAACATGCTCCACTAGCTCAACTCTAAAACAAAGCTAGAATGTAAAACAATAGCATCCTTGAAAGCATGAGGACCTACCAACTTCGGATGAATGCTGGACGTCCGGATAACTGCAACAATGATCCCGTAACTCTATCGTCCACGTGTTGCTGCACCTAAAAATAGTATATTTGTATAGGGTTAGTACACACTTGTACTAAGTATGGGTATATGCAAGCACACACCAAGGACATGCATGAGAAAAGATAGATCTTTCCTAACAACATGATTATGGGAAGTCAAGTCACTGGACTTGCCAAATTGAGATTACGAAAGTTAGTGAACCTTCCAAATTTGGATTAGGAAAGGCATGCCATGAGAGTAACATGCATCATCATAAACATCATATTGCACACAACACATAACATCTTCATATAGCACATATCATAACATATAACACATAGCTTCTTTCATATCATTCATTCATATGCCATGAGACCTTGGAATCATGGACTTGACATTAAGACTTTCCAAAATGAGGGCTCAACATATGGGACCTCAACTAGGGAGTCTTCATTAGCAAACTCAAAGTCTACTTTATTCATTCATACATACTTCATTTCATTTCGTTCATATGGCAGTGTGAACAGCAGCTATACCTAGGGTGTAGTTTATGACTTTCATCGGATTTGTTGTGCGATGATCAAGAATAACCTAATGTCATTACCTAAGTCTAGCTCACCTCTTGATTATCCTATCCTAACACCTTTGGTATCATTCATTTCATTATGTGCTTCATTTGAGGCTAGCCTCATTCATTCATTGGGAACTTTAACTTTAACCAACATAGATCATGTGAGCATCATGAAATCCAGTGTCTCCCCCACACCAAAAAGAGGTGGAATCACCGGCCAAAGTGACCCAATAACATGCTAGCGTACATGGGAATTTAACCCCGCGAGATCCCTATATTAGCAGTATAGGTTCGAAGATAAGGAGATATAAGGAGACCCATACCCGGCAAGCCGGACAGTCTCATCTCATGAGAGTTACGTTAACCTCCGCCCTTCCCGAAAGAAGGCATCACGGCTCATATCTAGCCTATCGATACTCAGTATAAAGTTCCATTTCATTAAACTCATGCGTCATGGAAGCTGACTTCTAGTATGAGGACATCATAGCTCATTAGATGATTTCTCATCTCATCATTAGTATTAAGTGTATTAATCTCAATACTTTCATTAGATTGTTCATAGAGATTGGTCTATTCATTATCTTACACTCTCATAGGTGAGTATGTTTTGGTAACATTTACTTAGGCTCATTTAAGATTGCTCTCATCATTTGCATTAGCCTCATATCATGTTGTCACCACATTCATTTTCATTAGCACATTTACTCTTCATAATTACACACCTCATTTTACGTGAATGTTCATTTCATCATATGCCAACATACTTGGCCATTTGTGTATTTCATACTCTTATTTAACCCTTCTAAGGTTTCATCATTTTATTACATATACCTTAGGTTCACTTCTTTAAAATGTATGCTAGACTTATGAGTCTATACACACAAGCCATGCGACTTCATTCATAATTTGTTAAGTGATACATACATTCCTAAGATTATGTAGTACAAGACTTATGTATCTTGTATATATGCCAAGATCTTGATTTTGATCTAAGTAGGTGGCATTATTCTTGGATAATTTGTTCATGTATGACTTATGTATCAATACGGAAGATTGGGCAAGGAAACCCAAGTTTGAATCACTTGAATATCATTTATATTTTTCATTGATTTTATTTCTAATATTCATAACATTAGAACTCTAAATTAAATCCCAACATTAACGTCGTATCATTAATTTTCTACTTAGTTTTTCTCTTAGGTTGGCCGAAGGGTTGTGGGTTCGAACCCCCACAACCCCTTTTTATTTTTCATTAACATCACTTTGCTCATTTTTGCCCAAACCAAGAGGTTGTGGGATCAAACCCCCACAGCCTCTTTGAGTTTTAGTATTTAATTCGCTGGGATAGCGAGTTTGTGGGTTCGAACCCCCACAGCCTCCTTATTTTTAACTTAATTTTGCTAGAGGCTTGGGAGGTTGTGGGTTCGAACCCCCACAGCCTCCTAACTTTATTTTTTATTTAATTTTTGCAAGTGGCAGTGAGGTTGTGGGATCGAACCCCCAAAGCATCACTTTATTTCTTTAGTTAATTTTGCCTTATTCTTTTTCAGCCTTGAGGTTGTGGGTTCGATTCCCACGGCTCACGCTTTCTTTTCTTTATTTTCTCCCCTTTCGTGCGTGCCTGGAGGTCGTGGGTTCGAATCCCACGCCTCCCATTTGTTTGTTTAATTATTGTTCTCCTCTTTCTCCTTCAATTCGCGAGTTCGATTCCCCCTGCCCCCTTTTTCTTTTCTTTTCTCGCGAACTCACAGTAGCCAAGTTTGATTCCCCCCCAGCCCCTTTTTCTTTTCCCTTTATTCGCGAAACCAGTAGCTAGAGAGTGAGGTCACAGGTTTGAATCCTGGTGGCCTCACCTCTTTTAACATGTATTAATTTCCAGATTTTCTTCATTAACTTTAGTCTTAATTTAACCTAGCATAGTTGCTGGAAATTTTGGTTATTTTCAATTCGTTTTTATCAACGTTTTCACATGATTCATAGGGTGCATTCATAAATCATTTTGATACATTTTTAGGCACATATTTCATAGATTTATTTGGCTAAAAGAATGTTATTCAATCAACCCTATTTCATTATAATGAACATCACATTGTGTACACATTTTACACATAAAATACAAAGAAATACATGTCTTATACGCCCTAAAATAGTGGCCAAAACACACTGCCAAACCTGCACACACACACCTCCTTTTTCGATCACACCTTGATTGTCATCTTCGTGATTTCACGCACATAAACGTGTTCACAATCAATACAAAAACATCATACATGCCTACATCTACCAGCACAAAATACCCAGCCTACGAAATCATTTGGGAGTCTAGTGACAAAGACATGCAATGGGGAACAACCTTAGTTTCGGAGTGAATATATTGAATCGTAAGGGGCCTCTTGGGAAAGGGACCAAGAGAGAAGAAACCCATACCTTTTTGACGTTGTTCAAGCGTAAATTTGCTGCCAAACTTGTCTCCAAAACCACACCCAATTCACCTAAAGCTTCACCACCAATTCGATGGAAATCTCCCTTGCCTTAACATTTTTGATTAACTTGCTTTCTTAGACTTCTTAGTGAGTTCTTCAAGTGTGAAGAATTTTTTGTTATATTATCAGTTCTTCAACAATATTTGGCAGAGAGCAAAACGTGAGATAGAGAGTTTGTTGAACGTGTGAGGTGATAGACGTGATTAGGAGAGTGTTAGCTTAGGTTTAGGTGTCTTAACTCAAGACTTAGTAAAAATAGGGTTTCATTAAATTAGTAAAATCTGATTTATTTCATTTAATGCGTGAAAGGACCCTTTTGTCCTTAATGAATCAGATTTTAATTGATGATCAAATCATCAATTCATCGCCTCTAGTGGGGCTCGAAACCGAGTGACACCCCATTTGTGAAAATGGGTAACTTCGGGTCGCCCCAACCCGAATTCCTCTTTTTAATTAAATTAATTAATTAATTAATTAGTTCCTCAGGGTAATTACAATATTACCCTTGGCCTGGAAAAGACCATTTTACCCCTGGACCCTCAAAACTTAAAATTTCTTCTTTTAAGTCCGATAAAGACTCTTTCGATTAAATCTTTGTTTTCGAGAGCCTCACATGGTTGGTTCCAACCTTTCCAAGCTCAATTAACTCCCCAAGTTAGTTGGCTTGGTCGTAGTAAGGGTTCTGAGGTCTGGTTCTACGCGTATCAATCCGTGTGAACCTTGGTCTAATCGCAAGCATTCTTGACACCTTAAGTATTTATCTTATTCATTTTTAAGGTTGTTACATTATCCCCACCTTAGTAAAATTCATCCCCGAATGACACTACCACTACATATCGTAACGCCAGTCAGATCATACTAAAATCACTATGCACAGTCAAGCAATGGTAACTAAATACGGAGAGATAAGGAAATATAGGCTTAAGAGTAGGAAATCTAGCCTCAAGAGCTGAAAAGATGAGGGTAGCGGGATCTCATGTCGGCCTCAGCCTCCCACGTAGCACCCTCAACAAGATGATTTCTCCACAATACCTTAACTGTGGCAATCTCCTTGTTCCTCAGCCGCTTGACCTGTCTGTCTAAGATCTTAACAGGTACCTCCATATAAGACAAGTCTTCACCAATCCCCAAGCCTTGAACAGGTAGAATCGATGCTGGATCACCTAACCACTTCTTCAACATAGAGAAATGAAAGACTGGATGAACAGAAGCTAGCTCCACAGGAAATGCTAACTCATAGGCCACCTCACCCACACGCTGTAGGATCTCATATGTCCCTACATACCTCAGACTCAACTTCCCTTTTCTACCAAATCTCATCACCCCTTTTATAGGTGATATCTTCAAGTAAACCTGGTCACCAACATCAAACTCTAAGGGCCGCTTTCTGTAATCAGCATATGACTTCTGCCAACTTTAAGAAGTATCCGACCTGTCCCTAATCACTCTGACCTTCTCTACGGCCTCATGAATGATATCTGGACCCAAAATGGATGACTCTCCAACCTCGAACCACCCAACTGGAGATCTACACCTTCTACCATACAGTGCCTCAAACGGTGCCATCCCAATGCTGGAGTGATAGCTATTATTATACGAGAACTCTATCAAAGGCAGATGGTCATCCCAGTTACCTCTGAAGTCTATCACACACGCTCTCAACATGTCCTCCAACGTCTGAATGGTGCGCTCTGCCTGCCCATCTATTGAGTATGAAAGGCAGTGCTAAGCTTTACTTGTGTGCCCAAGCTCTTCTGGAAAGATGTCCAAAAATGTGAAGTAAACTGAGCTCCTCTATCTGAAATAATAGACAAAGGAATCCCATGCCATCTCACAATCTCATCAATGTAGAGTCTCGCATAATCCTCGGCTCTGTAAGTAGACTTCACAGGGATAAAGTGGGCAGACTTCGTCAATATGTCCACAATAACCCATATAGAGTCATGCTGCCTCCTAGTCCTCGAAAGACCAACCACGAAGTCCATATTAATGGCCTTCCACTTCGAAGTCGGAACCTCAATAATCTGAGTCAGACCGCCAGGCTTAAGATGCTCTGCCTTGACCTGCTGAAAATTAGGACACTTGGCCACATACTCTGCAATGTCCTTCTTTATGCCATCCCACCAATAAATCTGCTTAAGATCATGATACATCTTGGTGGAACCTGGATGTATGGAATATCTGGAACTATGGGCCTCTGCAACAATCCTGGTCCACAAATCATCCACATCTGGTACACACAGCTTGTCCTGATACCTAAGTATGCCATCACCTCCCAAAGCGAAAAACTCATTCATCTTCATCAGTACTGAGTCCTTCAGCTCCATCAATACAGGATCTAGGTGCTGACCCTGCTTGACTTCAACTACCAAGAATGATTCAGAACTAGGATGAACTGAAACATCCCCACTAGTAGAGTCAACCAATCGCACACCCAATCTGGCCAGTCTGCGTCTCATCCTCAACGTAGGCTGTACTTCCCATGCTCATCCTGCTCAAAGCATCATATACAACATTAGCCTTACCGTGATGGTAGTGCACATTCATGTCATAATCCTTCAACTGCTCCAACCATCTCCGCTGACGTAGATTCAACTCCCTCTGAGTGAACACATACTGGAGACTCTTATGGTCTGTCAATACATCCACATGCACTCCATACAAGTAGTGCCTCCACAGCTTCAGTGCAAACACAACAGCTGCCAACTCCAGGTCATGAGTGGGATAATTCTTCTCATGAACCTTGAGCTGTCTGGACGCATAGGCTATCACCTTACCAACCTGCATAAGAACACAACCCAAACCAACCCTAGATGCATCACAGTAAACAGTGTAATTCTCACCACACTTAGGCAAAGTAAGCACCGGGGCTGAAGTGAGTCTGTCCTTGAGCTCCTGGAAACTCCTCTCACAAGTCTCCGTCCACTCAAACTTGGCTTTCTTCTTAGTCAAAGCTGTCAATGGGGCAGCAATGGAAGAAAAGCCCTCCACAAACCTGCGGTAGTAACCAGCCAATCCCAAAAAGCTACGGATGTCAGTGGGAGTAAGAGGCTTTGGCCAGTTTTTCACCGCCTCAGTCTTCCTAGGATCCACCTCCACGCCCTGATCGGACACAACATGACCTAGGAAGGTCACTGATCTCAGCCAGAATTCACATTTGCTGAATTTGGCATACAACTGATGCTGTCTAAGTACCTGCAAGGTTAGTCTCAAATGCTGTTCATGCTCTTCCTTGGTCTTAGAGTAGATGAGAATGTCATCAATGAATACTATGACGAAAGAGTCAAGGTATTCACGGAAGACCCTGTTCATAAGATCCATAAATGTAGTAGGTACATTCGTGAGACCAAATGACATGACTAGAAACTCATAGTGACCATAACGGGTACGAAAAGATGTCTTTGGGATATCTCCATCCCTAACCCTAAGCTGATGGTACCCTGAACGAAGATCAATCTTTGAAAAGAAACTATTCTTTATAGTGACTTTGTTGAGCTACCGATAATCAATACACATTCTAAGGGTTCCATCTTTCTTTTTCACAAACAACACTGGAGCGCCCCAAGGGGATATGCTCGGCTGAATGAAACCCTTGTCAGTGATATCTTTTAACTGCAGCTTCAACTCTTTGAGTTCAGCTGGAGCCATTCTGTAAGGAGTAATTGAAATTGGTTTAGTATTGGGTTCTAAGTCAATACCAAAATCAATCTCTCGAGGGGGAGGGACTCCAGGGAAATCATCAGGAAATACATCTAGGAACTCACTCACAATCGGCACTGAGTCTATGGAAGGAATGTCATGATCTAGATCATTAACACTCACAAGATGACATAATAAAACCTTAAACATCATTTTATTGTCCTTTAGGTTCGAAATCAAGAGGTTAGGATGACTCGAGTTGTACCCCTCCCAGACTAGCTCCTCTTCATTAGGGAAACAAAATCTCACCACTCTACTACGACAGTCCAAGCAAGCATAACAACTGTGAAGCCAGTCCATGCCAAGAATAATATCAAAATCATGCATGGGTAACTCAACCAAGTCTGCACACATAGTCTTACCACTTATCACTATTGGGCAACCCTTGTATACTCTATCAGTTCTTACATTTTCTCCTAAAGGTGTACAAACCACTATAGGATCATGCAGAACTTCAGGCAATATCTCAAAAGTGAGAGCAAGCAAAGCAGTTACAAAGCAAAGCGTAGACCCTGGATCAAGTAAAGCATAAACAAAAGTTGAGAATACTTGCAGCATACCTATGACCACATCAACGGACTTCTCCTGCTCCTCCCTGCCCTTCAGGGCATAAAACCTGTTCCTCTTAGGAGGCTCGGCTGCTGCTGCACCCTGTGGATTAGGCCTAGGCTGAGCATTATCCAGCCTGACCTCTGTTCTATGGGCAGTCTCTAACCATGTGTCCACTCTTACCGCAACCGTAGCAGGCATTAGTGCCCTGTCTGCACTCTCCACTATGAGCTCGGCCACACTTAGCACAATTCTTTTTAGGACGCTGCATCTCACCTCCATTGCCCTTCTTGGGCTCAGGTCTGCCTCCTTTAGGTGCTGTACTCCTCTGAGAATTAGAGTTCCCAGAACTCTGTTGCCCCTTCTTGAACCTGGGCTGCTCACGGACGCCAAAGTTGTTTCTGTGGCCTCCATGGATGGGACCTGCATGATATCGAGGCTTAGGACTCCTAGAATCACGAACACCCCTCTTTTTACGGCATTCCTCTACCTGCTGGATATGCACCATCAACGTGGAGAGGTCCATATTATCATAGAGCATCGCAGATCGACACTTCTCCTCCAGATCTCCATTGATTCTTGTGAGGAACCTGCTCATCTCATCCCTTCTGTTAGACACAAGAGAAGTGGCATACCAGGATAATTTCACAAAGCTCAGTACTCCCCTCATTCTTGTTATTAATTACTAAGGAAAGTAACATACCTTGATAGCTTAACGAACTTCAGGGAATACTCCCTAACTGTCATAGAGCCTTGTTTAAGGTTGATGAACTCCTCAACCTTGGCTTCCCTCATCTCTTTGGGGAAGAATCTCTCCAAAAATGCTGTCTTGAACAACTCCCAAGTGACTGGAACTCCGCCCAAAACTCGGCTATCCTGCCACATCTTGAACCAAGTCTGTGCAACATCCTTGAGCTGATAGGAAGCCAGCTCAACCTTCTCAGTATATGTGGCCTCCATAGCCACAAGGATCTTATACATGTCATCCACAAACTCCTGGGGATCCTCTGCAGTCCTAGACCCTGTGAAAATAGGAGGATTCATCGTCGTGAAATCCCTCAGCCTGTCAGCCATGCTACGAACCGGTGGGTTCTCCCTCTGAACATTCTGCCGGTTGACCTGGATAGTCATAGCCTGGGCCTGCATAGTAATGGCCTGTGCCATCTGGGCCAGAGATGCCCTCACCTCAGCATCAGTCAACCCAGCTGGGTTAACTGGCATAGCCACTCCTTCGGCTGGAACCTGGGGTGGATCCTGATTGCCCCTAGCAGCTGCACCTCCTCTCCTCTGACCAATAGCCCTCCTAGTATTCATTCTCTGAAAACAATAAAGATTGCTATTAGACACGCTCATAACACCAAGAAATTAAACATTAGGAAAAGCACGATAAGATCAGAAAAAGGGAAGTTTTCCTACGCATCATGCAGTCTCTCATCCAGGATAGTGGTGCACTTTACTACCATGACTTAGAAACTAATCAATGTGGTTGATATGAACTAATTATTATCGGAATTTAACCTAGTGCTCTGATACCAACTTTGTCACGACCGGAATCTAGACCCCAGAAGAGACCGGCGTCGTTGAACTCTCAGAGGTCGCAGACAAGCCTACTTACGTCATTCTTACTTCATCTAGGTTAATTTTAGCGGAAAATTTGAAACTTTTTGTTTCCTTAACATACTTGTTAAACATTCTTATCATTTCATAATTTTTCACCATCAACCATCTAACATTAAGAGATAAGCAACTGAAAGAAATAGATCAATAAGTATTAAGTGTATAATTACCAAAATGGCACCAATACAAAGTCTGAATAAAAACAGGAAAGAAACGCTAGTGGATCATGCTCCACTAGCTCAACTCTAAAACTAAGCTAGAATGTAAAACAGTAGAATCCTCGAAAGCATGAGGACCTACCAACTCTTGATGAATGCTGGACGTACGGATAACTGCAACAATGATCCCGTAGCTCTATCGTCCACCTGTGCCTGCACCTAAAAATAGTATATTTGTATAGGGTTAGTACACACTTGTACTAAGTATGGGTATATGCAAGCACACACCAAGGACATGCATGAGAAAAGATAGCTCTTTCCTAACAACATGATTATGGGAAGTCAAGTCAGTGTACTTGCCAAATTGAGATTAGGAAAGTTAGTGAACCTTCCAAATTTGGATTAGGAAAGACATGCCATGAGAGTAACATGCATCATCATAAACATCATATTGCAAACAGCACATAACATCTTTATATAGCACATATCATAACATATAATACATAGCTTCTTTCATATCATTCATTCATATTTCATGAGACCTTGGAATCATGGACTTGACATTAAGACTTTCCAAAATGAGGGCTCAACATATGGGACCTCAACTAGGGAGTCTTCATTAGCAAACTCAGAGTCTGCTTCATTCATTCATACGTACTTCATTTCATTTTGTTCATATGCCAGTGTGAACACCAGTTATACCTAGGGTGTAGTTTAAGACTTTCATAGGATTTGCTGTGCAATGATCAAGAATAACCTAATGTCATTACCCGAGTCTAGCTCACCTCTTGATTATCCTATCCTAACACCTTTGGTTATCATTCATTTCATTATGTGCTTTATTTGAAGATGGCCTCATTCATTCATTGGGAACTTTAACTTTAACCGACATAGATCATGTGAGCATCATGAAATCCAGTGTCTCCCCTACACCGAAAAGAGGTGGAATCACCGGCCAAAGTGACCCAATAACATGCTAGCGTACATGGGAATTTAACACCGCCAGATCCCTATATTGGCAATATAGGTTCGAAGACTAGGATATATAAGGAGACCCATACCCGGCAAGCCGGACAGTCTCATCTCATGAGAGTTACGTGAACCTCCGCCCTTCCTGAAAGAAGGCATCACCGCTCATAGCTAGCCTATCGGTGCTCAGTATAAAGTTCTATTTCATTCAACTCATACGTCATGGAAGCTGACTTATAGTATGAGGACATCATAGCTCATTAGATGATTTCTCATCTCATCTTTAGAATTAAGTGTATTTATCTTAATACTTTCATTAGAGTGTTCATAGAGACTGGTCTCTTCATTATCTTACACTCTCATAGGTGAGTACGTTTTGGTAACATTTACTTAGGCTCATTTAAGATTGCTCTCATCATTTGCATTACCCTCATATCATGTTGTCACCACATTCATTGTCATTAGCACATTTACTCTTCATAATTACTCACCTCATTTTACGTGAATGTTTATTTCATCATATGCCAACATACTTGGCCATTTGTGTATTTCATACTCTTACTTAACCCTTCTAAGGTTTTGTCATTTCATTACATATACCTTAGGTTCACTTCTTTAAAATGTATGCTAGACTTATGAGTCTATACACACAAGCCATGAGGCTTCATTCATAATTCGTTAAGTGATTCATACATTCCAAAGATTATGTAGTACAAGACTTATGTATCTTGTATATATGTCAAGATCTTGATTTTGATCTAAGTAGGTGGCATTATTCTTGGATAATTTGTTCACGTATGACTTATGTATCAATACAGAATATTGGGCAAGGAACCCAAGTTTGAATAACTTGAATATCATTTATATTTTTCATTGATTTTATTTCTAATATTCATAACATTAGAACCCTAAATTAAATCTCAACATTAACGTCGTATCATTAATTTTCTACTTAGTTTTTCTCTTAGTTTGGCCGAAGGGTTGTGGATTCTAACCCCCACAACCCCTTTTTATTTTTCATTAACATCACTTTGCTCATTTTTGCCCAAACCAAGAAGTTGTGGGATCAAATCCCCACAGCCTCTTTGATTTTTAGTATTTAATTCGCTGGGATAGAGAGGTTGTGGATTTGAACCCCCACAACCTCCTTATTTTTAACTTAATTTCGCTAGAGGCTTGGGAGGTTGTGGGTTTGAACCCCCACAACCTCCTAACTTTATTTTTTATTTAATTTCGGCGAGTGGCAGTGGGGTTGTGGGATCGAACCCCCACAGCCTCACTTTATTTCTTTAGTTAATTTTGCCTTATTCTTTTTAGCCTTGAGGTCGTGGGTTCAATTCCCACGCCTTACGCTTTCTTTTCTTTATTTTCTCACCTTTTGCGCGTGCCTAGAGGTCGTCGGTTCGAATCCCACGACTCCCATTTATTTGTTTAATTATTGTTCTCCTCTTTCTCCTTCAGTTCGCGAGTTCGATTCCACAGCCCCCTTTTTCTTTTCTTTTCTCGCAAACTCACAGTAGCCAAGTTCGATTCCCCCCAGCCCCTTTTTCATTTCCCTTTATTCGCGAAACCAGTAGCTAGAGGGTGAGGTCGCAGGTTCAAATCCTGGTGGCCTCACCTCTTTTAACATGTATTAATTTCCAGATTTTCTTCATTAACTTTAGTCTTAATTTAACCTTGCATAGTTGGTGGAAATTTTGGTTATTTTCAATTCGTTTTTATCAACCTTTTCACATGATTCATAGGGTGCATTCATAAATCATTTTGATACATTTTTAGGCGCATCTTTCATAGATTTATTTGGCAGAAAGAATGTTATTCAATCAACCGTATTTCATTACAATGAACATCACGTTGTGTACACATTTTACACATAAAATACAAAGAAATACATGTCTTATACGCCCTAAAATAGTGGCCAAAACACACTGCCAAACGTGCACACACACACACACTTCTTTTTTCGATCACACCTTGATTGTCATCTTCGTGATTTCACGCACATAAACATGTTCACATTTAATACAAAAACATCATACATGCCTAAATCTACCAGCACAAAATACCCAACCTACGGAATCATTTTGGAGTCTAGTGACAAGGACATGCAATGGGGAACAACCTTAGTTTCGGAGTGAATATCTTGACTCGTAAGGGGCCTCTTGGGAAATGGACCAAGAGAGAAGAAACCCATATCTTTTTGACGTTGTTCAAACGTGAAGTTTTTGCCAAACTTGTCTCCAAAACCACGCCCAATTCACCTAAAGCTTCACCACCAATTCGACGGAAATCTCCCTTGCCTTAACGTTTTTGATTAACTTGCTTTCTTAGACTTTTTAGTGAGTTCTTCAAGTGTGAACATTTATTTGTTATATTGTCAGTTCTTCAACATATTTGACAGAGAGCAAAACGTGAGAGAGAGAGTTTGTTGAACGTGTCAGGTGGTAGACGTGATTAGGAGAGTGTTAGCTTAGGTTTAGGAGTCTTAACTCAAGACTTAGTCAAAATAGGGTTTAATTAAATTAATAAAATCTGATTTATTTTAACTAATACGTGAAAGTACCCTTTTGCCCTTAATGAATCAGATTTTAATTGATGATTAAATCATCAATTCATCGCCTCTAGTGGGGCTCGAACCCGAGTGACACCCTATTTGCGAAAATGGGTCACTTCGGGTTGCCCCAACCCGAATTGCTCTTTTTAATTAAATTAATTAATTAATTAATTAATTCCTCAAGGTAATTACAATATTACCCTTTGCCTACACAAGACAATTTTACCCTGGACCCTCAAAACTTAAAATTTCTTCTTTTAAGTCCGGTAATTCGATTAAATCTTCATTTTCGAGAGCCTCACATGGTTGGTTCCAACCTTTCAAAGCTCAATTAACTCCCCAAGTTAGTTGACTTGGTCGTAGTAAAGGTTTTGAGGTCTGGTTCTACGCGTATTAATCCGTGTGAACCTTGGTCTAATCGCAAGCATTCTTGACACCTTAAGTATTTTTCTTATTCATTTTTAGGGTTGTTACATGTGCAGTATAGGGGCATACACTGACCTACGGACCCTAGGTCGGGGTCTCGTACGTCAGGGTCTGGTTTTGGGCTGTCCAATTTTAAGTGAGTCATTTAATTAGTTAGTTGCATAGGTGGTTAATTAATTGTTATGGGTGTCCAATTAAGTTAATTAGGGTACTATATAAATACCTAACCCTCATTAAACTAATCCAAATCACTTCAATTCCCAAACTCAAAATCCTCTTCCTTCTCACTACTTTCTCTCTCCCCAAAGAATACCATCGAAGACCAAGGTCAATGGCATTAAGGCTGCAAATATTCCAATTATTATCCATTAATCTTCAAGGATTGTTAAGGTATGGAAGCTCTTCACTCTTGGGACTCCTTTCCCCAAGAGGTTCCTTCAAATTGATTTCCAAAACTTGATAGAAACACCAGTTTACTTCTTAATCCAAAATTGATGTTTCAAATTGTATTGTTCTTGTTTTATATTGATTGTTATGGATGAATTATGATTGATTATTGGTGAATTAGGGTGTTTCTTTATGTTAGCCTTTTAGACGTACTAGTGTGTCCTTGTATGTTAACCTTGTTTTCATGTGTTGTTTGGAGTGTAAAGTAAGTGTAGTTGACCCTAGTACCTTAATAGACATGTTAAGGGTCAAAACATTCGGGTACGAATCCCCAGGGACCACCCGAAGGGCCCCCAAGGAGGACCCAAACATTGGACAAGTGGCTGCCCAAGGCAACGAACAAGCCAAGATTTGGAATTTCCCTATGCGACGCGCGCCTATAACGCACCTCATTGTCCCAAAAATTATTTGGGGCAGAATTTGGAGTCTGCCCCATGACGCGCAGCCCACTCCCGGATCCGGTTGCGTCGTTTTTAAGTCAATTTTGACATTTCTAAAAGTCCCAACAATCATGGGGGTGTTTCGGTAACTTAAAGGGACGGTTATAAGCATATTTTATGACTTACGTAACTCCTTTTCCAAACCAAAACCCCAACACACAGTAAGAAAATCAAACATCCCAAATCACTCTTCTTCTCCAAATTTTCTCAAACCTCCATTGGAGGGAAATGTAACAACCCTAAAAAAATGAATAAGCTAAATGTTTAAGGTGTCAAGAATGCTTGCGATTAGACAAAGGTTCACACGGATTGATACGCGTAGAACCAGACCTCAGAACCCTTACTACGACCAAGCCAACTAACTTGGGGAGTTAGTTGATCTTGGAAAGGTTGTAACTAACCAAGTACGACTCTCGAAAATGAAGATTTAATCGAAGGAGTCTTTACCGGACTTAAAAAGAAGAAATTTTAAGTTTTGAGGGTCTAAGGGTAAAATTGTCTTTTACCATGCTAGAGGTAATATCGTAATTACCCTAAATATATAATTAATTAATTATTTAATAAAGTGGAGGGGCAATTTGGGGAGAGAGAGCCGAAATTGGTCTCTTGAAATGAAGTCTTGCTCCACCCGGGTTCGAACCTAGGTGGGAGCAAGGATTTAATATGACTTTTTTTATTATTGGTGAATTAATTTAATAAATTTATAATTAATGGCTGATGTAAAAAGGAAAATCAGATCTTATTATTATTTATTATTTATTTACTTATTAATTAATGTATTTTTTTAAATTGACTAATTCTTGCCAACTATCCTAGTTTTAAGATGCACTATCTCACACTATCTCTCTCCCTCAAGCCTAAATCTCTCTCTCTCTCATCAAATTATTTTTCTTGGCTGCAAAAATAGAATATCAAATATTAGAAAGCAATCAAAAGTTCTCTAAACTCAAATAACTTACAAAAAAAAAATATACAAGCAAGCAAGCTAACTTAGGATACGAAAACTTTGCATCATCTTCTCGACGGGTTTGTGTTGAAGGTTTAGGGGAGGAGTTTGGCAGCACTTGGAAGGTGTGGAAAGCTACAACAAGGTATGGGTTTTCTCTCTTGGAATCCTTTCTCCAAGAGGAATTTCTTTCTACAAAAGTCGACATATGAAACTAGGGCTGTCCCCTTGAATGTTGAACTCCTTGTCCCTAGTCTCCTTCTGATTTCAATCTAAATTAGTTTAGAAATCATGTTGTTGGTATGGTTGCTGGTAGCTAAGTGTGAAATATGATGTTCCTTGTGATTTTATGTTTGGAAATAACAAGCATGTTCAATGATGTCAACCGAAAATGATGTGGTGCAATGTGTAAAATGTTTGTTGTTGTTCTCCGTTTTGAAGTCTTAAAATGGCTTGTTTGATCATTGGAATTATTGTGCATAAGGTGTGTAAATTGTGATGTTAAATGAAGTGTAAGGTGGCTGATTTGTGGAAAAATCTATGCTAAAACAACAATGAATCTACACCTAAGAATGTGTTAAACGAATCGTGAAAGTACCTCAAAACGAACGTATGAATGCTGTTAAATAAAGGCCAGAAAATTTAATAAAATTTCCAGCACTTGGTGATGGAATTTTTGGCCATAATACTTATGGTGTAGAGGTTTAAAAATATATTTAAAATATGTGAGGTCTGTGGGGATTGAACCCAAGACCTCACTACATGAAAGCTGGAAAAACAAATGAGAGGTGTGGGATTCGAACCCACAACCTCTTGGCCAAACAAGAGAGTAAGAGGGGAATTTTAAATTAATAAAATAAATGTGGAGAGTGGGGATTGAACCCCCAACCTCTTGAATGGATGAGAGAGTTAGGAGAAAAAAAAAGGAGATAAATGATTGTATTGAGTATATTGATAAAATGAACTTTGTACTATTTGAATTGAGTGATAAATGATTGAGCTCATGCCTATATGAAAAGGAGAAAAACCTCATGAGGAAATGTATCATGTATGGTAAATTGATGTTTTGAAGTATTTTTATGAAATAATATAGTTCATGCTAACTAAATATTGTGAATTGGTTGAGCTGCTAGTCTTGAGTCTACTCCCACATTTTAAGAGTGTTTGGTGTCATTCGGGGACGAATGTTCCTAAGGGGGGGATAATGTAACATTTTGAAATACCGAGGTCATGTGATAAGACTTAAATGGTCTCCTTAGGAATCTAAACAAGTGTTCCTAGCCAATTAGGCATATGTAGAGTCTTTGAAGTGGTGTTGGAACCGAAACTTTTAAACGTCCGGCAAATTGGGTCATAAGAGGGCTAGAGTGTCCTTTATATATAACCAAGTTAAAGAGTCGGAATATGGTAAATGGTTGTTACCATAGGTGTAAAATATAGTGTGGGATGGTTTCATTCTGGAAAAGTCAGGGTACGACTCCCCGAGGAACAAAACAAGGACCCTCGAGGAGGACCCTAGAAATAGCAGGGCACGACGGACCCCATGATGGGGCGTCACAGGCGCGACGGGACGTCAAGGTCTCCGTCGTGCCAGCCTTGGTGCCGTGGGACAAACCTCCGCCTGCACAAGTCTCTGACCAACATGACGGATGTGCAGGACGGAGGGATGTCAGTCCGTCACGCCCACGACAGACCGTCGTGCCATCCTTGGTGTCTGGGGAGAAAGCTCCGCCTGCACAAGTCTCTGACCAACGTGATGAATGTGCAGAACAGAGGGATGTCAGTCTGTCACGTCCACGATGGACCGTCGTCGGGGATCCGTCGTAGAAGGTCTGTGGCAGTTTTGGAAAAAAGTTAGTTTTAGTTAGTTAATTAATTAATTGACTTAGGGGTAATTAGGGGTTTAAGAGAGACTAATTAAGTGACTTAAGACCCCACTATAAATACCCAACCCTCATTAGCCTAATCATTCTCTCAAAAACAAAACTCTCTTCCTTCTCTCTACTTTCTCTCTATATTGGAAGACTCCATTGGAGATCAACTTGGGGAGATCATTGGGAGCTGGATTAGCATGAAATTCACCATCAAAACGTCATCAAACCTTAAGGTATGGAATCTAATTCACCTTTGAGATTCTTTCCTCAAAGGGTTCCTTCAAAGCTTTTTCCAAAAAGTTGAGTTTCTATTGGGTTTCACCCAAATCCGAATTTGATCATGTGAATTGAGTTAATTATGTATTCTTTGGGTTAGAATGAATAGATTATCATGAATTATAACTTGATTATGGCTAATTGATGTAGTTTGATCTAGGTTGTGGGTGATGACCCCTAACCCTTAACCCTAAATATTGAATTGATATGGATTAGGTTGAGTTTGATAGAATTGATCTCATAATTAGTTAAATGGTCTTTAATGATTGTTATTGCATTGATTGTGGATCTATTATGATGAATTGAAGTTCTTCACACCTATGTTCTTGAATATTGAATCTTAGTCAAGAAGATACCCTTGAGATCATGCTACTAAGCTTTGATGTAGTATTGCTTCATAGTATAGAGCTTCTCCTTGATTAGTTCTTGTGAATTATTATTGGATTACATTGACGTGATGATCTAAGATTGGTTGATCTATGAGTTAATGGTATGGTCCTTTATTGATGGATTATGGAGGAGTATGGGTAAGTCTTGATGATCCTAGCCTTTACTTCAACTTATGGTTAATTGTCATCATGTGATAATGTTATGTTGAAGTATGCGTTGATTGATGTGATAAGTTGATATGATACATGAACTTATATGCTTAGGTTGGTTGTGAGTTTGTTAGATGTAATGTAATATAGGGAAGTTGTATGATGTGTCCTATTATGATGAGATGTACGAGGGTGACTTCACCTATATGGATTGTTATGAAAGGACTAATTCTCATACAATTCTTATTGAGCTATAATGATGATATACAAGGGATTGACCCTTCTATCTAATTAAATTGAGAAGATTAATAAAGATTAATGGCTTCTCTAAAAATGGGGACTTAGCTTAGCACCGAGCGAACTTGACAATGGGAGGTGATGACTTGTCCCTAGAAAGGAAAGATTCATCCTAGAAGTTGCCCATGTGATGATAACTTCCATGTTCGATGGATATGTCACTTTAAGGGATTCCCATGAGGAGCGGCCCATATTACCAAATGGTATAAATAGGGATATCTACCTCTTAGTTCTTGAACTATGTTGCCAACATAGGATACTAGCTAGTGGATCCACCTAGATAGCTATGTTTACATTAAGTTCTACTTTGGCCGGTAGACCACCTTCCATCGGTGTAAGGTTTCATAACACCGGATTCCACATTCGATTATGTGGTCTATGTCGGTTAAGGCAAATGTTCCCTAAATTAAAATGAATGAATAAGGTATAGGCCAATCAAAGTAACTTGAGAGGTTGGCTATAGCTTAGGTAGGGGTATGGGACTCTACGTATGCCATGCACTAGTTTTCCTTGATAGGAACTTTGAGAGGTCAATATTATATATGTAAAGAGATGGTATGATATAAATAGTTTGTATGTTGAATAACATGCTTATGAATATAATGTTGTTGTCTTTGCTTGAAGAAGGACGTATTATGATATGAAGAGTATGTTGGTAAACAAATTGCTAATTGTAGTCTTGGTAGGTTACTTGATTGAGTAGGAGACATGGTAATTTTACTTGATCATTGCACTTGTGACTTATTGAAGGTTATCATTAGTATGCTTTGCTTTGCTATGGTTTAATTGCATATGTAGTCTCTTATGTTTTCATAAATGTCCCTTTTTAAATATATTTGATTGGTAATTGTATATGAGATTCCATACTTAGTACATGTGGAGTACTAATCCCTTTTCTTTCCCTTTTCCCCAAACATTTTAGGTTCGCGTCGTTGAGCTTGATTCAAATTGCTAGGAAGGAAGACTTGGGTATTTTGCCATCCAAGTGGTAGGTCCTCACTCTCTCGAGGACGTGGCCGATGTCTCTCTTTTATGATGTGTAGTTACTATGATTCTATGTTGACTCTATTGTTCTCTTGAGACGATGTAGTAGACAGCCTATATGCGGCTTCTTTCATTTGATGTAGGGCTATGCCCAAGATTTATTGTAATCGATAGATGGTTCATGAGATGAGATGGTTTTATGACTATTATTTTCTAAATATATAAGTGTATGAAATAAAAGTAGAAGACTAAGTAATCTTCGTATATGAACAAGTCTATGTATACTTGATATATATAATGATGTGTATGTAGAGGTCTATGTAAACCTCCGAATAGTTTTAGATAAAAAGTTTTTAATTCTTACTAATTTTTAGTCGATGAATGCTATGACGAAGCTAAGAGGCTTGTCTTAGTCCTCCGAGAGGACGACGACGCCGGTTACGTCTAGGGGGTAAACCCGGATGTGACAATTCAAACACACCACAAATCATGATGATTATGTGAATGGATATAGAAAGGTTGCAAATTTTCTCATGTTTCTTCAAAGAAAAGGATAAGGCTCAAAGGGTGTTTAAACAACGATCACACATTCACAAGGTTGGCCACAAAAGATGTATAATGTAAAATTAGATCACTCTTCAAAGTTGTCTAAGATCATTTGAGGAGATCACATCACTTAGTCAATCAAACCAACCGGGTAAATTCTTGGTGTTAGCACACATGATTCACGATAAGCTCATCACACAAGGCATTTGCACTAATGTCAAACAAGACTCCACACATTACCTACTGTGCAATATACATTACAGGAGACTCAATTTGATAATTGGCTAGTCAAAATGGGATTGAAAAAGTTCACATATTGCCTATGCAACTTCATTTGGCCTCATCGGAGCTGTATATTTTTTTTTTATAAGTTTTAGCAATCGGTATTGATCATGACCAATACTCAAATTTTCAAAAGAACAACTAATATTAAACGCATTCTATAAGGTCTAAGAGCACATAGAAACTCATTGAAAAAGTGCCACCCCCACCGAAAGTATTCGACATTGTCCCCAATGTTATTAGAGGATGGACACCATCGCATGAATAAACAAAAAGAAAAATAAAACAACAATAAAAAAATAGTAAATAAAAATATAATTCTAGTATGTAAACATCTAGAGTGAGGAAAGAAGGAATCTTCATTAAGTGCCTAGTAGGTGAGATAATAACCTAGTCGTGGAACGATTTGGCGATGCTCCCAAGAAGCAACATATCTCCCATAATTGTAGTGTGTGACACCCTCAAAATGTACAAGTCAGCGTAGATGAAGAAGGTCGTCGGTAAATCACCAATAGCATCGTCCTCTCGCACATTATCCTTCACCAACAACATCAATACACATTATTTAAACAACTAATACTTGGGTTTCATCTTTAGCACCTTATTTAATGTTGTTACAAGACGTGGAAATGCTTTCAATCATATTCCAACTATACCACCTTAATCGGATAGATCTCTTTGCACTGGCCAATGTATTGCAAATTGTCCTTAAATATAGGTCCTTCTTGACCCTCAACTTTGATGGCACAATTTTTGAACACTCGTGTCATACTGAATGGTCTTGAGCATTTGAACTTGAGCTTTCATAGAAAGAGTCGAAGTCGGGAGTTTTATAATAACATCTAATCTCCCACTCTGAACTCCCTTCTAAGAATTTTAGCATCATACTACTTCTTAATATTTTTCTTGTAAAGGGCTGAGCTTTCGTAATCTTTGAATTTGAATTCGTCCAACTCAACTAACTGTTATATTCTCTCATTTGAATCCTTTATCCAGTCCAAATTTAGAATTTTCAACACCCATAATGCTTTGTGTTCGAATTCAACAGGTAAGTGTCAAGACATACAAAAAACTAGTTGATATGTAGACATATTAATTGGTGTTTTGTATGCGGTATGGCACCTATAGTGCGTCATCAATCTTTGGAGACCCATATGTCCGATTAAAATATACTATCGTTGCCAAGATTCTCTTATCTATCGGTTTGACACTTCAACTTGGCCTTTGTTTGTGGGTGGTACAGAGTTGCTACTTTTTTTCACTCCATACCTATTGAATACGGTTGGGAACCACTTTTTGCAAAAGTGGGATCTACCATCAATAATGATAGCTTGAGGAGTACAAAATCTAGCTAAGATGTAGAGTGTCACTAATTAAACCACATTTTCCCCTTCATTGTTTGGAAGTGAAACAACATCCACCAATTTAGAAACATAATATACAACCACCAAGATATACTTATTACAAAATGAATTCACAAATAGACCCATGGAATCTATTCCCCAAACATCTAATATTTAAACTTCTAAAATGGAGGTAAGGGGAAACTGCAGTCGTTTGGATACTCCACCTTGCTTTTGACACTGAGTGTATTTCTTAAAATGTTCATGTGTATCTTTGTATAGGGATGGCCGGTAATAGCAACTTTTGATGATTTTAGCAGTCGTAGACCACTATGATGACCCCCTACTAGAGAAGCATGACAAGCGTGGAAAATTTCTATCGTTTTTTATTTCATAACAGACCTTCTAATGATATGATTTGCACATTCTATGAATAAGTATTATTTATCCCAAAAATAATTTTAAAATTTAACATAAACCTCTTTTGTTTGTAGAAGTTCATACGTCATTAATCGATAAACTACATAAATTGCAAATCGGCATACAAAGAAGGTTGTTTGAGAGTTACCGCGCACACTTGTTCATCAGGAAAACAATCATTTATGTCAATCCCCAGCTTGTCATTCTCCTTTCCTTCTAATCTTTATAGGTGGTCAACCACAAGATTTTCACATCATCTCCTATATTTGACCTCAAAGTTGTATTTCTTGCAATAGTAGAACCCACGTTATCAATGTTTGCTTGGAATAATTCTTTTACATCAGGTAACATAGTGAAACTTGATCAGTATTAACAACTACTTTAGTGCGTAGCAATTATGCCCGAAACTTCTCAAATGGGTCGACTACAACAAGCAACTCTTGTTCACAAACAGTGTAATTACGTTGAGCACTATTTAGAGTCTTAATGGCATAGTAAATTTGGTGAAATAGTTTGTTGCATTTTTTCCCTAGTACCACGCCCAATTCCTCTACACTTGCATCAGACATTAGTTCTAAAGGTTCTAACAAATCGGGGATAATAATGATTGGGGTGGATTCAAACTTTTCCTTCAGACACCCGAAATATACAAAACAAGCATCATCAAATTGGAGTTTTACCTCTTTCTCTAGGAGTTTTCATAGAGGATGTGTAATCTTTGAGAATTCCTTGATTATGCTACGGTAAACACCGACATGTCCCAAGAAACTACAAAACCCCTTCACCAAAATTGGTTTTGGTAATTTCACAATCACTTCGATTATTGCTTTGTCAACATCCACCCCCTTTTGTGACACTTTGTGACCAAGAACCATACTTTCTTTAACCTTGAAAAGACATTTTTCCAAATTTTAGATCAAGTTTGTTTCAACAAATCTTTGGAGAACTAGTCGCAACTGCTCTAAACACGCCTCAACGGTGTCACAGAAACCTAAAAGTCATCCATAATTACTTCAATAGAATCCTCCAATATGCCTGCAAAAATAGATAACATGCAATTTTGAAATGTAGCAGGAGCATTACATAAACCAAAGGACATCCGCTTTAGGGCAAAAGTCCCATATGGGCACATAAAGGTTGTTTTCTATTGGTCTTTCGGATCGATGGATATTTTTTTAGATCCAAAATATCCATCCAAAAATCAATACCATCCTCTCTCAGAGAGTCAATCAAGAATTTTATCAATAACGGGCATGGGGAAGTGATCCTTTTCAATCCACGAATTTTACTTCCGATAATCCATGTATACTCTCCACTCGGTCACCGACCTCATAGATACAAGCCTCCCCCAATTCATTATGGACTATTGTGATATCTCATTTTTTGGTACACATTGCACCGGGCATACCCATTTTCTATCCGCGATAGGGTAGATCACACTTAGGTCCAACAACTTTAATGTATCCTTTTTCACCACCTCTTCCATTGGTGGGTTCAATCTCCGAGGAAGTTCAAGACTTGGTTTAGAATCACTATCTTGCTGAATTTTGTGAGAGCAAATACCTAGAAGAATCCCCATTATATGAGTGATAGTCTAGTCTACAACTTTTATATGCCTTTTCAACATTTCAATGATTAATTTTATCTGCCACTCAAGAAAATCAACTGCAATGATCAGTTCTAAAGTGTTACTATACCTCAAGAAAACATAACGTAGATAGGAGGGGAGTACTTTCAACTCTGGATTTGTGGCTCATCTGGTGATGGCTTTGCGCAGGACTTTCTTTGTTCTTTAAAACAATTTCCAATTTCAACGGAGTCTTTGAATACCCCCCCCCCCCCAAACCTGATATAGATGCTATGACCGTTTCATATTCTTTAATTTCAAACTTATCATATTTAGCAAGCACGACTTCAAGTTTGTCACTCATACACATAAAATGGCTCACATTAGCCACCGCTTCATCAATAAAATCAACCGTGGAGACCATAGTAATATCCTTTGGTGTTTTATTAACTTACACACATTAAAGGTTAGTAATCTTGATTCTCCCAAAACATCAGTTCTCCTATCTCAACATCAACGAACACTCTTCCGGTTGCCTAGAATGGTCATCCCAAAATGATGGGAATCTCAACATCTATTTCACAATCGAGAATGACAAAATCAGTCAGGAAAATAAATTGGTCAACCTATACCAAGATGTCATAATGTATCCCCACTGGATGTTTAATATATTGGCAGCCATAAAGAGTCTCATTTTTGTGGATTATGTCTTTCGCAACCTGAGTTTTTTATAGATCGCATATGGCTATAGAAAGTTGTAGCATGACAATAGTTCAATTTATGGTAAACACTTCTCGATATTCTCTCTTTTTGATCAACTCCTTAGTAATTCTTGCACTACATCTATGGGAACATCAATTTTCTCAACATCTAGTCTCCTTCTCTTTATAACTAACTCCTTCATAAACTTGGAATAACTCGACATTTCCAACAATAGTTCCACAAAGGGGAGATTAATTGACGATGTCTTGAATACCGATAAGAAATTTTTGAACTTCTCATCTTCAATTTTATTCTTTAGCCATTGGGGAAATGATGGAGATATTTTGGTTAAGGGTTGCATAACTTTTCAGATTGGATTGTGTTTCGCAGTTTCTCTTTGCGGTTATTTAGCAATGCTTTGATGGATAGGAAATTCTTCGCCCTCTATGACTTTTTCTTCTTTATGTGTTTGAGATTCCTCATTGTCACGCATATCACCTATTTCTACCTTTGTGATAAGAGTAACCACAACAAACCCTATATCATCCTCTTTCGTTGTCATTATTTATTTCAATCGTGACGAAATTAAACTCAACTGACCTTACAGTATATATATTGCATCTGCATGGTAGTTCATTTTATTCTTCAATGATGAAAAGTAAGATTTCATCTCCTTCAACAAATCATCTGAACCTTTCAATTTGTCAAGGATGCGTGATAGAAAATCATTCACCCGGGGAATACTTGCACTCCCTTTCGATTTTGGGCTCTCACTCGAATTAGAGTGGTCCTCTTCATGGTCATCTTCCTTTTTATAGTAATAACTTTGTTCAACACATCTCGATAGTATCTCATTTGCCCTCCCCCTTGTGATAGTTGTAACCTTGATTTCAAGGTGGGTGGAAACCTTCCTTATATCTCTTTAAGTTCCAACCTTGATTCTCCCCATCTTTGAATAACCCAGGAAAAACCCTCTTAACCTCTAAACACTCCACATATCTCCTTAGGTTTTCCTACATTTTCCATCATATGCTCTTTTAATAACTCTATTTTGGTCAACATTTTCTTGATGTTTGCATACCTTTCTCTTTCCTTTTCGAGATGTTCTTGTGTCATTTTGAAACAAAATGGATAGACTTTATCCTCTTGAGTTTACCAATCTTGATTTAATTATGACGTGTCATCAAGAGGAAATGAAGCCATTTCAAAGTATTGCAACATAATTCCCCCTCTTCTAAATGGATCAGCCACTCCTTTGTTAACCGAGTCAAGACACTAGTAAATATATCATAGTAGAAATTTATTTGGTAGCCCGTGAGTTGTGTATTTAAGTTATAGTTTCTTGAACCTCACCCATGTTTCATGGATGGGTTCACGTTCCCGTCGCCTTAATCCTTGAATGTGATCTCTTTGTTTCATCATCCTTGAATTGGGAAAGAAACTTGGATTAAATGATATAATCAGCTCCTCCTATGATATGATGGAATTGTTTTGTAGCTCGGCAAACCACTTGCTAGCCTCCCCCATTAGGTATAGTGTAAATAATTGAAGCCGGATTGACTCTTGACACACATTCTTAATGAAACCGAGTTGCATATCTGTCTTAATGACACACTCTTGAGGGTATTCTTGGTCTATCCTCCATAGATCCACCTCCTTTGGAGGAGATGAGGAGTCTTTATAAGTACTTCAATTGTTGATATCCCATCATCTTGCAATAGGAAAATTACACCCATTTTTCTAGCATGAGATGGGTTGTGGACACTATTAAGATCATTGATATTGTCCCGATGACCTACTCGACTGCCATTCACTTCCTCTTCACTTATTTTTTTCCTACGTATCCCAAACAACACTACACAATGCATCCTAAGCTGATTTCATCTACAACCAAAAAAATTTGCAAGTCAAATCTTAAATAAAAGAATTATAAGTCATGGTATTCCCAGCAGCGGTGCCAATTAGGTTAATATTTCAAAGGCACTTCATCAAATTCTAAGTATCAACGATCTCTAGTCAATATATTAACCCAACTAAATGAGTTTGGGTCAATCCCACTGAGAGTAGCCTTTCCTTCGAAAACTATCAATGAATGAGAAAAACCTCTTTGAATAACAAGTTAATGCACTACTTTTATTTAAAATCAAATTTTTGGTTATCCTTATCAATTTGATTCAACACTTAACACGAGACAATACAAATGGTGAGGTAATACTTTATATTGACCAACCAATTATTGAATTCAACTTAGTGGATGTGAGTTGATGCTCACAATTGAATAAATTGTCGTGGGTAGGTAGGACTATATGTAAAGAAATTTTCTCATGAATAATTACCTTATCTTTGTTGAATTCTCTCAAACTTCAACACTACACGGAAGATGCCCAGCCCACTCCCTCATCAAATCTACTCTCTAAATCTAGAGAGAAAGGATTTATTCCATATTTCATTCTATCATGCTGAAATTATGGTAACCCACTACTAAGGATGCTAAACTAGTTGCTTTGGCTCTGCACTTCTCTATTGAGCAAGCACAAAATACTGAACTTGATATACTAATCATGCAAAATGACCTCAAAAAGCATCTGCAATTGACAACCACATAAAATTAACACCATTATTTGCAAATCAACAACACTCACTTAGTAAAACTCAACGATTTGTTATAGCGTCAAAAGCCCAAGAAGAGGGTTTTAGAAAATCATAGGATAAATTGGAAAACCAACATCTACCACATTTTTCGTTGAAAAGCAAAAGAAATTCGGTAGTCAAACTTAACTAAAATCTTCATTATTACAAAATCTTTAGAAAAATATTGTTCAAAAGCACTTGAAATACTCCCTAGTAGTGTATTTTTTTGTCAATCTTTTGTTCCTTTTCTTTCTGAATGTTTCCTCTTTAGCAAAATTTAATTCAAACAAGTATTATATGTGACTGTTTTAGACCAACCGGTGATGTAAGTCGACCTTCCTGAACATTCGGCAACTTGCTGATTTTCCTTCCTCCCGCCTTCATTTTTCACTCCTTCTTGGTCTAGCTACGGTAATTTTAGGCAATCAAGCTTAGGATCGCCGAACAATTCCGCATGTAGTCTATTTTCCTTTTATTTCATCCATCAACACGTTTTTGAATCTCCATAAGTACTTTTGGCAACCTGGTCATCCCTCGCCGAAGAGATCGGCGGCAGTTCAAATGGAATTGTTGCTCGCCGTAGTTAACCATACTTTAGCTCTATCATGTTGTAACTTTAGGGAGTCAAGTAGAAACTTCATGATTAGCCCAGTGACATGGGTGATCCCAAGTTCTCTATTTTCTCATTCTTTCTGCGGCTTCATTCCTTTTCGCTCGTTAGTGTCTATCGTTTGTTCCTCATTCCAAATACCACGATATCAAGGGTTTTCCATTAGTAGTTATTGTCACAAAATAAGAATTTTAGGACACTAAATTAATCCAAATAAAGCTCTAAATGAGTGCAAATTGTGGACTAATCATAGTCCAAAGTTAAGAACCACTGTGTCCTTCACGGTCCCTAGTCCTTCACACAGTGTGTGAAGTGGACTGTAGAGAGGAGTGCCCAAAACCAGTAGACCCTGGAAAGCAACCAAGACATATTTTACGGGTTGTCGTCCCTATGACATACCGTCAGTGGCTTCTTTGTCGGCCATGGATAGGTTTAAATTTGGGTCGTTTTTTCCCATATGAGTTGGGCATTTAAACTAAGTCATTTAACACCTATACTATGTTATCTTACTCTTTTTAAGCCTAGTTATTTATTAAAAACCTACTTAAAATGATTATTCAAAAAAATTGTCAAAATCTAGAGCAAAATTAGAAGAAGGAGTTGACCAAACCCTTAAGCACAAGCATGAGATTTTCTTCAGTTCAAGCCCCAAAATCGAAGAATTTCTCCATAAATGTCATCACCAGGTATATGGAATTTCACTAGTGGGTTCTTCTCATCCAATTGGTCCCTAGAATTCAGTTAGATTACTGATTCTTCATATCTCGCTGTAACTTAGGGATCATAAAACCATAGATATTTGTTGTGATATAGATATTAAAGTTATCATAATTAAAACCTAGTTGTGTATATTTTATTAGTTAATTAATTAAACTTTCTAGGTAAGTTAAACTGATTAATATGGATCAAATTTTGAATTTTACATTGTCAGTACCTCATTGTAGCATTATCAGATTTGCATGTAAGAATATTGAGCTATCTTGTATTTCAGTTATGTTCTGTCATACACAATTCCAGTTGGGATTAGGCTTAGAACTAAGTTTGACTAGGGTTTAGTGTACCTATATAGTCGCAGACCTATGTGCCAATGCAAGAGTATAAGTCCTCTCCGTGGGCATCAAATTTTAGTAATCAAACGATTCATGCCTTTATACCCCATACAAGGTATATTGGGTCCTCTGAATAGGCAGTATACATCAGACTCCATGTTTATCTCACGTGGTTCTTTGTTGGTTAATTGTAGCTCCCACATTGAGACTCTAGTGCATTTGACCAGATTTTCAATTTATATTTCACTATTAAGTCTCAGCATGTTATGTTTAGAATAGGTACTTGGTCATTACATTCAGTCAGTTACTTTTAGTTATAATTCAATATTTATATTTTGTTCAGAATATATCATTGGTCCGTTATGATTGGTTCAACTTATATATTTCTACATGTATTATCTATATTTTACATGAACAATAAATTCTAGGTACTGACACATACTCTTTGCTGCATCCTTTGATGATGTA
This sequence comes from Solanum sitiens, assembly GCA_016801875.1. Lineage (NCBI taxonomy): Eukaryota > Viridiplantae > Streptophyta > Magnoliopsida > Solanales > Solanaceae > Solanum > Solanum sitiens. The sequence goes on along the minus strand of JABWTJ010000222.1, from coordinate 288,388 downwards.
GGTTAAGGTTTTCAGCATCCCAAATGCTCATACTTTGAGGACAATAGACATACATTTCATATTGTCTCTTATTTCAGTTTTCAGTTTTTCTAGGGTTAGTTGAGGCATGTCCCAACAACTCGGGTTAGTAGAGGCTTTTCGAACATAGTAGTAGATTTAACTCCCTAGTTGAGGTCCCATATGTTGAGCCCTCATATTTGAAAGTCTTAATGTCAAGTCCATGATTCCAAGGTCTCATGGCATATGAATGAATATTATAGAAGATGTTATATGTTGTATGCTATATGATATGTGCTATGTGTAAGATGTTATGTGATGTGTGCAATATGATAATTATGATGATGCATGTTACTCTCATGGCATGACTTTCCTAATCCAAATTTGGAAAGCTCATTGACTTTTCTAATCCAAATTTGGAAAGCTCACTGACTTTCCTAATCCAAATTTGAAAGGTTCCCTAACTTTCCTAATCTCAATTTGGCAAGTCCACTAGCTTGACTTTCTATAATCATGTTGTTAGGAAAGAGCTATCCTTTCTCATGCATGTCCTTGGTGTGTGCTTGCATATACCCATACTTAGTACAAGTGTGTACTAACCCTATACAACTCTACAACTTTAGGTGCAGGCATAGGTGGACGCTAGAGCTACAGGTTGACGCTAAAGCTATCCGGACGTCGAACATTCATCCGTACTTTGTAGGACCTCATGCTTTCGATGATGCTTCTATTTATATTCTAGCTTAGTTTTAGAGTTGAGCTAGTGGAGCATGTTCCACTAGCATTTCTTTCCTGTTTTATTCAGACATTGTATTGGTGCCATTTAGGCAAGTACATCTTTATTACTATATTATGCTATTTCTTTCATTTGATGATCTTAATATTAGATGGTTGATGGTGAACACTTATGTATTAATTAGAATGTTTAATAAGTAAGTTAAGAAACAAAAAGTTTCAAATTTTCCGCTAAAATTAACCTAGATGACGTAAGAATGACGTAAGTAGGCTTGTCTGCGACCTCGGAGAGGTCAACGACGCCGGTCTCGTCTGGGGTCTAGACTCCGATCGTGACAAAGTTGGTATCAGAGCACTAGGTTAAATTACGAGAATAATGAGTTCACATCAACCACATTGAGTAGGTTCTAAGTCATGGTAGTGAAGTGCACCACTATCCTGGATTAGAGACTGCATGATGCATAGGAAAATTTTCCCTTCTTCTGATCTTATCATGCTTTTCCTAATGTCTAATTTCATGGTGTTATGAGCTTGTCCAACATCAATTCTTATTGTTTTCAGAGAAGGAATACTACGAGAACCGTTGGTCAGAGGAGAGGAGGAGCAACTGCTGGGAACAATCCGGTTCCACCCCATGCTCCAGCCGAAGGAGTGGCTATACCAGTTAACCCAGCTGGATTGACTGATGCTGAGGTGAGGACATCTCTGGCCCAGATGGCACAGGCCATCACTATGCAGGCCTAGGCTATGACTGCCCAGGTCAATCGGCAGGATGTTTAGAGGGAGAATCCACCAATTCATAGCATGGCTGACATGCTGAAAGACTTCACGAGGATGAATCCTCCTATTTTCACATGGTCTAGAACTTCAGAGGACCCCCATTAAGAATAAGTATCCTCTTCCTTGGATTGACGACTTGTTTGATCAACTCCAAGGGGCAGGCTACTTTTCTAAAATTGACTTGAGGTGGGGGTATCACCATCTTAGTGTGAGAGGTGAGGATGTACCTGAAATGACAATTTGAACTAGGTAGGTCTTTATTGATTTCAAAACTAACTAGATTTCTTCGTCATTGTATATATTGACGATGTCTTGGTATATTCAAAGAATGAGGGTGAACTCATGGACAATTTGAGGGTGGTATTACAAGTCCATAAGAAACACCAATTATTTGCCAAGTATAGCAAGTGTGACTTTTGGTTGAGATCGGTGGCGTTTCTTGGTCATATTATCTAAAGTGAGGGTAAAGAGGTTTATCCAAAGTAAACCGTGGCGTTTAAGAATTGGCCGATGCCATTGACTCCAACCGACATTAGAAGTTTCTTGGGTTTAGCGGGTACTATAGGAGGTTTGTGGATGGGTTTGCGTCCATTGCTTCTCCTTTGAATACCTTCACCCAAAAGAGTGAGAAATTTGAGTGGTCAGAGGAATGTGAAAGAAGCTTCCAAATTTTGAAAGATAGACTTACCTCCGCTCCGGTGTTAACATTACCAAAGGGTACAAAGGGTTTTGTCGTATATTGTGATTCTTATCGATTTGGTTTGGGTTGTGTCCTTATGCAACATGGGAAGGTAGTAGCCTATGCCTCTGGACAACTCAAGGTGGATGAGAATAATTATCCAACTCATGATCTTGTATTACCGGCCATAGTATTTACCTTAAAAATATGGAGGCATTACTTGTATGGTGTTGTCCACCTTCCAAGACCCGAGACACACACTAGAAGTTAGGGCATTCCTCAAGTCGTGGCATGGCGTACTTGACCTCTCGGGGGTCTTGTACAAGCCCTTTGACATCGTTTATTGCATACATGTATGAAAATTAGTGCCGAATTAAAATTTTACACACGAATAATATCACAAAACATCTTTCATATAAAACGATAGAAATATTAAGTCCCAACATACGCCAATCTAAGACACATGAATATCTTGGGACACGGCCCATATAATCGAAATATGCAAATACTTAGTCTATTACAATACTTTTAACAAAGAAATCTAAAGATAATAATGTACTCGAATAAAGTGAGTACATACCCCAACTTTGCTTGAATGAATACTAATCCCAAGGTTCCACTTCACGTACTACTCTCAAATACCACCTACAACTTTAGAGATACATAAAATGTATGGAATTAGTAAATTGCATGTACAAAGTATGGCATAATGCATAAAATCATGATAAAAGAGACATTTGTATTAAATATGCTCTTTCTGAGGAAAAGTTCATACCATAAGTATAATTATTAGATATAACACCAACATCACATATGTCACATTCAACAAAATAATATCAAGAACAATACAAAACAAATAAACATGAGACCCTCCTACCAAAGGTGATTCTAAGGCTCACTTGAGTGAGTGATGAAGCGAACGCACATACAATCCCTTCACACACATTAAAAAGATCCATTAGACTACCTAAGATAAGATTATTCTCATTAATTAGACATCCTACCTATAATTACTCTAGGACTAACCTAAGTAAGACATGAAGAGAACGCCCATACACCCTCTCCAAGACTACCTAAGCAATACTTAAACCTACTCTAGATAGATACCTTTTCATTAACATACCTTTACTTAAGTCATTATGTTCATTACACCATTTAAGGGACATTCAACACTTAAGGACTTTCACATAATGGTCTTGGAGAAGAACTAGGGAACTCACACACTAATATCTTCAAAGCCTAGATGTGCAATATCTAGATAGCGTCCCATTCCCCTACCTAAACTTCATAGTACTTATCCAACACTAGCATGTATCTCACATGACGAGAATAGGCAATAACCGACATAGACCATACTAGCTAAGCATGGAATCCAGAGTCAACCCTACTCCAATTGAGGGTGTTCTACTTGCCAATGGTAGAACTAGGAAACATTCCATGTAGGCACATGGTTACGGAATATCGAGGGTTTCTTTGTACTCTAGTCTCATCATACAGTTAGAGCTACACCCCAAGCATACTTACTCGGTGCTAGCAATTGTTCTCACAGAGTAATTAAATAAAGTAGTATATAAATAGGTACCATATCTTGTTCATAACCAAATCATAATACACCTTGCCAAAGATGTCCCCTAGGGATGCCTTACAATGGTTAAGAGGATAGATTTCATGTCGTTCTAGCCAACCAAACCTAGGTCCAACATTCACACCAAAAGGATACCATTACGACATTCAACTTCAAGGATATCATAACCTTCCATCTACGTTGAAGGTTCCACATAAATGACCTTTTTTTCTATGTTGAAGGTCAGATTTCATTCATACAAATTCATTCATGGCTGTAACACTTCAAAAATACAAGACGTGTCGTTATGCCTAACATAGGTGTTATGAAGTCTAGACTCTATTTTTAAGGTTATTTTAATGAATATAGGTCATTTAGTAAGTCTAAGAACCAAAACGTCCAAGAGCGTCCATGATGTTCTAAAGTAAGTTCAAATAGGTACTAGTGTGCCTTGGCCTATTTGACTAGTTTATAAGAGTCGGAAATTAACGAAATTTGGTGAAAATTTGTGGAAAACGTGTTACGGATGTTTGATGGTTGAAAATTCTGGGTATGACTCACCAAGGACAAACCAAGGGCCCTTGAGGAGGACCTCTGCAGATTGAGGCAACACTTCCTAGGCAGTTTTCATCGAGGGAAGAGGGTACTGTCCGTGTGTGGACTAACGGGGCGTCGATGCCACCGTCGTCCCACACTTAGCCAACTAGAGGAATCTTTCATCTGCAAAAGTCTCTGAACTCTTCAACAGACGTGCAGGACGAGAGGGGGTAGGTTCGTTGACTCACAGACATCCCGTCGATGGGGTTCCGTGTGTGAGCGGTTTTAAAATCCTGCACGTTTTAAATTAAGTTCCATTAATTATTTAGGGGTTAGGTGGTTAATTAAGGTATTAAGGGGGTCTAATTAAGTTATTTAATCACTCATATAAAGTCCTAACCCCATTAAACTAATAAGATCTCTAAAATCAATTCCTCTATCTTCTCTCTACTTTATCTCTATATGGGAAGACACCATTGAAGACTAAGCTAAGGAAGGGATTTGGGAGCTGGAAAGGGACAAATTCATATTCAAATCTTTGTCAAAACGTTGAGGTATGAGATCTCTTCACCTTTGAGACATCTTTCCTCAAAGGGTTCATTCAAAGTGTTTTCAAATCAAGAGTTTTCAAATGATTTCATCCAATTACGAATTTAAAGTTATGAATTGAGTTGTTGATGTTTTCTTTAGGTTATATTGAATATATTAACATGTATTTTATCATTACTATGGTAATTGTTGATGGTCTTGCATAAATTGAAGAACATTATCCTAAGTCCCTAACCCTAGGCTGTGATCTTGACTTATATTGTATATTGTTCATTCAATTGACTTGGTTAATGATTGAATTACTACTATATGATGTTGTTATGCTAATTATGAATGAATTAGGGTTATGTATAGTTTTTCATACTAGTTTCTTGAGAAGTGATCTAGGTTATGATGAATTGACTTAATCCTAAGCTTTGATCTATTATGGAATTGTGATGTAGTGATTCTTTTAGCCTTGTGATTATATTGGTTATTGAATTGTGGTGACTTGATGACCTAATTGAGTCGAACTAAGGGTGGATGGTAAAACCTTGATGATGAATAGTGAAGTAGACTTGGTAAGTCTTGTGATCCCTATACTTTGCTTCAATTATGATTAATTGTGATTAAGTCATGATGATTGTGTTGGAGTATCCCTTTTTTAGGATTGATAGGGTGGTATGATATTGAATTGAAATGTCTTGCTTATGGTTGTGAGGTTGATTAAGATGTAAAGTTATAAGGATGATGGTGATTACCAATGTGCGTTATTATGAAGAAGTATGTAATGTGTTAACCTTACTTATGTGGATTGTGATGAAAGTATTATAATCATGCAATTCCTATTTAGTTATTGTTATGATGATTATACAAGGGCTAGACCCTATGACCTAAACTAAGTTATGATTGATAAATATAGATTAAAGACATTTCAATAGGGGACTTAGCTTAGCACCGAGTGATCTTGTATGCGAGAGGGTATCACTTTCTCACATAGGGAATGTAGGGTTCACTACGGTTCTCACGGGGTGGATAGCCTCATGACCCAAATAGGGTGTAGTGTGATGTTTCCAATGTTGCCCCAAGTTCCATAACTATGTTTCCACCATATGAATACTAGATATTGGATCCACCTAGATGCTACATTTCATGTTAGGTTCTATCTTGGGCGGTAGACCACCTTCCATCGGTGTAAAGTTTTACAACACCGAATTCAACATTAGCTCATGTCGTATATGTTGGTTAAGGCAAGTGTTCCCTAAGCTAAAATGAAGTAATGACGTATAGACTAACTAAAGTGACTTAAGGGGTTTGACTTAGCTTAGGTACGGGTATGGGACTCTACCTATGCCCTGCACTAGTTTGCCTTGAGAGGAGCTTTAGAAGGGTAATATTATGTATGTAAATGATGATGAATGTAAATGATCTTATATGATGATTATGATGCATATAAACATGCAATTGGTCTTTATTGTTAAAGTATGAACTTATGTGTAATTGAAGACTATTTTATGTGAAGTGAGTTACGACTTATGGATCTTGTTAGGTTACTTGATTAAGTAAGGCTATGAGCCTTTGCTTGGTCATTGCACTTGTTGGCTTTATGAAGATTATGATTCATTGTATAAATCCTATATGTGGCTTACTTTTATTGTTGTAGGGCTATGCCCAAGTTGATATTATCATTATAGATGGTTATGAGATGAGATAAATTTTATGACTCTATTTTTATCTTATATGTGTATGTGAAATAAAAGTAGAAGACTAAGTAATCTTCTTATATGAAGGGTCTATATATACTCGATAATAATACTATTACGTGTATGTATAGGTCTATGTGAACCTCCAATTAGATATAGTTAAAAGTTTTAAATTTTTCCGTATTTTTGACTTGTGAATGCGATGATGAAAACTAAGGGGCTAGGCTTAGTCATCAAAGAGGACGACGACGCCGTTTACATTTTGGGGTAAACCCGGATGTGAAAAACTTGGTATCAGAGCATGAGGTAAAATATCCTAGATAATGATGTCTCTCTCAACCACGTCTATGTAGATTCGTGCTCATAATTGTGAAGCGCGCCACGCATATTGATAGGAATCTATGTGATGCTTAGCAATCTCTCTCTTTTTTGTAAATCCAATGTCGTGCCTCAAGAGTAACTATTATTTGCTTTCACCTAAACCTTGTATTTTGGTTATAGGAAATGAATACTCAGAGGAACGCGGCTAAAAGGCTTGTGGAGGAGGTTGCTCCTCCCTTTGGTTATCAAGACCGTCTACTTGAAGAGGAGGTTGATGTTGAACAAGTTCCTGCCAATCCTCCATCCTTGACAGATGGAGACATAAGGGAGCCCTTCTCCAATTGGGCCAAGCCGCTACTCTTCAATCTCAAGCTATGATGGCCCAAGCAAATCGGGAGATTGCACCTCGATCCCCTCAACAAGTCTCTACCATGGCATCTCGTCTAAAAGACTTAACTCGAATGAACCCTCCTATTTCCATGGGTCTAGGGTGGATGAACACCCCCAAGAGTTAATCGATGATGTTTATAAGATACTCTTTTCCATAGGGTTAAGCACTAGTGAGAAGGCCGAGTTAGCCATATATCAACTCAAAGATTTGGTTCAAACTTGGTATGTTTAATGGAGGGATAATCGGCCTCTTCGGGGTAGACTGGTAACTTGGGAGATTTTCAAGAAGGCATTTGTTGATCGGTTCTTTCCTAGGGAGATGAGGGAGGCCAAAGTGGTGGAGTTCATCAACCTTCGTCAAGGAGGTATGAGTGTTCTTGAGTATTCCATGAAATTTACTCAATTGTATAAATATGCTCCTTCTTTGGTTTCCGATCCTAGAGATGAAATGAGCCGCTTTGTGATGAGAGTGTCGGATGATTTGCAAGAAGAGTGTCATTCGTCCATGCTACATGACAATATGAACATCGCTCGGATTATGGTGCATGCTTGGCAAGTTGAGGAGGCAAGGGCTAGGAGGAAGACTAGAGATGCTAAGAGGGCAAGGTCCTTTGAAGGTGGTTCTTCCAAGAGTAGGCTTGAGATTCAAGACAAACCTAGCTTCAAAAATAGGTTATCTAATCAAGTTCCAACAAAGTTTCCTAAGGATCGTAATGAAAAGGGTGCAAACCCTAAGCCTCAAAAGGGAAAAGGTACTACATCACCAAATGAGAAGCCAACTTGTGGTGAGTGTGGAAAGAAGCATTTTGGTGCTTTCCTCATAGGGACGGACTAGTGCTTTGGTTGTGTGAATGTCGGTCACAAGGTTCAATATTGCCCTAACGTGAAGGGACAAAATAAGAGTGGTCAAGATGAAGCAAGTGGTTCAAATGAGGCTCCAAAGAAAAACCGCTTTTATGCTCTCCGCTCTAGAGGTGAGCAAAAGACTTCTCCCGCCGTAGAGACCGGTATGTTAAAAGTCTTTTCTATTAATGTTTATGCTTTACTTGACCCGAGAGCTACTTTGTCTTTCGTTACACCTCTTGTATCTGAAAAGTTTGATATTTTACCCGATATTTTGCAAGAATCCTTTGTAGTGTCTACTCCGGTGGGTGAGTCGGTAGTTGCAAAGAGTCTATATAGGAATTTTCCTATCATGTTGCCCAATAGAGTTTCTAATGTAGATCTAGTAGAACTAGATATGCTTTATTTTGACATATTTTGGGTATGGATTGGATGCATTCTTGCTTTGCCACTATTGATTGTAGGACAAGGGTTGTGAGATTTAATTTCCCAAATGAACCCGTTGTTGAGTGGAAGGGGGGAAGTTCTATTCCTAGAGGTCGCATCATTTCTTGTTTAAAATCTTGCAAAATGATCTCTAAGAGCTGCCTATATCAAATGGTGAGAGTCCAAGATCTTGAGTCCAAAATTTTTCCCATTGAGTCACTCCCCGTAGTGAGTGAATTTCCGGAGGTCTTCCCTAATGACCTTCGCGGTATTCCTCCCGAACGGGAAATTGATTTTGGTATCGATTTGATACCAGAAACAAACCCCATTTTGGTTCCTCTTTATCGGATGGCTCCGGACGAATTGAAGGAGTTGAAGGCACAACATAAAGATTTACTAGACAATGGCTTCATAAGGCTTAGTATTTCTCCATGGGGTGCTCCGTTTTTGTTTGTAAAGAAGAAAGATGTGTCCTTGAGAATGTGTATTGACTACCGCAAACTTAACAAGGTTACTATTAAGAATAAGTATCCTCTCCCTAGGATTGACGACTTGTTTGATCAACTCCAAGGGGCAAGCTACTTTCCAAAAATTGACTTGAGATCGGGGTATCACGAACTTAGGGTGAGAGGTGAGGATATACCAAAGACAACATTCCGAACTAGATATGGCTATTATGAATTCCTAGTTATGTCCTTTTGTCTCACTAATGCTCCGGCGGCGTTTATGGACCTAATGAATAGGGTGTTCCGAAGTTACCTATATTCTTTTGTCATTGTGTTCATTGACGACATCTTGGTATATTCAAAAAATGAGAGTGCTCACATGGGTCATTTGAGGGTGGTATTACAAACCCTTAAAGAGCATAAATTGTTTGCCAAGTATAGCAAATGTGAGTTTTGGTTGAGGTCGGTGGCATTTCTTGGTCATATAATCTCTAGTGAGGGAGTTGAGGTTGATCCAAGGAAAATGGAGGCGGTAAGAAATTGGCCTAGACTATTGACTCCAAAGGACATTAGGAGTTTCTTGGGTTTAGCGGGTTACTATCGGAGGTTTGTGGTCGATTTTGCGTCCATAGCATCTCCCTTGACTACGTTGACTCAAAAGAGTAAAAAGTTTGAGTGGTCGGAGGCATATGAAAAGAGCTTCCAAATGTTGAAATAAAGGGTTACTTCCGCTCCGGGGTTGACTTTACCGGAGGGAAAAAAGGGTTTCATTGTGTATTGTGATGCATCCCGTGTGGGTTTGGGGTGTGTACTTATGCAACATGATAAAGTGATTGCCTGTGCTTCTAGACAACTTAAGGTTAATAAGAGAAACTATCCAACACACGACCTTGAGTTATCGGCTGTGGTGTTTGCCTTAATGATATGGAGGCATTACTTGTATGGTGTTCATGTTGATATCTCAACCGACCATAAGAGTATCCAATATGTGTTTACCCAGAAGGAGTTAAATCTTTGACAAAGAGGGTGGTTAGAATAGTTGAAAGACTACGACATCAGTGTCCTCTATCACCCCGGCAAGGCCAATGTGGTTGCGGATACCCTAAGTCGTACAACATTGGGTAGTGTTTTGTCACATAGAGGAAGCCCATAAAGACCTAGTAAAAGATATTCCTAGGTTTGCTAGGTTGGATGTGAGGTTGGAAGACTCTCCGAATGGTGGCGTGTTGGTTTGACATAACTCCGAGTCATCTTTGGTGGTTGAGGTGAATTCCAAACAACTCCTTGATCAACCATTGATGGAATTGAAAGAGTTTGTACATGGTAAGCTAAATGAATCATTCTCCTTAGGGGTGGTGTTTTAAGGTACCAAGGAAGATTGTGTGTTCCTGAGGTAGATGGGTTGAGGGACCAGTTCCTTGAGAAAGCCCATGGGTCCCGCTACTCCATTCATCCGGGTGCCACAAAGATGTACCATGACCTTAAGGAAACTTATTGGTTGGAAGGTTTGAAGAAAGACATAGCAGAATTTGTTCCTAAGTGTCCAAATTGACTACAAGTGAAGGCGGAACATCTAAAGTCGGGTGGCTTACTACAAGAAATCCAAATTCCTACTTAGAAGTGGGAAGACATCAATATGGATTTTGTGGTAGGTTTGCCTAAGACTCAAAAGCAATATGACTCCATATGGGTGGTGGTTGATAGGTTGACCAAGTCCGCACACTTTATTCCTGTCAAGTCTACTTATTCGGCGGAAGGTTATGCTAAGATCTTCATAGATGAAATTGTGTGTCGCCATGGTATTCCGTTATCCATTATATCGTATAGGGGTTCACAATTCACCTCTAGGTTTTGGAGGTCATTTCAAGACGGGTTGGGTACTAAGGTGAAGTTGAGTACCGCTTTCCATCCCCAAACGGATGGTCAAGCGGAATGTACTATTCAAACTCTTGAAGATATGCTTCGAGCTTGTGTCATCAATTTCAAAGTAATTTGGGATAAGCACTTGAATTTGGTATAGTTTGCTTATAATAATAGTTTCCATTCATCCATTTCCATGGCTCCCTACGAAGCCTTGTATGGTAGGAGGTGTAGGTCTCCTATTGGGTGGTTTGAAGTCGGTGAGTCTTCAATTCTTGGTCTCGATTTGATTTATAAGACTTTGGAAAAAGTTCATATTATAAGAAATATCTTGCAAACCGCCTATAGTCGGCAAAAGTCTTATGCCGATCATAGGAGAAGGGATCTTGAGTTTGAAGAAGGTGATAAGGTGTATTTGAAAAATTCACCAATGAAAGGAGTTGTTAGATTTGGCAAGAAAGGGAAGTTGAGTCCTCGTTATGTGGGTCCCTATGAAATCTTGCAAAAGGTTGGTAAGGTTGACTATGAGTGGAGGTTGCCTAGTGAATTGGCTTTGGTTCATCCGGTTTTCCATGTTGCTATGCTTAAGAAGTGTGTCAGTGATCCCGAGTCCACTCTTCCTATTTGAGGGTTTTGATGTCAAGGATAACCTCTCTTATGAGGAGGTTCCGGTTCAAATCATTGATAGGCTAGTGAAAAGGTTGAGGAACAAAGAGGTGTTATCCGTAAAAGTGTTATGGAAAAATCACCTAGTTGAGGGTGCAACATGGGAGGCCAAGGCCGACATGAAGTCCCGTTACCCTCATCTTTTTGATAATTAAGGTTAGTCATTCTTTTTAATAATATAAAAATGACTAGAAATTGAAGTTTCTTGATTTTTAGGCACAGGTTTGCAAAAGGTGCATTTTTGAAAATTTTATGGCGAGGTTACAATGATTTTTACCCTTAAATTTGAAAATTTTGCTTTTGGCTTGTTGTGATTTCTGTTGTGCATTTTGACATGTTGAGTCCTTATGAATTAGTGTATATCATGTTAATAAGTTTAACTTTATTATAATTGACTCATGTGTGACATGTTGAGAGCATGTTGTTGTTGTGAGAAGGAAATTCCTCATGAAGTAATGTTTGAGTCTCATAGTTGGTAATTGAAGTTTTGATTTTCTTGAATAAAATGATATGTATTATGTTATATTGCATTGATGTTGGTTGGGCTGCTAGTCTTGAGTCTATTCCTTCCTTCAAAAGAATTTTTGGTGTCATTTGGGGACGAATGTTCCTAAGTGGGGGATAATGTAACACTTCGAAAATACAAGACGTGTGGTTAAGCCTAACATAGGTGTTATGAAGTCTAGACATTGTTTTAAGGTTATTTTAATGAATATACGTCATTAGGAAGTTTAGGAACCAAAATGTCCAAGAACGTCCATGACGTTCAAAAGTTGGTTCAAAGAGGTACTAGTGTGCCTTGGCCTATTTGACTAGTTTTTAAGAGTCGTAAATTAACAAAATTTGGTGAAAATGTGTTGAACACGTGTTAGGGATGTGTCATGGTTCAAACGTCCGGGTACGAATCCCTAAGGACCCACTAAGGGCCCTTGAGGAGGACCCCTGGAGATTGAGGCAACATTTCCTAGGCAGTGTGCAACGACGGAAGAGGCTATTGTCCGTGAGTGGACTGACTGTGCGTCGATTCCACCGTCGTACCACCCTTACCCAACTATAGAATGATATCGCCTTCACAAGTCTCTCAAATCATCGATGGACGTGCACGACAAGAGGGGGGTAGGTTCGTCGACTCACAGACGGCCCGTCAATGGGGTTCCGACTGTGAGGGGTTTTAAAATCTTGCACGTTTTAAATTAAGTTTCATTAATTAGTTAGGGGGTTAGGGGTTAGTCGGTTAATTAAGGGATTAAGGTGGTCTAATTAAGTTAATTAATCACCCATATAAAGTCCCCAACCCCATTAAACTAATTAGAAATCTAAAATAAATTCCTCTATCTTCTCTCTACTTTCTCTCTCTATTAGAAGACACCATTGAAGACTAAGCTAAGGAAGGGCTTTGTGGCTTTGAAACGGACGAATTCATCTTCAAATCTTTGTCAAAATGTTCAGGTATGGGATCTCTTCACCTTTGAGATCTCTTTCCTCAAAGGGTTCATTCAAAGTGTTTTCAAATCTAGAGTTTTCAAATGGGATTAATCCAATTACGAATTTAAAGTTATGAATTGAGTTGTTGATGTTTTTTTTAGGTTATATTGAATAGATTAACATGTATTTTAACTTGATTATGGTAATTGTTAATGGTCTTGCATAAATTGAAGAACATGATCCTAAGTCCCTAACGCTAGGTTGTGATCTTGACTTATATTGTATATTGTTCATTCAGTTGACTTGGTTAATGATTGAATTACTACTAGATGATGTTATTATGCTAATTATGAATTAATTAGGGTGATGTACAGTCTTTCATACTATTTTCTTGAGAAGTAATCTAGTGTATGATGAATTGACTTAATCCTAAGTTTTGATCTATTATGGAATTGTGATGTAGAGATTCTTTTAGCCTTGTGATTATATTGGTTATTGAATTGTGGTAACTTGATGGCCTAATTCAGTTGAACTAAGTGTGGATGGTAATACCTTGATGATAAATTGTGAAGGAGACTGGGTAAGTCTTGTGATCCCTATACGTTGCTTCAATTATGATTACTTGTGATTAAGTCATGATGAGTCTGTTTGAGTATCCCTTGTTTAGGATTGATAGGGTGGTATGATATTGAATTGAAATGTCTTGCTTATGGTTGTGAATTTGATTAGGATCTAAAGTTATAAGGATGATGGTAATACCAATGTGCCTTATTATGAAGGAGTATGTAATGTGTTAACCTTACTTATGTGTATTGTGATGAAAGGATTATCCTCATGCAATTCCTATTGAGATATTATGATGATGATGATACAAGGGCTAGACCCTATGATCTAAACTAAGTTATGATTGATAAATAAATATTAATGACATTTCAATAAGGGACTTAACTTAGCACCGAGTGCTCTTGTATGTGAGAGGGTGACACTTTCCCACATAGGGAAAGTAGGCTTCACTATGGTTCTCACGGGGTGGATAGCCTCATGACCCAAATAGGGTGTAGAGTGATGTTTGCAATGTTGCGCCAAGTTCCATAACTATGTTTCCACCATAGTAATACTATCTAGTGCATCCACCTAGTTTCTACGTTTCATGTTAGGTTCTATCTTGGACGGTAGACCACCGTCCATCGGTGTAAGGTTTTACAACACCGAATTCCACATTAACTCATGTGATTTATGTCTCTTAAGGCAAGTGTTCCCTAAACTAAAATGAAGTAATGATTTATAGACTAACTAAAGTGACTTGAGGGGTTTGAATTAGCTTAAGTAGGGGTATGGGACTCTACCTATGCCTTGCACTAGTTTGCGTTGATAGGAGCTTTAGAAGGTTAATATTATGTAAGTAAATGATGATGAATGTAAATGATCTTATATGCTGATTATGATGCTTATGAACATGCAATTGGTCTTTATGGTTAAAGTATAAACTTATGTGTAATTGAAGACTATGTTATGTAAAGTGAGTTACTACTTATGGTTCTTGTTGGGTTACTTGATTAAGTAAGGTTATGGGGCTTTGCTTGGTCATTGCTCTTGTTGACTTTATGAGGGTTATGACTAGTTGTATAATGCGTATATGTGGCTTGCTTTTATTGTTGTAGGGCTATGCCCAAGTTTATATTGTCATTCTAGATGGTTATGAGATGAGACGGATTTTATGACTCTATTTATATCTTATATATGTATGTGAAATAAAAGTAGAAGACTAAGTAATCTTCTTATACGAAAGGACTATGTATGGTCGATAATAATAATCTTACGTGTATGTAGAGGTCTATGTAAACTTCCAATTAGATATAGTTAAGACTTTTAAATTCTTCTGTATTTTTGACTGGTGAATGCGATGATGAAAACTGAAGGGGCTAGTCTTTGTCCTCAAAGAGGACGACAACGCCAGTTACGTCTAGGGGGTAAACACGGATGTGACAATGACAAAGGTGTTTTAGCCTACTAAGTAAAGGTTCCATATCCATATTCTTCATGCATCAAGTAAGGGACACAAGTCTACAAAAACAAGACACATATGCTTTACCATTTCACATATTGCATATTATTCAAGAAGCACATAGGGACAACTAAGTATACTTGCTAGTCACCCTACACACTTCTATAGAAACATTAACATAACTCATCATAATTTTCATATAGTAAACTTGGAAGATTCACACTTCAACATCAAGTATACACATTTAAGGAATCACTATTGCCTATAATGATCACATATATTCAATTAAAAGAACACATACTTGACTTTATATATACAAATAACTCATATAGACCTTTACAATGATAACATATCAAAGATATAACATGAAAACATCATATTTCATAAAGTAACACTGACAAGGCCACATCATTCACCAGTATAGCACATAAGCGCCGCCACCAGAAGTGGACCTTACAAAATATCTCAATTGAAACACCTATACTACACCATATAGTGAAGATTAGGTCAACATACCACCAATTCAATCTCAACAATTCCAATCCATAGCAAATTCACGCAATCCAATATACCAATACCCTTACCAATAGCCATAGTCACCAATACAATCTAATAATTGCAATATATAATGATCCAACAAGACCCACTATGAAAATCATCAAATTAGGATATCCTATATACAATTCCAACATAATTCATACATATATCAATCGCCCAATACAATCTATATGAGAATTCAATAAGATCAAACAATGAAAAAATCACCTACAATAGAGCTAAAATTAGGAATTCATGATGTTACGACCTGAGAGTATCCTCTGGAAATTAGGGCAATCTCGAATCGGAACATAGCGTACTAGACCTCTCGGAGGTCTTGTACAATCCCTTTTGTACCATTCATTGCATAAAATATATATGAAAAGTGTAACACTCTGAAAGTCTAAGAGCTAATCTAGAGAATAACAAGAGTGTTTGAAACACTTTTCTAAGGTCAATCTTAAGGTATAGAAGTAATTTAGGAAGTTTAGAAAGAAAAACGTCAAGGAACGTCCACGACGTCCGGTGAACTTACTACTTGGGCTAGTGGAGTGTCTTGATAGGTTGAAGAAAGTATCTAAGGGGTTTATCTTTACGTGATGATGTGGATGTATATAAGTGTCAACGAAGGGCTTAAGGATGCCAGGCCAAGTGAGGAGTGCCAAGCTCCAAGGGCAAGCCAAAGCCAAGAGGCCAAGGCTGCCCAAGAAGGGAGGCTACTACCTCACTTTTCACGGACAAGGTGGGAGCTCGTGAAGGGGATTTAGCCATTCGGGGGAAGATGTAAAAGTAGCCTAGCTAGTGTCCAAGACACTACGAGATAGCTCACGACTCGTGGTGAACTTGACGAAGGGCAAGGGTCTTCCGTGAAAAGGCCTTAGCCAAGAAGAAGGTGAATTGGTCAGTGATGGTGAGGTACTGCCTAAGAGCACCACGATCCACTTGATGGGGAGTGGTGCATCTTCAGGGAAGGGACAAAGTGCTCCATGGTCTTGCCTTTGCGAGAGAAATGGAGAGTGGTTCCTTGGGGAGGAGTGGAGCACCATTGTCCATTGAGCACTTCACGGACAGTGAAGTGTAGAGTGGTGATGGACATGGTCCTCACAGTGAAGTCAAGTTGGACTTCACTTTTTGAATTCTAACTTAATGAGGGGTAGTTTGGGTATTTTTGGGGTGTACTATATATGGACTTTAGGTCAATTTCCATTCATTTCCCACTCCAAGAGTACTAATCCAAATTGAAACCCAAATTGCTCTCACTTCTCCCAACATTCTCTCTTCATTCAGCCTTTATTGAAGAACAAGAAGTTTGAAGAAGAAGACAAAGTCTCCAAGATTTTCACTCAATGTTTTTTGGATAAAACTTCATTAAGTTATGGGTTGTTCCATTTTGGGATTCCTTTCCCCAAGAGGTCCTCTCAATGTTCAATTTCAAATTCCAAAATTCTTAGGGTTTTCTATACAAATGGGTTTTCTTCTAAAGTTGAAAATGATGATTGATTATGTCGAATAATGATTGCCTATAACTAATCTAGTATAAATTATCGTGTAATTGATGTTAATTGTGAGAATTTTGTATAGATCATATCATTTCCCCAATTCCCCAAGTCTTGGTTCTTACTTGTGAATTGAAGGGGAGTTATGAATGTGTTTATTATTGTAGTCATCTTATTCAATCTATGGGCTGCCTAGGTGTCATGACTGGAATCTAGACCCCAGAAGAGACCGGCATCGTTGACCTCTCAGAGGTCGCAGACAAGCCTACATACGTCATTGTTACTTCATCTAGGTTAATTTTAGCGGAAAATTTGAATTTTTTGTTACTTAACATTCATATAAGACATTCTACTTAAACTCATAAATGTTCACAATGAACAATCTAATATTAAGATCTTCAAATGAAAGAAATAATCCAATACTACATTAAGTGTATACTTGCCAAAAATGCACCAATACAATGTCTGAAATAAGATGAGAAAGAAACGCTAGTGGAACATACTCCACTAACTCTAACCTATATCTAAGCTAGAATATAAAGGGCAATCGTCCTCGAAAGCATGAGGGCCTACCAAATCCGTATGAATGCTCCACGTCCGGATAGCTACAACGTCATACTGTAAGCTCTAACGTCCACCTGCACCTGCACCTAAAAGTAGATATTGTATGGGATTAGTACACACTTGTACTAAGTATCGGTATATGCAAGCACACACCAAGGACATGCATGAGTAAGAATAGCTCTTTCCTAACAACATGATTTATGGAAAGTAAAGTCAGTGGACTTGCAAAATTTGGATTAGGAAAGTCAGTGGACTTGCAAAATTTGGATTAGGAAAGTCAGTGGACTTGCCAAATTTGGATTAGGAAAGTCAGTGGACTTGCCAAATTTGGATTAGGAAAGTCATGCCATGAGCGTAACATTCATCATCATACTTATCTTTTTTAAGCAGCACATAACATATTGCACATATCATATCACGTAGTTCACATCATTCTTTCATATGCCATGAGACCTTGGAACCATGGACTTGACATTAGGACTTCCCAAAATGAGGGCTCAACATATGGGACCTCAACTAGGGAGCCTTCTTTAGCGAACACAGAGTCTGCTTCATTCATTTATACGTACTTCATTTTCATTCACTCATATACTAGTGCAATCACTAGTCATACCTAGGATGTAGTTTAAGACTCTCATCGGTTTTGTTGTGCAATGACCAAGAATAACCTAGTGTCATTACTTAAGTCTAGCTCACCTCTTGATTATCCTATCCTAACACCTTTGGTATCGTTCATTTCATTATGTGCATCGTTTGAGGTTGGCCTCATTTTCTTTGGGAACTTTAACCCTAACCGACATAGTTCATGTGAGCATCATGAAATCCAGTGTGTAATCCCCACCCCGAAAAGAGGTGGAATCACCGGCCAAAGTGAACCAAAACTTGCTAGCGTATATAGGGAGTCTAACCCTGCTAGATCCCTATATTGGCAGTATAGGTTCAAAGACTAGGAGATATAAGGAGACCCATACCCGGCATGCTAGACAGTCTCATCTCATGAGAGTTACGTGAACCTCCGCCCTTCCCGAAAGAAGGCATCACCGCTCATAGCTAGTCTATCGGTGCTCAGTATAAAGTTCCATTACATTCAACTCATACATCATGGAAGATGGATTCTAGCATGAGGACATCATAACTCATTAAATGATTTCTCATCTCATCATTAGTATTAAGTATGCATTAACTTCAATACTTTCATTAGAGTGTTCATAGTGACTGGTCTCTTCATTAGCTTTACACTCTCATAGGTGAGTATGTTTTGGTAACATTTACTAGGCTCATTTGAGATTGCTCTCATCTTTCACATTACCCTCTTATCATATTGTCACATCATTCATTAACTTTAACACATTTGCTTTTCATAATTACTCACCCCTTCACGTGAATATTCATTTCATCATATGCCAGTGCACTTGGCCATTTAGTGTGTTTCACACTCTTACTTAACCCTTCTAGGGTTACATCATTTCATCACATACATCTTAGGCTCACTTACTTTTAAACGTATGCTAGACTTATGAGTTCACACATACAAGCCATGAGGCTTCATTCATAATTTGTCTAAGTGTTTCATGTTTACCTAAGATTATGTGGTACAAGACTTATGCATCTTGTAGATATGCCAAGATATTGATTTCGATCTTTAGAGGCAGCATTCATTAAATATTTGTTTACGTATGACTTATGTGTCAATAAGGATGTGGGCAAGGGAACCCGATTTCGAATACCTTGGACAACACTTTATCTTATTTAAGACTTGATAATTGCATTTTTCAGATTTGGGAGACCCTAGTTCGATTCCCATCAACCCCATAATATTTCCTTACTTTTTCTCCTCTATTTTTCATCCAAGGCATAGAGGTTGTGGGATCAATCCCCCACAAGCTCATTATTTTTCTTTTAATTTATCTTTTAACTTTCTCACCTATCCAAGAGGTTGTGGGTTCAATCCCCATTCACCTCATTTTATATTTCTCCTTTATTCTTCTCCTAACTATCTCATCTATTCAAGAGGTTGTGGGTTCAACCCCCACTCTCCACATTTATTTTTCTCCTTTATTTTCTCCTAACTCTCTCATCCATTCAAGAGGTTTGGGGTTCAATCCCTACTCACCACAATTATTTTTCTCCTATCATTTTTTTCATGAAATTTTTTTGTAGTTTACATTTGGTGAGGTATTGGGTTCAATTCCCAATGACCTCACAATTTTTTATTTTTTTAAAATTAGTCATTTTGGCCGAGACTACAAATTTCCATCAAATTTGGTCTCTTCCAATCTATTTTTCTCTCATTCTTTTGTTGATTCTTTTTGTAGATTTTTGAGTGACATTCAGTCAGCCACCTTAACCTCTTATGAACATCACGTTTTTTTACACACACAAAACACAACATTTAACATATAAATTTCAGGCAGCAAACATAGTCAAATTTTCAGCACACACATGCTCAAAACAGTCCACTTAATGCACTTTTCCGGAATATATTTTTCATCCTTTACATGATTTCTTACCACACATTCAACACTTAATCACAACCAGACCTAATATTATCTACCAGAAGACATACCAACGCATCCTTTGAATCGTTCAAAGGATCTAATGACAGGGGCATGCAACAGGGACAACCTTAGTCTTTCAATCGCGATTTAAACTGAAACTTAAGGGTCTCTTGGGAAAGGGACCAAGAGAAAAGAAAACCTATACCTTAATGTCGTTCAAAATCTGTTTAAATGCTGCAAATTTACCACGAAACCAAGCCTCACCACCAAAACTTCAAGAAAAATCCCGTCAAGTACTTCTTGTTGATTTTCGTTTTTAGCTTAGTTTTTGGTTTGAGATTTTGTGTGTAAGTTCTTCAAGAGTGAAGAACTATTATTTTTAGTTATTTAATGATAAAAAAATGTGAGAATGAGAGTGAGAGACGTGAGAATGAGAGGATTAGGATTATGATTAGGATTAGGAGAGTTAGGTGGAGACTAAGTCAAACTAGGACTCCTCATTATTTATTAATTATATTATTATTATTTTTTAATTAAAAATCTTATTTTTCCCTTACTTAAATAAGACTTTTAAATATTAATTAATTCAACTAATTAACTTAGTAAAATTAAATCAATTTAATCCTTGCTTCCACCAAGGCTCAAACCCGGGTGAAGCTAGATTTTGTTTAAAGGGTCAAATTCGGCAACTTCTACCCGAATTGCCCCTCCACCATATAAATTAATTAATTAATTAAATATTTAGGGTAATTACAATACTACCCTTAGCCTGGAAAAGACCATTTTACCCCTAGACCCTCCAAACTTAAGATTCCCCCTTTTTAAGTCTAGTTAAGAATCATCCGGGTAAATATTCATATTTGGGTGCCCTACATGGCTGGACCCAACCTTTCCTAGCTCAACTAACTCACCAAGTTAGTTGGCTTGGTTGTTGCAGAGGTTCAGAGGTCTGTTTCTACGCGCATCAATTCGTGTGAACCTAATCTAATCTAGGCATTCAAGATACGTTAGACATTACTTAGCATAGTCATTTTTAGGGTTGTTACACTAGGAACTTGTATTGTTGGGATTAGACCTAGTTCTTGAAGAATTCATGATGAACCCTTCTCCCCTAACCCTAGGTTATAATTTGAAGTTAATTTTGATAATGATGATACAATTGATTTAGTTCTTGGGTTAATTACTATTGTGTGATGATATTACACCCCTTGTTTGGTTGAGTTGGAAGGTTGATGGTAAGACCTTGATGATGGTTTATGAAGGAGACTTGGTAAGTCTTGTGATCTCAACTCTTTACTTCAATTATGGTTACTTTTGATAATGTGGTGTTGTTGTATTGAAATGTGCATTATGTTAAGATCTATAGGGTTGGTACGATGTTGAATTGAAATATCTTGACTAGGGTTTGTGAGGTGTTAGCTACGATGTAAATGTTATAAGAATGGTGATTACTTACTAATGTGCCTTCATGATGTGATTATGTAAATGCGCTAACCTCACATGTATGAACTATAATGAAAGGAAAATACTCATGCAATTCTTATTGAGCTATGATGATGATTATATAAAGGATATACCCTATGACCTAAATTAAGCTATGATTGTTAATAAAGGCTTAATAACATTTCAAAATGGCACTCTAGCTTAGCACTGAATGAACTAGAGTCAGGAGTGTCCCTTCCCACATAGGAAAGGTAGGATCACTAATGTACTGATGAATTGGACACTATAATGGATGTAGCATAAAGAGGGTCCCCACTATATCTCATGGTTCTTGAAATATGTTTCCCCCATAGGAATACTAGCTAGTGGATCCACGTAGTTGCTATGTTCATATTTTGGTACTACCTTGTCAAGTAATCTGCCTTAATTCGGTGTAGGGTTCCATAAAAATGAATTACGCATTATCTCATATGGTCTATGTCGGTTAAGGCATGATGTTCCCATAAGGTAAAATGAAGTAATGAATGAACTCTAACTAGGATGACCTAAGGGGTCAAAGTTTTTTGAGGTAGGGTATGGGACTCTACCTCTACATTGCACTTGTTATCCTTAAAGGGAGTCTTAGGAGGTTGTTTTTATGTATGTATATTCCTATAAATGTAAATGATATGTATATGATGATCTTACATCTTGATGGTACCTTATGATATCAGATTCACTTATGAATACATGTTTGGTCTATATTGCTAAAGTATGATGTTATGTACTCTTAATGATATGATATGTGAAGCTGTACACTGATTATGGTTCTTGTTAGGTTTACTTGATTGAGTAAGGTTATGGGTATTTGCTTTGCCACTGCACAAGTGGACTTAATGAGGGTCATGACTTTGGTTATGTTGTAATGAACTTCTAATCATGCTTGTGATGTTATGACTTGATGATAGAGTTGTTTTTTATTATGGGTTCAAGTATGTTGATATACATGTGACTTTAAATTGACTTAAGGAGGTTTGGTCTTGTATAGTACATTGTATTTACTTGATGAATATGCATTAATGACTTGTATTGGTTCATGAATATGCATAAGGCTTTCCATATGAAAAATAGCATGGTTTTAATGAAATGTCCCTTTTTAGCATGATTTGATATTGTATGTGCATATGGTCTCATACTTAGTAAATGTGATGTGCTAACGCCATTTTCTCCCTTTTCCCCAATATTTAGGTCCCGTCATTGAAGGGCATTTAAAACGACTTTGAAGAAGATTTAGAATTCTCACTCATCCAAGTTGGGTAGGTCCTCACTTTCTGAGGGCAATGCCAATATCAAGATTTTTAATGTTGTTATAGTTTTAAGACTTCTATGTTCTTTCCTTTTCATTTGAGTACTAATGATTGTATAGACTATGTGTGGCTTTATTACATTGATGTATGGGATATACCCAATTGATATACTCTTGTTTTAGATGGTTATGAGATGAGACACTTTTTTAAGACTATGTTAAGTATCATATATATCTATGTGTAATAAAAGTAGAAGACTATGTAATCTTCTTATACGAAGGGTCTATGTATACTCGATATTAATACGTATTATATGTATGCGAGAGGTCTATGTAAACCTCAAGATAGATATAGAAATATTTTTTCAAATTTCTGCATCTTTAACTTATAAATGTAATGATGTAAACTAAAAGGCTAGTCTTAGTCCTCTCCGAAGACAACGACGCCAGTTACGTCTAGGGGGGTGCTCCCCGGATGTGACAAAAAGTAGTGCAGAATTAAAACTTTTCACAACATTCTAAAAATCTCATTTATAAAAATAATAGAAACGCTAAGTCTCCAAGTAGCCAACTTAGACTCATGAAACATCTTTCTCTCACAACCCATAATACAATCGAATACGAATTAACAAAGTCCATTACAATGTCTATAACTTGAAAAGATAAACATATTGGTGTCCTCGAATTGATCGAGGACATACAACAATTCTTGCTTGAATCATTGCTAATATCGAAGCTTGACTTCCCGAACACCTCTCAATTGCCACCTGTACCTTTAGAGATAGACAAAAGTATGGATTTAGTACAAACACTTGTACTAAGTATGACATAATGCATAAAATCATGAGAAACGAATATTTCTTTAAAACATGATCTTTTTTAGTAAAACTTCATAACATAAGTATAATAAACAACATAATCACATATAGTCACATTCCCCAATTTAACATCAATGTCACTTAAAACCACAAAACATATGACCCTCCTACGAAACGCTATCCTAAGATTTACTTAAATAAGACAAGAAAATACCGCCCATACACCCTCTTCAAGAACAACTAAATAACCCTTAAGACTACGTAAGATAAGATTATTCCCTTTTCATTTGATAAACTCCCTATCTAGAATTACTCTAAGACTCACCTAAGTAGTACATGAAGAGACCTCCCATACACCCTCTTCAAGCCTACCTAAGCAATCCTCAAAGTTACTCTAGATAACTACCTTTTCATTAATATTCCATTACAAAAGTCATTATGTTCATTAAGTGCTTTAGAAAACATTCATCACTTATGGACATTCACATAATGGTCTTTAAGAAAACCTAGGGCACTCACACACTAATATCTTCAAAGCCTAATTATGCAATGTATAGATAGCGTCCCATTACAATACTTAAACTGCATAGTACTTATCCAACACTAGCATGTAACCCACATGATGAGAATAGACAATATTCGAAATAGACCATACTAGCTACGCATGGAATCCGGAGTCAACCCTACACCGATGAAGGGTGTTCTACTTGCCAATGGTAGCACTAGGACACATCCCATGTAGGCACATGGTTAAGGAGTATCAAGGGTTTCTTTGTATTCTAGTCACATCATACATTCTACACCCCAAGCATACTCACTCGGTGCTAGCATTTGTTCTCATAGATTAATTAAATAATGTAGAATATGAAGAGGTTTCATATCTTATTCTTAAAAAATCATAACACACCCTACCAAGGAGGTCCACTAGGGCTCCCTACAATGGCGAAGAGGATAGCTCAATCAGTTTCCTAAGAATGATTTCATGTCGTTCCACCCAACCATTCCTAAGTCCACCATTCATACAAGAAGGATACCATTACCTCTTTCAACTTCAAGTATATCATAACCTTCCTTCATAAAATGTTCCACATAATTATCTTCTTTTCTATATTTACGATCATGTTTCATTCACATATATTAATTCATGACAAGGGGTATTCAAACCTTCTAAGTCACAAAATATTCATATTATTCATGTATCAAGTAAGGGACACAAGTCTACCAAGAGATGACACATATAATTTCCATTATCACATATAACATGTCATTCAAGAAGAACATAGGGACAACCAAGTCAACTTTAGGTCACCTATACACTACTATAGAACCTTCAATATAACCACTATAAGACTCATATAACCAATTAGGATGAATCATGCATCAACCCTAAGACTACAAATATAATGAAATAGTCATAGACTAACATGATCACCTAACATCAATAAAACAACACATACTTTCACCTTAACCACATGTAGATAGATATGATCATACTTAACATAAATAAACTACAAGAGCAATCATAATACTTCAAGTAGTGCAGGCAAGACCATGATCATCATAATACATAATGTAACGCCGACGAGGCCACATAATAGATGAGTAAAACACGTAGCACCACCATCATAAGTGGACCATACCAATCACAACATAATTCAAGACCTAATTTACATAATATAAATATAATTAGGGCAGCGTACCACCAATCCATTCTCACCACTTCAATACATCGTTAAATCATCCAATATAATACCAAAAGGCCCTTACTCATGGCCATGATCATCAATTTAATACAAAAATCATAATACTCAATGAATCTAAACCAATTCAATATAAATTCATCAATCTAAGTGATACGACCCAATGTACACCCTAGTCGTAACCGGCATCGTCGTCTTCTATGAGGACTACGACAAGCCTCTTAGCATTCGTCATAGCAAATCATAGGTCAAAATCGCGGAAAAATTAAAACTTTTCCTTATATAGCAAGGAGGTTTATATAGACCTCTACATAGGAAGCATAAATAAGATTGTCGCAATAGACCATAACAACACATAGGAATTTAGTCTAATACTTTGTCTCATATTAACCATCTAACAAAGTCAAAATTCGGGCAAAGCCCTTATACAAATCCACAATTGCCACATAGGGCTTACATCAATATTTTCAATAACAGGAAAGAAATAAATGTCTACTAGACAATACAAATACTACTAAGATAGAGAGTTTTGTAGCATCCTCGATCTAGAGTGCATACCCAAAACTTGGAGAGTCTAGTCCAAGCCTTCTTGATTTAACCTCAATATTACTTCAACGGCCCGAACCTACAATGTTTTGGGAAAAAGGGATGAAATATGGGTTAGTACAAACCACATGTACCAAGTATGATCCCTATCCATAAAAGTCGTTAATGCATGAGAAAAGGTACAATTTAGTCAAAACTATGAAAAATGACCAACAATCCAATATACACATATAAGGAACATCATAATCATATCAACATTTAAGTAACTTCAGCAACACTAGTGCAATGCGAAGAATAAAGCCCCAAAACCCTATCCAAAGCTAAGAATCACATTAAGCAACCCATTTCATACTTACAACATATTCTAATATTTAACATGTTTCATATATCAACACTACTCATAGATTACCAACATAATCATAAACATAATCATAATCATAGTAATAGTCATAAAAGAACACTACTAACATCATCCTATTGGATCCTACATGTGCAATGTAAGAGAAGTACCATACCCTCCCTCACACTATGTAGTAACCTTTAAGACAATCCTAATAGATGTTCAGATACATAAATTGTTCATACTTTTACTTTAGGGAAATAAGTACCATAACCTACATGAGACCATGTGAGCTACATGGAATCCGGTGTTCTACCCCCACACCGAAAAGAGAGGGTTAATACTTGCCTAAGGTGCGACCATTCGTACATATCTATTCTAGGTGGATCCACAAAGCTAGAGTCCTATGTGGGCACATAGTTAAGGGACAAGGAGATTGTTTCTATAAACCTTTACTACTAATCGTGAAGGTTTCCATCTCATGAGACAACACATATCTTGGGAATCCACACTACTAGTTGTGAATAAACCCATATGGGAGGCCGGACATACTAACGTGAGACCTCCATATAATTTACATGCCCTTTCAATGCTAAGCAATTATTCCCTTTAGTAATCATCATATATCATCATACAAGTTCACATTAGTCTCTTTAGACCTTTAAGTAAACTTCTTATAATAATAACTTCTAGGTGATCGTAAGTGAGAACTATCCTATCACTTTAGACACAACATTATAATCATGAGAAATTACATTCAATCATATAATGATCATACCATAACATAATTACATACTTCATAACCAATTCATAGATCTAGGGTTAGGGATGAGGAATTATTGTCACCAACATCATAACAACACAGTTAGTTATAGCATCATTATCACATAAGTAGACTTCACCTTGCATAATTGAGATCAAAGGAGAATCAAGAGCATACCTCATTGGCCTTTATGGGACTTCAGACTTAAATACCCAAGAACTTACAATCAACATATGAAATAGGTAAATTCATGAAATATTAACATAACTAAAATCAAAGTAAACAAGTGACATGTTCATCACCCTCAACAATTCACCTTAATCAATCCAAGTAATTAGGAATTTAGGGAAAAGACATGGGTCAAGGGTAAACTCATAGGAATTCATCAATTAACCACTAGTTCATACTCAAAAAACATTAATTCATCACATTTCATCACAATTGATTCACAATTATGTTTTAGAAAGAAGACTCATGTGAGAAGAAAAACAATTGTTTTGGGGGATTTAGAAATCATCTTTTGAAGGACCTCTTGGGGAAATGATTCCCAAGAGTGAAAGAAACCATACCTTATACAAGATAAAGCCACGAAATTGGGTTGAAAAACTTGAAGGCTTGATCTTCTTCTTGGAGCTCTAATGGCCTTCAATGGAGTTTTGGAGGATGAGAGAATTTGGGAGAGAAAGAGTGATTTTTGATTTCAACTTGTGGGACTTGATTTTTGTGTTAGAATGGACCTAAAACTGACCCTAATACATTATATAGTCACCCATTAAATTACCCAAAAGACCCCTCACTTAAATAGGTTTATTTAGGAAGTCAAAACACCCAAAATATCACTTTTATGATATCTGTGAACTAGGTGCGCGTCACGGGGTTAATTCCCCAATTTATTTTTGAATTTTGAGCTGAGGCTGTGAGGTCCGTGTCAGCCTCGTATTGTGAGGATGCCTCTCAAATCTTGAGGCAGTGACGTGCGTGTCAGGCTCACATCGCACGGTATGCATCCCTTTCTGCCTGCATGCATCCTGCCACGCATCCTGCCCACCCATGTTTGGGTCCTCCCCAAGGACCCTTCCGTTGTCCTTGGGGTGTCATTTTCAAACGTTTAGACTATATATACTAAAATCTACCTATACAAGGTCTTTTTACAAGTTTTGGAATCCATATGACCCTCCAAAACCTTCAACAAATATAGGGACGTCAACATAGGTAAATTTCGCTAGTTTCCGGATGTTAAGTCTTTTCTTTAATCCTATTGCTCCGAAACTTCTCAAACAAGTTATTTACACTTTTATAGACCTAAAATAATTATTACTTGACATGTTAGTCTCTAGTATATATCATGGAAATTTCGTGGTGTGTAAATACTCCCCCCCCTATGCTTAGGAACATTCGTCCCCGAATGACACTCTAAACCTTTCTATAGGAGGAAATACTCAAGACTAGCAGCCAACCAACCAACAATATCATCATGAGTCACAGCGCATTTCAACATATAAACATAGCATTAACAAATAGGAACTTAATCCACAACATATCATAACACTAGCTCAACTTTTCATATCACATAAGGAGGTACTACCTTCTCCATTTCATTATGAGCTCAATATGAACATTAAAAGTTAACATGTTCATTTATTATCAAAACGATATCAATTATGCTCATTATAATCTTCCATGAACACTTATAGCACACAACTCACTCAAGTGAAAGCTAACATATTAAACATATTTAATGGAAAGACAGGAACTAAACGTAGGCATGAATTTCTACTACAATATGCACATATTTAAAAAAACATGATTAGTTTAATATTATTCATAATATTCATATAAGGAATTACTAACCTGAATTTTAGCTAGGAGTATGGGGAACAATATGAGGATAAAGGGTCTTCATGTCGGCCTCGGCCTCCCATGTTGCACCCTCAACAAGGTGGTTCCTCCATAGAACCTTTACGGAGGCAACCTCCTTATTCTTCAATTTCATAACTTGGCGATCCAAGATATCAATCGGGACCTCCTCATATGAAAGTTCCTCCTTTACCCCCAAACCTTCTAGAGGGAGAATGGACACTGGATCACCTATACACTTCTTAAGCATAGATACATGGAATACCGGATGAATAATGGCCAACTCATTTGGCAATTTCAACTCATAGGCGACACTCCCAACCCTCTTCAAAAATTCATATGGCCACACATAACGGGGACTAAGTTTCCCCTACTTTCCAAACCTCATCACCCCTTTCATGGGTGATATCTTCAAATCGACTCAATCTCCTACTTCGAATTCAAGGTCTCTTTTTCTATTATCGGCATAGGAGTTTTGTCGACTTTGAGCCTCTTTTAGTATATCTCTTACAACCCGAACCTTCTCAAGAGCTTAATAAACAAAGTCGGGACCAAGTAGAGCAAACTAACATACCTCATACCACCCAACTGGGGATCTACACCTCCTCCTATAAAGAGCCTCAAAGGGTGCCATGGAGATAGTAGAGTGGTAGCTATAGTTGTAGGAGAATTCTATCAAAGGTAGGTGGTCATACAAATTTCCTTTGGAGTCGATGATGCAAGCCCTCAACATATCTTCAAGCATTCGAATAGTACGTCCGCTTGACCATCCTTATTGGAATGAAAAGCGGTACTAAGCTTCACCTTCGTACCAATCCCACTTTGAAAAGCTTTCCAAAAATGGGAGGTAAATTGAGTACCTCTATCTGAAATGATGGACAAAGGGGCGCCATGCAATCTCATTATTTCTTAAAGGTATAATTTGGCATAATCTTCCGCCGAATATATGACTTTGACGGGAAAAAAATGTGCGGACTTTGTCAACTTATCCACAATGACCCATATCGAGTCATGTTGCCTTCTGGTATGAGGCAGACCAACTACAAAATCTATGTTAATATCCTCCCACTTCAATGTGGGAATGTCTATATTTTGAGGAAAGCCACCCGGCCTTTGGTGCTCCACTTTTAGTTGTTGGCAATTAGGACACTTAGCGAGAAAATACGGTATGTCTCTTTTCATACCATTCCACCAATACGTTTCTCGTAAGTCGCAGTACATCTTTGTGGTACCCGGGTGAATGGAATATCGGGATCTATGAGCCTCTTCCATGATAAATTCCTTCAACCCATCCACATTCGGTACACATAATCTTCCTTGGTGCCTAATCACCCTATCTTCCCCTTGAGAGAAGCACTCATTAGCTTTATTAAGGACCGTTTCCTTTAAATCCATCAATAAAGGATCAAGGTGTTTCTTGGATTTCACCCCAACCACTAGAGATGACTCGGAGTCATAGCGAACCATGACACCACCCTTTAGAGAATCTTCTAGTCAGACACCCAACCAGGACAACCTATGAAACTCTTTTACTAGCTTTTTATTATCATCTTCAACATGTGTCACACTACCCATGGATACTCGACTTAAAGCATCTACCACCACATTAGCTTTTCCGGGATTGTAAAGGACACTCATATCATAATCCTTCAAAACCTCTAACCATCTACTTTTACATAAATTTAAGTCTTTTTGGGTGAATACATATTATAGACTCTTATTATCCGTGAACACGTCAACATGCACCCCGTATAGATAGTGTCTCCAAATTTTTAAACCAAACACCACGGCTGCAAGTTCAAGGTCGTGTGTTGGATAATTAATTTCATGAGGTTTAAGTTGTCTAGAGGCGTATGCTGTAACTTTTCCATGTTGCATGAGCACACATCCTAGACCCACTCGGAAGGCATCACAATAAACCAAAAACCCATCGGTACCCTCCGGTAAAGTCAATACCGGAGCAGAGGTGAGTCTATCTTTCAATAATTGGAAGCTCTTCTCACAAGATTCCGACAATTCGAACTTGGACTTTTTTGGGGTTAAGGCCGTTAATGGAAATGTGATAGACGAAAATCCCTCAACAAACCTCCGATAGTAGCCGGACAACCCTAGAAAACTCTGAATGTCTGTAGGACTCAAAGGTCTAGGAAAACTTTTGACCACTTTCGTGTTTCTCAGATCGACCTGTACCCTTTCACTAGAGACAATGTGTCCAAAAAATGCAACCGACCTCAACCAAAACTCACACTTGCTAAGCTTAGCAAAAAGTTGGTTATCTTTGAGAACTTGCAAAACTATTCTCAAATGATCAATATGATCATCCTCACTCCTTGAATATATCAAAATATCGTCAATAAAGACAATCACGAACAAATCAAGATACCTTCTAAAAACTCGATTCATAAGGTCCATTAATGTCGCTGGGGCATTTGTTAGACCAAATGATATCACTAGGAATTCAAAGTGGCCATATCTTGTTCGGAATGCTGTTTTCAAACTATCAACCTTCCTCACTTTAAGTTTATGATAACCTGATCTTAAGTCAATCTTTGAAAAGTAACTTGCTCCTTGGAGTTGATAAAATAAGTCATCAATCCTAGGGAGCGGGTACTTATTCTTTATAGTGACTTTGTTCAATTTACGATAATCGATACACATTCTCAAAGACCCATCCTTATTATTCACAAACAATATCGGGGCACCCCATGGAGATATGATTGGTTGAATAAAACTCTTTTATAGCAAATCCTTGAGTTGAGCCTTTAGTTCTTTCAACTCGGCCGGGGTAATCCGATAAAGAGGGATTGAAATAGGTTGTATATCCAGCAATAAGTCTATGCAGAAGTTAAACTCCCGTTATGGAGGAATTCCAGGAAGATCATCAGGAAGTACCTCCATAAATTACCTCACTAAGGGTACCGACTCTATGGTAGGGACTTCGGATTCAAGATCCCTAACTATCACTATGTGGTATAGACAACCCTTTGCAATGAATTTGAAAGCTTTTATACATGAGATTATCTTACCCTTACGATTTCAGTTTCCTCACTTCCATTCAAAAAATAGGTTCATTTGGAAATTGAAATTTGACCACCCTTCACCTGCAATCAATAGAGGCAAAGCATGCATACAGCTAATCCATTCCCAATATGACGTCAAAATCAATCATATCAAGTTCTATCAAGTCAACTAATGTAACTTTATTAGGCAAGGAAATTGGACAACCTCTGTAGACTCTATTAACCACCACAGAATCACCCACCGGGGTAGAAACGAAAAAAGATTCATCTAATATGTCGGGTAGTATATCAAACCTCATGGATACAAGAGGGGTAACAAAATACAATGTGGCACTGCGGTCCAACAAAACATTTACATCAAAGGAGAATAACCGTAACTTGCCAGTCACCACATCCGGGGATCTCTCTTGATCACTTCGAGATTGGAGAGCATAGAAGCGATTTTTTGTAGGAGCATCTGGGTTTGGAGCACTTGCTTGAGCTTGAGCATTTTCCCCTCCTTGAGTCTTTATCATAGGGCAATCTTTCTTCATGTGACCACTTGCTACAATTATAGCAATTACCCGTGCCCACAAGACACTTGCCATCATGCCTTCTACCACATTTAGAACAAAGAGGCCTATCAACATAAGAACGACCACCTTTTCCCTCTTGGGGCTTGCGAGTAGGCGCCTTACTCTTATTGGCCCTTGGAGAACTAGAAGATCCTTGATTAGAAAATCTCTGTTTGAACATTGGTTTGTCTTGAACCTCATACCTATTATTAGGAGTATACGCTCTTTGGTTCTCATCTTCTTCAACTCTCTACCTACTTGTTTAAGCTTTTGTTCCTCAATTTGTTCGTCATGAACCATGAGACGAGAGATGTCCATGCTAGGAATCAACATAGCCGACCTACATTCATTAACCACAAGTTGGATATCCCCATGACCAATTTGTTCATCTTAGCTCTAGAATCCGCAACCATAGTAGGAGCATGCTTTGATAGTTGAGTAAACTTGAGGCTATACTCCCTCACACTCATACCCCCTTGATAAAGGTTGATAAATTCTTGCATTTTTCTCTCCCTTAATTCCAAGGGAAAGAACCTATCAAGGAAAGACGTCTTGAAAGCATCCCAAGTAATCCGACCTTCTCCAACCGGTCTTTCATCCCTCCATTTCTCATGCAAAACTTGAGCCACATCTTTGAGTTGGTAGTCGTCTACTTCCGCCTTTTCTTGAGAAGAATCACCCATAGCATCAAGAACCTTGAACACTTCATCAATGAACCCTTGCGGGTCCTCCTCAACCTTAGAACCATAGAAGGTAGGGGTATTCATCCTTGTGAACTCCCTAATCCTTGAAGAGGTGATATTAGCATTGGGGTTCACTTGCACCCTTGTATCCCTAGCAACTTTGGTAGCCAACACTTGAGTCAAGCTATGAATGGACGACCTTATCTCAACATTAGACATAGCCCCTTCTTCAATAGGAACTTGAGGGTTTTGAGGATCTTGAGGTTGAACTGCCTCATTCAAATTCTCTTATCCGACCCTTCGAGCATTGTTCCTTCTTGAATTTATTGCCTATAAGCAGAATTAAAGGATTAGAAGAAAAGACTAGATAGAGTTAAGACTCTTAGGCACGACTAAGGAATAATAAGAGAGTGAAAGTTCCTAAGCATTACATAGTCTCTCATTCATAAGTGTGGCACACTTCATTATTATGAATAAGAAACTACACAGAAGTGGTTTAATGAGACATCAATCCTAAGAAGATTTAACTTCATGCTCTGATACAAAGTTTGTAACGACCCAAAGTACACCCTAGTCGTAATCGGCGTCGTCATCCTCTAAGACGACTAAGACAAGCCTCTTAGCATTTGTCATAGAAAATCAGAAGTCAAAATCGCGGAAAAATTAAAACTTTTGCTTATATAGTAAGGAGGTTTACATAGACCTCTACATAGGAAGCATACATAAGCTTCTCGCAATAGACCATAACAACGAATACGAATTTAGTCTAATACTTTGTCTCATATTAACCATCTAACAAAGTCAAACAATTCGGGCAAAGCCCTTATACAAATCCATAATTGTCACATAGGGCTTACATCAATATCTTAAACAATAGGAAAGAAATTAATGTCTACTAGACAATACAAATAATACTAAGATAGAGTGTTTGGTAGCATCCTCAAAATAGAGGGCATACCCAAAACTTGTAGAGTCTAGTCCAAGCCTTCTTGAATTAGCATCAATAATACTTCAACGGCCCGAACCTACAATGTTTTGGGAAAAAGAGAAGAAATATGGGTTAGTACAAACCACATGTCCTATGTATGGTCCCTATGCATAAAAATCGTTAATGCATGAGAAAAGGGACAATTTGGTCAAAACTATGCAAAATGACAAACAATTCAAAATACACATATAAGGAACATCATAATCATATCAACATTTAAGTAATTCACGCAACACTTGTGCAATGCCAACAATAAAGCCCCATAACCCTATCCAAAGCTATGTATCACATTAAGCAACCCATTTCATACTTACAACATATTCTAATATTTAACATGTTTCACATATCAAAACTAGTAGCTTACTAACATAATCATAAACAGAATTATAATCATACTCATAGTCATCAAAGAACACTACTAGCATCATCCTATTGGATCCTACATGTGCAATGTGTAAGAGAAGTCCCATACCCTCCCTCACACTATGTAGTAACCTTTATGACAACCCTAATAGAACTTCACATACATAACTTGTTCATACATTTACTTTAGGGAATTAATTACCATAAACGACATGAGACCATGTGAGCGACATGGAATCCAGTGTTCTACCCCCACACCGAAAAGAGAGGGTAAACACTTTCCTAAGGTACAACCATTCATAAATAGCTATTCTAGGTGGATCCACCAAGCTAGAGTCCTATGTAGGCACATAGTTCAGGGACAAGGAGATTGTTTCTAGAAACCTTAACTAATAATCATGAAGGTTTCCATCTCATGAGAAAACACATATCATGGGAATCACCACTACTAGTTATGAAGAAACCCATGTGCAAGGCCGAACTTATTAACATGAGACCTCCATCTCATTTACATGCCCTTTTGGTGCTAAGCAATTATTCACTTTAGTAATCATCATATATCATTATACAAGTTCACATTAGTCACTTTTAGACCTTTAAGTAAACATCTTATCATAATAGCTCATAGGTGATCATAGGTGAGATTTATCCTTTCACTTTAGACACAACATTATAATCATAAGAAACTACATTAAATCATATAATGATCATACCATAACATAATTACATACTTCATAGAAAATTCATATATATAAGATTATGTATGAGGGATTCTTGTTACCAACATTACAACAACACAATTAGCTATATAATCATTATCACATAAGTAGACTTCAACTTGCATAATTGATACAAAAGAAAATTAAGATCATACCTCATTGCCGTTCATGGGACTTCATACTTCAATACCCAATAACTCACAATCAACATATGAAATAGGGCAATTCATGAAGTATTAATATAACTAAAATCAAAGTAAACAAGTAACATATTCATCACACTCAACAATTCACCTTAATCAATCCAAAAAATTAGGAATTTAGGGGAAAGACATGGAGGGTAATCATCATAGGAATTCATCAATTCACCACTAAATCATACTCAAATAACATTAATTCAACATATTTCATCACAAATGATTCACAATTTCATTTTAGAAAGAAGACACATGTGAGGAGAAAAACCCTTGTTTTTGGGGATTTAGAAATCATCTTTTGAATGACCTCATGGGGAAAGGATTCCCAAGAGTGAAAGAAACTATACCTGACAGAGGAGAAATCCACGAAATTGGGTTGGAAAACTTGAAGGCTTGATCTTCTTCTTGGAGCTCTACTGGCCTTCAATGGAGTTTTGGAGGAAGAGAGAATTTGGAAGAGAGAGAGTGTTTTTTTATTGCAACTTGTGGGACTTGATTTTTGTGTTATAATGGACCTAAAACTGACCCTAACACAATATATAGTCACCCATTAAATTATCCAAAAGACCCCTCACTTAAATGTGTTTATTTGGGAAGTCAAAACACCCAAAATACGACTTTTACAATATTAGGGAAATAGGTGCGCGTCGTGGGGTTAATTCCCCAACTTATTTTTCAATTTTGAGATGAGGAAGTTAGGTCCGTGTCAGCCTTGAGTCACGAGGCGGCCTCTCAAATCTTGAGGCAGTGACCTGCGTGTCAGGCTCGCATCGCACACTATGCATCCCAGTTTGCCTGCGCGCAGACTGCCAGGCATCCTGCCCACCCATGTTTGGATCCTCTCCAAGGACCCATTCGGTGGTCCTTGGGGTGTCGTTTTCAAACGTTTAGACTCTATATACTACAATATACCTATACAAGGTCTTTTTACAAGTTTTGGACTGCATATGACCCTCCGAAACCTTCACCAAACATAGTGACATCAACATAGTTAAATTTCGCTGGTTTTCGAACGTTAAGGCTTTTCATTAATCCTATTGCTCCAAAACTTCTCAAACAAGTTATTTACGCTTATTTAGTCCTAAAATAATTATTACTTGACATTTTAGTATCTATTATTGATCATTGAAATTTCGGGGTGTGTCACTATGACAGACTATACATCAATACAATACAATTCTTACATCATTCAATATCCCAAAGAAAACTACACTAGATCTCATATGCAATGAGACATGATCAAATCACCCATAATATAGTCAAAATAAGGATTGCGTGATCTATATGGGTTCAAAGGAATTTGATCTAAAATCATTCAATTAAAATCAATTAAAACGTAAAGCATTGTTTCAGATCATTTAAAATTGTTTCATGCAAGAACCCATGGCTAGAAGTAGAAATAGAAGATTTCATGTTTTGAATATCTTTGAAAAGTCATTGGAATTGACTCTTTGTAGAAAGAGATTTCAAGGATTAAGAACCATACCTTAATTGTGATGAAAAGCCCACTAGATTGATGGACAAAAGCTTGAAAAATATATCTTCTTCCTTGCAGTTACCAAACTTCAACAATGGAGTTTTGGAGAGAAGAATAGAGAGATTTTGTTTTGAGTTGAGGGTTTAGAAATCATTGGTGAGTTTATGGGTTTAAAAAGTTCTAGTAACCGTTATTAAGTGACCCCCAAATTAGCCAAAAGACCCCTGAACTTGTTGGACTATTTAACCAACTCAAATTTGACTTAAAAACGACGCGGCCAAATCTGGGAGTTTACTGCGCATGGCGGAGGCATTTTCAAATCTTTTTTCTGGAAAATTTTGAGAAAAAATGGTTCGTGACAGCCCCGCGTTGCAGGGCAAGAATTTTTCCCATTCTTGGACCAGCTGCACGACTCGCAGCCACTGTCAAATTCTTGTTGGCGCGGCAGCTTACCTTGCCCACTTTGGGTCCTCTTTGCGGACCCGTTGGCTAGTCCCGGGTCGTCGTTCTAGGAAGTTATTTATAACCCTTTTCATATCATTCTATGCGTAGTAACCATTGTTACTGAATTCACCTTTAAACCATCCCCCAAAACATCACTTCAAAACACTACGACACACTAGTTCAATTTCAACTACTTTACGAACATTTTGGATGTTCTTGGACGTTTGACCTCCAAAAACTTCCAAACTTTAAATACTACCTAAGAACACTATCATTAACCATTTTATGACTTTAAAACATTATGAGACCCATGTTAGACACTAGTTTCACCTAGTTCATGTTGAGGGTGTAACAATACTCCCCCACTTGGATAACATTCGTCCTCGAATTACACTTGCTATTCTTTTTAGACATTATGAAAAGATAAGACACTCAATACTAGCGTAAACTAACAATACAACACAATACAAAATACACACATGTAGTAGAAACAACAATTTCACATACTTTAAGAGACTCAAAGCATAACAAGAAGATAGAAACTACATGTACAACCTATAATGCAATGAGACTCAACCTTTTTACTTCATATAGGAGGTACTTACTTCTCCACACATTAGCATTCTCACATACATCAGTTATATACATATCCCAACCATTTTTCACGAAAGACCAATTTAGTCAAAATTTCAATTATTTTACAGTGAACACCAAATTCTTTACAAAACATGCTCAAATTTCTAAAAATGCAACTCTTAAGAAATTTATGATGGAAGCATGACAATATGAGAGATAAAACCATATAAACTCAATTTTAAAACATAATAATAACTTCATGAAATGCACAATTCAAGGAATCAATGAAATTCAATTTCACTACACTCCTAAACACAATGCAACATGCTACTATGACTTTCTATCTCTCACCATACTCCCCCACTTATAAGGAACCCATAATCACTAAAGATGTATAATTAAACTATCCGGTTTTGTTCCTTTTGCTCGGAGAGCATAAAAGCGATTCCTGTTTGGACCACCACCAGACGGAGTATTCGGAGGAACTTGCTTGGCCTCTCTTCCTCTAGACACAATTGTACGACAGTCTGTCACCTTGTGATCATCCTTACAACAACCAAATCACCCACTAGTACCGGCTAGTCACTTCCCAAAGTGATTCTTCCCACAAGTAGCACAAGTAGGCTTAACCACTTGGGAACGACTACCTTTCTCAAGTTTGACCTTAGGAGCACTAGATCCATCATGGTTTGGAGCCCTCTTCTTAAACCTAGGTTGGCTTTGCTCATTGGATCCACTCCTCTTAAAGTTCCTTGTCATCCTACTAAGTTTGGATTCCTCAATAGATTGAGAATACACCATAACTCTAGACAAATTCATGTCATTGTGGAGCATGACTGTACGTCACTATTCTTTCACAAGGTCGGTAACTCCGGTCACAAACCTACGCATCTCATCCCTTGGGTTAGACATCAAAGATGTAGCATACCTATACAACATAGTGAACTTCAAGTAATACTCTTCCACACTCATGTTGACTTGCTTGAGATAAATGAACTCTTCAACCTTCACCTCTCTCCTATCACGGGGAAATTAC
Organism: Solanum sitiens; assembly: GCA_016801875.1. Classification (NCBI taxonomy): domain Eukaryota; kingdom Viridiplantae; phylum Streptophyta; class Magnoliopsida; order Solanales; family Solanaceae; genus Solanum; species Solanum sitiens. Next base: position 249,579 of record JABWTJ010000222.1, on the reverse strand, counting down.
TTCTCCAAGAAAGACTCCTTAAACTCTTCCCACTCTATGGGACCTGACTCAATCGGAATATTATTCTTCCATTGGGTGTACCACACTTGAGAAAAATCCCTCAATTGGTAAGAAGCTAACTCCGTATTCTCCATAGAAGTAACCCACATTGCACTCAACACCTAGTATAAACCATCTATGAACTCTTGATGATCCTCTCCGACCTTAGAGCCAAGAAAGATAGGAGGATTCATCCTCACAAAGTCTCTCAATCTAGATGTCATAGTGATATCCACAATATTCACCTAGGCTAAACACCCCTATTCACATGAGTAGTCATGGCTCAAGGTAAAACAAGTAAAGCCTCTCTAATTTCCCCATTAGTCATGTCTGATGGAACCACCAGAACAACATTACCTCAACCCACAATAAAGACATGATCACCTTGAGCACCTTGAGGAACTTGCACACCTTGTGGCATTTGTCCACCTGGGGAGGAAGTCCCTCATTCACATAATTCTAATCAACTCTCCTAGCCGGTGTCCTCCTCGTATTCATCTCCTATAACACAAGGAAAAGCATAAGAAAATAATACTCATAACTCTTTACTCTACGACACGATATAGGAGTAGAAAAGAATGGAAACTCTATCGTCTTATTGCCTCTTTCTCATGGATGTGTCTTGACTCACACCAATGAACAAGTCTCTCATAGACGTGGCTTTTTGGGACTTTTTGTTTTCTAAGACTACTTCATAACCATATGCTCTGATACCAAGTTTGATACGACTCTAGAGTACCCCCTAAAAGTTAGGGCAATCTCAAATCGGAATACGGTGTACTCGACCTATTGGAGGTCTTGTACAAGACCTTTCGTACCATTCATTTCATAAAACATATATGAAAAGTAGTGCGGAATTAAAACTTTTCATAACATTCTAACAATCTCATTTTTAAAAACAATAGAAATGCTAAGTCTCCAAGTAGCCAACTTAGACTCATGAAACATCTTTGTGTCACATCCCATACATTAATCGAATGCGAATGAACAAAGTCTATTACAATGTATATAACTCGAAAAGCTAAACACATTGGTATCCTTGAATCGATTGATGACATACCACAAATCTTGCTTGAATGATTGCTAATATCCAAGCTTGACTTCCCGAACACCTCTGAATTGCCACCTACACCATTAGAGATAGATAAAAGTATGGATTAGTACAAACAATTATACTAAGTATGGCATAATGAATAAAATCATGAGAAACAGACATTTGTTTAAGACATGGTCTTTTGGAGTAAAACTTCATAACATAAGTATAATATACAACATAATCACATATAGTCAAATTCCAAGATATAGCATCAATGTCACTTAAAACTATATAACATATGACCCTCCTAAAAAAGGTTATCCTAAGATTTACTTAAGTAAGACAAGAAGAGACAGCCCATACACCCTTTTCAAGCACACCTAAATAACCCTTAAGACTACCTAAGATACGATTATTCCCTTTTAATTTGATAAACTCCGTACCTACAATTACTCTAAGACTCACCTAAGTAAGACATGAACAGATCACCCATACACCCTCTTCAAGCCTACTTAAGAAATTATCAAAGCTACTCTAGATAAGTACCTTCTTATTAACATTCCTTTACTAAAGTCATCATGTTGATTAAGTAAAAGAGAAAACATTTATCACTTATGGACATTGACATAATGGTCTTTAACTTGAACTAGGGCACTCACACACTAACATCTTCAACACCTAATCATGCAATGTCTAGATAGCGTCCCATTCCACTACCTAGGATTCATAGTACTTATCCAACACTAGCATGTATTCCACATGATGAGAATAGGCAATAACCGACATAGACCATACTAGCTAGGCATGGAATCAGGAGTCATAAACCTACTCCGATGGAGGGTGTTCTACTTGTCAATGGTAGAACTAGGATACATCCCATGTATGCACATGATTAAGGAATATGAAGGGCTTCTTTGTACTCTAGTCAACTTCTTAACTAGAGCTACTACCCAAGCATACTCTCTCGGTGCTACCCTTTGATCCCATAGACTAATTCAATAATGGAGTATATGAAGAGGCTTCATATCTTGTTCTTAACCAAATCATAACACACCCTACCAATGTGGTCCACTAGGGCTGCCTACAATCGCGAAGAGGATAGATCAATGAATTTCCTAAGAATGATCTCCTGTCGTTCCAGCCAACTATTCCTAAGTCCACCTTTCATGCAATAATGATACCATTATGACTTTCGACTTCAAGTATATCTTAACCTTTCTTCTTAAAAAGTTCCACCAAATGATCTTCTTTTCTATATTCAAGATCATGTTTCATTCATACATATTCATTCATGACAAAGGGTATTCTAACCTGCTAAATCACAAAATATTCATATTCTTCATGTATCAAGTATGGGACACAAGTCTACCAAGACAGGACACATATACTTTCCATTATCACATATAACATGTCATTCAAGAAGCACATAGGGACAACCAACTCAACTTTAGATCACCAATACACTACAATAGAACCTTCAATATAACAATTATAAGACTCATATAACTAATTAGGAAGAAGCATGCATCAACTCTATGACTACACTCATAATGATAGTCATAGTCTAACATGATCACCTAACATCAATAAAAGAACACATACTTTCACCTTAATCACATGTAGATAGATATGATCATACTTCACATAAATCAACTACATTAACAATCATATTACTTCAAGTAGTGATTGCAAGGACATTATCATCATAATACATAAAGAACACTGATGAGGGCACATAATTCACGAGGAAAACACATAGCACCGCCACCACAAGTGGACCATATGAATCACAACATATTTCAAAACCTAAATTACATAATATAAAGAGAATTATGGCCCCGTACCACCAATCCATTCTCACCACTTCAATCAATAGCTAAATCATCCAATACAATATCAAAAGGCCTTTACCCATGGCCTTGATCATTAATTCAATACAAAAATTATAATACTCAACGAATCTAAAAAAATTCAATATAAATTCATCAATCTAAGACAGCCTATAAATCAATCCAATACAATTCTTACATCATTCAATAGCCAAAAGAAAACTAAAATAGAATTCATAAGCATTGAGGCATGATCAAATCACCCATAATATAGTCAAAATAAGGATTGCATGATTTGCATGGGTTCATAATAAATTAGATCTAAAATCATTTGACTAAAATCAATTATAAAATAAAGCATTGTTTCCAAGCGTTTCATGCAAGAACCCATGACTAGAAGTTGAAATATAATATTTCATGTTTTGATCCTCTTTGAAAAATCATTGGAATTGACTCCTTGAAGAAAGAGATTTCATGTATGAAGAACCATACCTTAATTGTGATAAAAATCCCACAAGATTGATGGAGAAAAATTTGAAAAATCTATCTTCTTCCTTGGACCTCCCAAGCTTGAACAATGGAGTTTTGAAGAGAAGAATAAAGAGGTTTTGTTTTGAGTTGAGGGTTTAAATTTGATTGGAGAGTTTAGGGGTTTAAAAAGGTGTAATAATAGTCAATAATTCACCCCCAAATTACCCAAAAGACCCCTAAACTTAATGGACAATCTAACAAACTCAAATTTGACTTAAACGCGATGCATCCAAATTTAGGAGTTTACTGCGCGTCGCGGAGGCATTTTTAAATCTTGTTTCTAGAAAATTTCAAGAAAAAATGATTCGTGAGAGCCCCGCGTCGTAGGGAAAGATTTTTTCCCATTCTTGGGCCAGCTGCGCAACGCGCAGCCACTGCGAGATTCTGGTTGGCACAGCAGCTTGCCAGGCCCACTTTGCGTTTGCCTTAGGGACCATTTGGCTGGTCCCCGGGCAGTCGTTTTCAAAATTTATGAACCTTTGCATATAAGGATATGGTTAGGATCCATCGGTACTTAATTTCATCTTCAAACCATCCCCCAAAACATCACTACAAAACACTACGGCACACTAGTTAGATTTTGAGTAGTTTCCGAACGTCTTGGACGTTCTTGCGCGTTTGACCTCCAAAAACTTCCAAACTTTAAATACTCCCTAAAAACACTATCATTAACCATTTTATGACTTTAAAACATCATGACACCCATGTTAGGCGCTAGATTCACCTAGTTCATTTTGAGGGTGTAACACATGATTTGCATGGGTTTATAGGAATTTTGATGTAAAATCATTCACTTAAAACTAATTCAATCATAAATCATTGTTTCAAATCGTTTTATCACTACACCATTTTAGGCCTGTAGCTACACCAAAAAAGTGTGGCCTAAAACAGTAAAAAGTGTGGCCTTTAATCAAAGGCCACACTTTGCGACTTTAGGCAACAGTTTAACAGGTGTAGCCTAAACCACCGTTACCTTTGACCTAAGGCAACACTTTTCAAGTGTTTTTCTTATAAGCCACACTTAATTAGTGTGCCCTATTCCATACAATGGTTACGCTTGTAGAAACTTAGATAAGAACAATTTTTATGACCTGAAACAACACTTTTTTATGTGGCCTTTGCTTCTTTATTGGCCACACTTTCAAATGTGATATTTGATACCTCTTCTAAAGTAACATTTTTGAAGTGTAGTCTTTGCTAATGTACATGCCATTATTTATCATAAATGATCCATCAAATTGATGCCACTGTAATCACACACTGATAAAGACTCTCCCAAACACTATATTATATGATAAATAACACAAAATTACATATATTTGGAATTGACTTAGAAAAAGAAACATCTAGGATTAATACATATTAATAAATCTGTGTTTCAAAATGTGCACTAGCAATGAATTTCACAAAATCAAATAAAAATTTAACATTGTAATACTCAAAAAGTTTTCATCAACTTCAATTGATTGAATTGAATTGACTTGTGCCCACGATTTTAGTATCCCTTGACATATCATCTCCCACCATTGTATCACCGTTGATGTCCAATCCCAAAATCTGAAAATGGAAACCTACATAAAATAGATTAAATACTCAACGAGTTTTTAAAAGATAATATACATTGAATCCTTATTAAAATAATTTAGAACTTCCACCTGTTACAACCTAAACTTCATTTTTGTATGTCTAACACAAATTCTACTATATAAAACTTTGTATATCTAAAATATTAAGTTTTATAGTGGTCACACAATTCAATATAATATAATAAAAAGATGAATGTCATCACTAATGTCACATCAGTACCCATAAAATATAATCTTATCTCTACGTGAAGGGTAAAGTTTGAGACCTAATGAACTATATAAAAGTGCAGTCTCTCTAATAGTTTAAAGTCTTAAATGATATAACTACACATTCAACATTAGACCATATACTCTGCATGTTATACTGTATTGTAACACATACCTTTCAAAAAAAATCTTCCACACCATTCCTTCTAGAGCGTTTGAATCCCATGGATTCAAAAAGCCAAGAACAGCTTCCCAAGCGCCCTGATAGACAATTCATCCATCCAACATTTAAGTTATGTCATCAAACAAATAGTAATTGTTGTATCAGATCAGGCGTACATAATTACTAGTAATTCAGAAAATAGCAGTAGTTATATTATAATTCAATTAGTATCATATTGTTGTTATGTTTATCTCTATTTGTGTTGGCATTCAAACAAAGTCTTGTCGATAAGCTTCAATTGCCCAAGCAATAGCTCTGTGAATTTGATCTACCAACCAGTTCAATAAGAGTGCCGTAAGGGTAGCCAAATTCTGCAGAACAACAACATAACCATCTTGAATAAACAAGCATGCATCTCCAAAGAGTACAATCACAACCCTTTTTGCTGTCACCAATGCAGAAAAAATAGTTCCTACCATCATTAGGTCCTTTCCAATAAACGGTCTAAGATTTAGTCTATAATATATTGCTTAAGATGTTTCACAAAGACACATTTAACTTCAATTATAGTTGAAAAACAGTGTATGTAGCTGATAAACAAATTCATTTAATTCCCTTGAATTGCTTGAAAAATGCCCAATGATTCTCACGCATACTGCAAAACTCAACATCACTGTTGGCCTAAATTATACTCCATTTTTGCATCCGAATCTGTTGATTCAAACCTGAGACATTTAATCCAACAAGTAATGGGACTGATCTCGACATTAAAAAATGCAAGAGTTACTGGTTCTGTGATAATAAGGAAAAAATCAAACTCATCACTTCGAAATAAAGATGATTTGTTTTTGCCTACATGTGGCATAATACAATAACTTTCATCATTGAATCTTGTTCCAAATTCAAGAGAATGGCAAGCTAAACCCAAGTCTAAAATACATGGCAGTACCAATTTAGGCTTAAAATGTTTTATCGAAACATCCGTCATGAGATAGTTACATGGGTGCCATGAACATAAATAAAAATGTGCACATCCTACAAGCCCCAAGGTGCAATCAAGAAAATATAGTTACATCTAATCTTCCTTTTTCTCCCTGTCCCTAGAAGAAGATCCAACAGTAAGGAAGGAAAAATCTTGTGTTCTTCTTTTTGTATTAGACTATTTAACAACTGCTGCTTATAGTTTTTTCTTCTTTCTATTTCAACAAGAAATTATATACTAAAGACGAAGGCCAGCACAACACTGTAATTCCATTTATGCTTTATAGTTCCAATACACATTCAGAATCTGAACCAGAAAGAAGAAGAATACAAGCAAGATCAAGTTGATTAAAACACTAAAAGAAATAACTCACAACAAGAATATGGAAGTTATACCATAGCCTAATCAATCCATATCTACTTCTTCTCATGTAAGGTATAGAGAATTTTTCAAGATAAATAATGAAGTTGACACAGAGACATCAAGTTGTGGTGGATAACATGTAATGTATAAATCAAACAAAGAAGCATATAGAGTGAGCCCTAGTTGCCCAGAACCGATGGTGGGGACTGAGAAGACATCTGATTTCTTGATAAAGCTACAAGCTTCTTCTAAAGTAGACATTCAATTTTTTTTAAAAATAAAAACCCTGATAAAAGAAGAGAAACAAAATGACATTTGCAAAGATAGAGACAGACTTCACCAATTTCAGCAATTTCAATCTTTCAATGAACATTAGAATTTAGAACAGGTGAGATTACGAAAATTATACAACTAAATACTAACCATTTTCGATCAAAATTATAACAAGTAACCTTACGGAAATTAGAGCGAAATTCTAATCGCCATAAGTAAGAACTCACCATTGTCACTCCAACTGTTAACAAATTCATCAAACAGAACACATCAAAACAAAATTCAAATCGCCATGGCTAAAATTAACCAATTGCGCTCTAGATAGTACTCACTCGTTCTCATCCATGACGAAAACTTTTAATCATTGAAAACTCATCTGTGATTTGCTGGCAATGTGGTCACAAAGGGGTGCTTAGATTCATTTGAGCGTCCAGCAATGCCACGTTCAGTGATAAATATAGCATATTCACAAACACATTTTTAATAGATTCACCCCTTGCCAAGACCTTCACTTTCACTCCAAAAATATCTCTCCGTAAGATCTACAAACCTATATTGTGGCACATTAGAAAACGCTTCAACACAAATACAGTAAGAGGAACAGAATTAAATATGAAAAAATTACCAAGATCACATAGAAAAATGACAATCAGATTCTGAAATGAGCACCAAGGAAGTGGGTACCCCGTACCTCTTACTAGCATTTGAGAGGTTTTTCAAATTTAGGGCAAAAACTGAGAGTTGAGGCTTCAACTTCCGCCATGGATTTGAACATGAACTGGCTGCTAAGCTCCTATGGAGGTGACTGCGGCTAGGTTTTTGAGGTGAAAGGATTCATTCAGAAACATGGAGTGTTTTTCTATTATTAATTTTATTTTGGCCAAATAAAAATAGGAGGGAGAGTTAAATTTGTTGGGGGGAATATAATATTTTAATGAAAGTCATAAGGCCACACTTGACAAGTGTTGTTTTTATAATTATAAAAATAGCACACTTTAAAAGTGTAGTCATATATATAAATAGGTGTGGCAAATTATATCATGACTAGACTACACTTCTAAAATGTAGCTTATATTACTAAAGAACACGCTTTATAAGTGTTGCCAATATAACCGTGCTCAAAAGTTAAAAACTAAGGCTACACTTTTAAAGTGTAACCTTAAAAGGTTTAGGCAACATTTTACAAGTGTTGCCTAGATTTAGTGTGGCTTTAGGCCGAAAATGGTGTAGTGTATGCAAGAACCCATGGATAGAAATCTATTTAGATTATTTCATGTATGGATCATCTTTGAAAATCATTGGAATTGAATCCTTGAAGAAAGAGAGTTCAAGGATGAAGTATCATACCTTAATTTTGAAGGAAAACCCACTAAATTGATAGAGAAAATCTTGGAAAATCAATCTTCTTCGTTGGAGCTTTAAATATTCATCAATGGAGGTTTTTGGAGAGAATATATAGAGTTGTTTTGTTTTTGACTTGAGGGTTTTGATTTGAATGGTGAATTGGGTTTTATAAAGGATTAATAACCGCCTATAATTACTCCCCAAAATACCCAAAAGACCCCTTGTAATACTCCAAAAGTGTAAAGCCTAATCTAGATCCTCACATTAGTGTCTAAGGGTTGTAACACTGTTTTAAAGTCAATAATAATGAATAAAAGTCATTTAGGAAGTTTAGAGTCAAGATGTCAAGGAACGTCCATGACGTCCGCAGAATAGTGTAAAAGGTGCTAGCGTGCCTTAGCCTATTTGACAACGTTTTAAGAGTCAAAAATTGATGAAATTTGGTGGTAAGGTGTAGTCACTGCCTCCCATTCTAATGATGAGCGCACACTGACAGGCACACCATCTGGTCTGCCTCGGGTTCTTAAGGAGCATCGTGCTCCGCAACTGCATCCGGATCAGAGTCTGCCCACTCTTCGGGGTCAAATGAGGCCACTGCCTCCGGTTCTGTATCACATGGAAGTGTATGAGAATAACCTTACAATACATCCCTCATAGTGAGATCAACACCACATATCATATTATAGTAATGCATACAAATTAATCAACATCATCTTTATATCATTACAACCTTAACATGATCTCACAATTCATAAGACAAGACATTTGATTACCAACATCATACCATCCTAATAAATCCAATGACAACACATATACTTCAATTCAATCACCATAATTAGGGATAAGTCATCACAATAGAGTTTAGGTTTGAAGATCACAAGTCATACCTCTTCCTCTTCCAAATCCGTTATTATGGTCATACCATCAACAAATCTGAATTTACTGATCAATTGGCATAATAACAACATATAATAGTAATTCACACATTAACCAAGCTACTTGTATCAATACTAGATAATTCAATTCAAGATCACAACCTAGGGTAAAGGGGGGAAAGGTCATCTTTCACAAACTAGGCCTATTCATCAAGAAATAGTATAATTGAATCTTAATACATGTTAATCTATTCTTAATAACAAAAATAAATCATAAACAAAGCAATTCATAAGAACAATTTCGTATTGCAAAGATACCCACATGAAACTCAACTTTTTGAATTTAATTTTGGAACAACCCTTTGGGGAAAGGAATCCCAAAGGTGAAAGGATCCCATACCTTGGTATTTGATGAATATTGATGGAGAAAAGTATCCTCATTTCTGCTCTAGAACCCTTAAACATTGTTTCCAATGGATTTCTTCTTTGGGAGAGATAAAGAAGAGAGAAGGAAGAACAAATTTTGTTTTGAAGTTGTGAGGATTAAGTGAGGTTTTAGACTTAGGGTAGGTTATATAGTTATTAACTAACCTAATTAACCAACACCTAATCACTAATTAATCCACTAACTAAACTAAATAATTAAATGAAATCATTAAACTTACATGCGAAAATAGTGGCCTGGCCTACGATACCCCGACCTATGTGTCGTAGGTCAGTCGACGGCCATGCCTCCCTCCGTGCTGCTCATCTGTAGTTTGCGACAGCGATTGCTCCAAACGTGTACTTGGTAAAAATGTCAAAGTGTTGGTCGACGGAGGAATCGACGTCCCGTTGATCCAACCATGCCTTGTCAACTGTGGTCGAAGGTGAGCACTGTTAAATTGACAACTTTTTGCCAAATTGCAAAGGTTCTCCTCAAGCACACTTAGTTGGTCCTTTGGTGGTCGTACCCGGAAGTTTTGACTATAAACCAACTCTAATACGTATTATACACCTTACTACCAAATCTCATTGAATTCTGACTGCTAAAACCTAGTCAAATAGGCTAAGGAACACTAGCAACTCTTGAACTAGTTTCTGGACGTCATGGACGTTCTATGCCATTTTGATTTTAAAACTTCATAATTGACTTTTATAAACTATTATTGACCACAAAAAAGTGACACAACCTTTATACACTCATGTTTGGCTCTAGAATACGTCTTAGACTTTCGGAGTGTTACATTATCCCCCACCCCTCCCCCTTAGGAACATTCGTCCCTGAATGATACTAAATTCTTTTGAAAGAAGGAATAGACTCAACACTAGCAGCCCCACCAACAACAACACATATGTAACATGAGCTACAAATAAATCTTGGAATTCTCATATAGAAATTCAAAATATCAATCACTACACATAAGAGCTCAAAATCACAATATGAAGAATTTCCTTCTCACAACAACTTGAGCTCAACATATCATCAAGGAGTAAATTATGCCAAAATTCAACTTAGTCAACATGATCAATTTCATTTCATAATGACTTAACATACCAAAATACACAACATAAGCTCAAAACAAGCAAAAGAGTAAAATTTTATTTTTTTGTTAGGTATAGAATTCATTGTAGTTCACTTTAACATGAACCTTTTTGCTAATATTCACCAAAAATAAAGACAACTTCAAATTTACTCATTATTTTCATTATTAGAAAGAACAACTAACCTTCATTAGGAAAGATATGAGGATAACGGGACTTTATGTCGGCCTTGGCCTCGGCCTCCGATGTTGCTCCATCAACTAGGTGGTTTCTCCATTACACTTTTACGGAGGCCACCTCTTTGTTCCTCAACCTCTTCACTTGACGATCATGGATTTCAACCAAAACTTCCTCATAAGAGAGGTTCTCTTTCACACCAAGACCTTCGATAGGAAGAATGGACTCGGGATTACCAATGCAACCATGGAATACATGGAAAACCAGATGAACTGAAGATAGTTCACTAGGGAGTTTAAACTCATATGCAACCTTGACCATTCTTTGCTAAATTTCATAGGGACCCACATAACCAGGACTTAACTTCCCCTTCTTACCAAACCTAACCATCCCTTTCATGGAAAAATTTTCAAATAAACTTTATCACCTTCTTAAAATTCAAGGTCTCTTTCTCGTATGATCGGCATAAGACTTTTGCCGACTATAGGCTGTTTGCAAATGGTTCCTTATGATATGGACTTTCTCTAAGGTTTAATAGATCAAATCGGGACCAAGAGAAGACTCCCAACCTCAAACCACCCAATAAGAGAACTACACCTCCTAACATACAAAGCTTCAAAAGGAGCCATAGATATGGATGAATGAAAACTATGATTATATGAGAACTCCACCAAAGGAAAACGCTCATCCAAATTTCCCTTAAAGTGAATGATACAAGCTCTAAGCATATCCTCAAGAGTTTGAAAAGTGCACTCCACTTGACCATCCATTTGAGGATGGAAAATGGTGCTTAACTTCACTTGAGTACCAAAACCTCTTTGAAAAGACCTCCAAAACCTAGATGTGAATTGAGGACCTCTATCATGTATGATGGACAAAGGAACCCCATAAATACTCATTATATTGTCAATATAGATTGTTCCATAATATTCCGCCGAATAAGTAGACTTAATGGGAATAAAGTGAGCGAACTTCATCAATTTATCAACCACTACCCATATAGAGTCATATTTATTTCGAGTCCTAGGCAACCCAACTATGAAATCCATGTTAAAATCTTCCCACTTCCTAGTAGGAACTTAGATATCTTGTAGTAAACCACCCGGCTTTTGGTGCTCGGTTTTCACTTGTTAGCAATTTGGACACTTTGCAACAAACTCTGCAATGTAGCCTTTTAAACCTTCCCACCAAAACACCTTTCTAAGGTCATGATACCTATTTGTAGAACCCGGATGAATAGAGTAACGGGATCCATGAGCTTCTTGAAGAATTCTATTTCTCAAATTATCGACATTGGGCACACACAATCACCCTTCATACCTAAGAACACCATCCCCCCTTGGGAGAATGACTCATTCATATTTCCAAGAACCAATTCCTTCAACTCCATCAATAATGGATCAAGGTCTTGCTTAGAATTCACCTCAACCACCAAAGACCACTTAGAACTATGATGTACCACAACACCACCATTTGGAGAATATTTATTTGAACCCCTAAACGAGCCAACCTATGAACATCCCTTACTAGGTTTCATTTGTCTTTTTCCATATGGGACACACTTCCCATGGAAAAATGACTTAGAGCGTCCGCCGCCACATTAGCCTTGTTGGAGTGATAGAGAATACTCATGTCGTAGTCTTTTAATAAATCTAACCATCTTCTTTTCCGAAGATTCAAATCCTTTTGAGTGAATACTTATTGATATAATGTCTCCATACTTTCAAGGAAAATACGACGACCGTTAATTCAATTTCATGAGTCGGATAATTCTTCTAATGAACTTTCAGTTGTCTAGAAGCATAGGTTATAACTTTGACATGTTGCATAAGAACACACCCCAACCCGACTCGGGATGCATTACAATATACAATAAAACCCTTTCTCCCCTCCGGTAGGGTCGATACCGGAGCGGAAGTAAGACTATCCTTCAACATTTGGAGGCTTCTTTCATATGCTTCCGATCATTCAAATTTCACATTATTTTGAGTCAACGTTGTAAAGGGAGAAGCAAGAGATGCGAACTCGTCGACAAACCATTTATAATAACCAGCTAGGCCTAAGTAACTTCTAATATCCGTAGAAGGAAATGTCTAGGACAATTTTTCACCACTTCCGTCTTCTTTGTATCAACCTCTACCCCTTCACTAGAGATGATATGACCAAGAAATACTACCGACCTCAACCAAAACTCACATTTGATATACATGGAAAATAATTGGTGTCTTTAAGCACTTTTAAAACCACTCTCAAATGATCCATGTGTTCTCATTCATTTTCGAATACACAAGGATTTCGTCAATGAAGACAATGACAAATGAAACTAGGTATCTTAGAAACACCCTATTCATTAGGTCCATAAACGCCGCCGAAGCATTAGTGAGACCAAAGGACATTACTATGAACTTATAGTGAACATATATTATTCAAAATGCCGTCTTGGGAATATCTTCACCTCTCACCCTATGTTTTTGATATCCCAATCTCAAGTCAATCTTAGAAAAGTAACTCCAACCTTGGAGTTGATCAAATAAATCATCAATCCAAGGTAGAGGATACTTGTTCTTGATTATGACTTTGTTGAGTTGACGGTAATCGATACACATTCTAAGGGACCCATTCTTCTTTTTCACAAACAATACCGGAGAACCCCATGGAGAAATAATAGGCCGAAGAAAGCCCTTGTCTGATAAATCATTTAGTTGAGCCTTCAACTCTTTCAATTCGGCCGGAGCCATATGATAAGGAGGAATTGAAATGGTATTTGTATCGGATAGCAGGTCGATACCATAATAAATTTCTCGTTCAGAAGGAATATCTAGAAGATCATTAGGAAAGACCTCCAGCAACTCCCTTACTACGGGGACCGACTCAATAGGAGTAATTTCCAAGTCTAAATCTTTGACTCTTAAATAATGGTATAAACACCCTTTAGAGATAATCTTACAAGCTTTCAAACAATAAATAATACGACCTCTAGGAATAGAATTTCACCCCTTCCATCCTAAAACAGGCTCATTTAGAAAGTTAAACTTCACCACCCTTGTTCTACAATCTATGAAAGCAAAGCAAGCATGCAACCAATCCATACTCAAAATGACATCAAAATCAAACATATCAAGTTCAACTAGTTTGATATAAGTAACTCTATTGGGCGACTATATAGGATAATTTCTATATACTATTTTTGCAACAACCGAATCACCCACCGAGGTAGACACAAAAAAAGGTTCACTCAAGATATCGGGCAAAATGTCAAACTTTTTAGTCACTAAAGGGGTAAAAAATGACAAGGTAGCACCGGGATCAAGTAAATCATATGCATAAATAGAAAAGACTTTTGACATACCAGTCACCACATCAGGAGAAGTCTCTTGCTCACCTCTAGATTTGAGAGAATAAAAGTGATTCTTCTTTGGAGCATCAACATTAGAACCATTTGATTTAGCATTGACCACTACCCTTGTATTGACCATTCAAATGGCAATCCCTCACCTTGTGGCCACTCTTGCAACAACCAAACAAATTGTCCATCCCAATGAGGCAATCACCATAATGCTTTTTGCCACACTTTCCACAAGTTGGCTTCTTTGTTGGTGAACTACTACCCCTTTCCTTTTGAGACTTAGGGTTAGACACCCTATCATCATTAGACTTAGGGAACTTGGAAAGAAATTGATTAGAAAACCTCTTTTTGAACCTAGGCTTGTCTTTCATATCAAGCGTACCCTTTGAACAACCACTAACAAAAGATTTTGCCCTTTTGGCGTCCCTACTCATTATCTTAACCCTTTTCTTCTACACTTTTTAAGCATGAACCATGAGACGATAAATGTCCATATTATCATGTAGCATAGCCGAACGACATTCTTCTTTCAAGTCATCACACACTCCCATCACAAAGCGGCTCATCTCATCCCTAGGGTCGGAAACCAAAGAAGGAACATACTTTGACAATTTAGTAAATTTCAAAGAGTAGTCAAGTACACTCATACCTCCTTGTCGAAGGTTGATGAGTTCTTCCACTTTGGCTTCCCTCTTATCTCGAGGAAAGAACCTATCAAGAATATCCGTCTTGAAGATCTCCCATGTCATTGGTCCACCCCTTAAAGGTCTGTTGTCTCTCTATTGGACGTACCAAGTTTGGGCTACATCTTTGAGTTGGTAGGTGGGTAACTCGCCCTTTTAACTAGTAGTAAACACCATAGCATAGAGAATTTTGTAGGTTTCATCAATGAACTCTTGGGGGTCTTCCTCCACTTTGGACCCATAGAAAGTAGGGGGATTCATCCTCGTGAAATACCTCAAACGGGAGACCATGGTGCTAACATATTGGTTTTCTTGGGGTACCATTTCCCGATTAGCTGGGTTGATATGGCTTGTGCTTGAGTAGTGACGGCTTATACTTGTGTATTATTGGCTTTGTCCATTTGGAGAAAGGATTCCCTTATGTCCCTATCCTTCAAAGATGGAGGATTGACCAGAGCTTGATCATTACTAGCAACTTCTTCAAAAGGAGGGAGTTGATTGCCTCGGGGAGGAACTCTCGCATTTGCAATCTCTTCATCAAGTCTTCGAGCGGCTGTTCTTCGAGTATTCATTGCCTATAATAGTAATAAGAGGATTAGATGCTAAGGGCACATACAGTCAAAATTCTTGAGGAACGATAAGTGATTTCCATGAAAATGAGAGTTTACTAAGTATCATATAGTTTCTTATTCATAAGTGTGGCGCGCTTCACAATTATAAATAAGAATATACGTAGACGTGGTTAAATTACACATGAATCCAAAGATATTCAACATCATGCTCTGATACCAAGTTTGTCACCGGTGTCGTCCTCCTCAAAGAGGACTAAGACTAGCCTTTTAGCTTACTTCATTACATTCATAAATTAAAAATGCAGAAGATTCAAAAGTTTTATTCTATATCTATATGAGGTTTACATAGACCTCTCGCATACATATAATATTTTCATATCGAGTATTCTTAGACCCTTCGTATAAGAATATTACATAGTCTTCTACTATTAGGGCACACATATATATAAGATACAATATAGTCTTAAAAAGGATGTGTCATCTCATAACCATCTAAACAAGAGTATAATAATTCGGTATAGCCCATATATCAATACATTTAGTGCCACATATAGGCTATTCAATCTTAGTACTCAAATGAAAGGAAATGAACAAAGTTTCTTTAAGAATTATCTACATCCAATGCTAGAAAGTGGCATTTTCATCGAAGTTGTGAGGACCTACCGAACTTGGAGAATGAGGATCCAAGTCTTCTTCAAATGGCCTCAACCTCGTCAAGGAACGGAACCTAAAATGTTGGGGAAATGGGAGAAAATGGGGTTAGCACATCACTTGTACTAAGTATAGGAACAGTGCACACACAACATAGAAATCATGCTTGAAAAGGGACAATTTGTAAAGATATGTCAACTTACTTTAAAATCCCACTTTTATGCAAAATTAAGAATCATATGAACCGATAACCACATAATCCTCAATACAATATCATATGAAACACATGACCAACATTACAAAGTCAAGACAACATAGGTATAGCCAACCAACCTCTACATCATGGTATAAACACAAGGCATATATAAGAACTTCATAGCATTTGAACATGGAAAAAACCCTTACCCATAACCCCTTATCAAATATAAAAGTCTAATGAACAAGCAAGGCCCCATAACCTCTCTTAATCAAGTAAACAAATACAAAGGACCATAGGCAATGCCTAACATCTCATAACATAACATCAAGACTAACCATCATCATACTTTGACAACATAGACCAACATCATGCTAATAAGTGAAACAATCATCACCTAGAGTCAATAATATGTAAAGACAATATATACATAGAAAATAATTATAGAAACACACTAACAACCTCCTAAGGCTTGCCTCAAGGGAAACTAGTGCAAGGCAAAGGTAGAGTCTCATACCCCTACCTAGGATAAGTAAAACCTCTTAAGTCACCCTACTTAGTGTTCACTTCATTACTTTATTTTACTCTCGGGAACACTTTCCTTAGCCAAAATTGGTCACCAGAGCTAAGTGTGGAATTCGGTGTTGTAAAACCTTACACCGATGGAAGGTGGTCTACCGGCCAAAGTTCTACCAAACATGAACATAACATCTAGGTGGATCCACTATCTAGTATTCCAATTGAGGAAACATAGTTCAAAAACTAGGAGATATAGTTGGTACCCTCTTTATTTACATCACATTATAGTCTCCAATCTCTTTAAGTACAATGGTGAACCCTACCTTCCCTCCTTTGTAAGGTGTCACCCCTCACATCTAGTTCACTCGTTGCTAAGCTAGAGCCCTTTTTGAAATGTCTTTCATTAATAATCCTAACTTAATTTAGGTCATAGGAGACTATTCCTTGTACATCATCATAATTAGCTCATTAGGAAGTGTATGAGAATCATCTTTCAATACATCCCTCATCGTGAGATCAACACCATATATCATATTATCATAATTCACACAAATGAATCAACATCGTTATATCATCACAAACTTAACATGATCTCATAATTCATAAGACAATACATTGCAATACCAACATCAGACCATCCTATGAATCCAATCACAACACATATACTTCAATTGAATCACCATCATTATGTATAAGTCATCACAATAGAGGTAAGGTTTGAAGTTCACAAGTCATACCTCTTCCTCTTACAAAGCTATAATCATTGTCTTAGCATTAACCAATCCCATTTAACTCATAAATTGGCATAATAACAACATAGAGTAGTAATTCACACATTAACCAAGCCAATTGTATCAATACTAGATAGTTCAATACAAGATCACAACCTAGGGTTAAGGGAAAAAGGTCATCTTCCACAAACTAGGCCAATTCATCAAGAAATAGAATAATTGAATCATAATACATGTTAATCTACTCATAATAACTAAAATAAATGATAAACAAATCAATTCATAAGATCAATTTCGTATTAGAAGGAAACCCACATGAAACTCAACTTTTTGAATTCAATTTTGGAAGAACCTTTGGGGGAAAGGAATCCCAAAGGTGAAAGGTTCTCATACCTTTGTATTTGATGAAGATTGATGGAGTAAAGTAGCCTCCATTCTTCTCTAGAACCCTTAGACCTTGTCTCCAATAGAGTTCTTCTTCGAGAGACAAAAAGAAGAGATAATGGAGAGTAAATTGCGTTTTGATGTTGTGAGGGTTAAGTGAGGTTTTAGACTTAGGGTAGGTTATATAGTTATTAACTAACCTAATTAACAAAACCCTAATCATTAATTAAGCCCCTAACTAAACTACCTAATTAAACGAAATCACTAATCTTAGATGCAAAAATAGTTGTCTGACCTAGGAGACCCTGACCTACGGGTCGTAGGTCATTTGACGGCCAGGCCTCCCTCCGTGCTGCTCATCCGTGGTTTGCGACAGAGATTGCTCCAAATGTGTCCTTAGAAAAAATGCCTAAGTGTATGTCGACGGAGGCACCGACGCCTCGTTTATCCAACCACACCTTGTTGACTGTGGTCGTAGGTGAGCACTGTCCAATTGATAACTTTTTGCCAAATTGCAACGATCCTCCTCAAGAACCTTTGGTTGGTCCTTGGGGTTCGTAACTTCAGTTTTTGACTATAAGATAACTCTAATATGTATTAGACACCTTAATACGAAATCTCATTGAATTCCCACTCCTAAAACCTAAACAAATATGCTAAGGCACACTAGCACCTCTTGAACTAGTTTTCGAACGTCATGGACGTTCCTTGACGTTTTGAATCTAAAACATCGCAATTGACTTCTATAAACTATTACTGACCTTAAAACAGTGACACAACCTTTAGAAACTCATGTTAGGTTCTACAATACGTCTTAGACTTTTTGAGTGTCACAGTTTTGAACAAATGTCCCTTTTGTCATGATTTCTAAGTTGTGTGCATATATTTCCATTCATAGTACAAGTTATGTACTACCCCTTATTTCTCCCTTTTTCCCCAAACAATTTAGGTTCCGGTCGTTGAAGGGTTTGTGGACAATTTCCAAGAAGGCTTGGATCATTTCTTCAAGTGTGGGTATGTCCTCAAGATCCAAGGATGATGCCTTTTCTCATTCTACCTATGTGACTTGCTATTGTCTAATTCATTCGTTTCACTATTATTTTTCAAGAAATTGTTGTAAGAACTTAGTGGAAATTACATATTTATGTAAGGGCTTTGCCCTAATGTTTTTGTTACGACTTAGATTGTTTTATATGAGACATCTCTATTAGACTTTATATTGTGTATGTTGTAGATGTGACATAAAAGTAGAAGCCTAAGTAATCTTCCTATGCGAGGAGTCTAAGTAAACTCCCTATGTATATAGTATGTGTAAGCGAGAGGTCTATGTAAACCTTATGATGTAGATGTAGATGAAATGTTTTAAATTTTCTGCACTTTTTAACCTATATATGTAATAACGAATGCAAGGAGTCTAGTCTTAGTCCTTTTCAAGGACGACGACGCTGATTACGTCTAGGGCGTGCCCCCCGGATGTGATACTTCATAGATACACACAACTCATATAGACCTTCACAATGATCACATATGAAAGATATAACATGACAACATCATAATACATAACGTAACGCCGACGAGGCCACATCATTCACAAATATAGCACGTAAGTACCGCCACCATAAGTGGACTATACAAATCATCCAAATTGAAAAACATATGCTACTCAATATCAAAAATATTAGGTCAACATACCACAAATTCAATCTCAACAACTCCAATCCATAGACAATTCAACCAATCCAATATACCAAGGTTCTTACCAATAGTCATAATCACCAATTAAATCCAATAATTGCAACATACAATGATCCAACAAGACCCAATATGAAAATCATCAAATTAGGACAGCCTATATACAACTCTAACATAATTCATACATATATCAATAGCCCAATACAATATACATAAGAATTCAATAAGATCAAGCCATGATCAAATCACCCACATTAGAGATAAAATTAGGATTTCATGATTTGCATGGGTTCATAGGAATTTTGATGTAAAATCATTCAATTAATAGTAATTCAATCATAAATCATTGTTTCAAATCGTATTATGCAAGAACCCATGACTAGAATTCAATTTAGAAGATTTCATGTTTTGGATCATCTTTGAAAATCATTGGAATTGATTCCTTGAAGAAAGAGAGTTCAAGGATGAAGTACCATAACTTAATTGTGAATAAACGCCTATTAAATTTGTCACATCCCAAAACCACACCCTAGAAGTTAGGGTGCAATCTTGGATTGCGACCGGCGTATTCGACCTCTCGGAGGGCTCATACAAGCCTCTCATATCATTCATCGCATATACATAACGAAAAGTAGTGCGAAATTAGAACTTTTCATAAAAATAATATAGAAGTCTTTAAAATATTTCATATATAGAAATAGGAAAACACCAAGTCTCGATTATCATCTTAAGACACGATAATACTTGGGTCACGGCCCATACGAAGTGAAAACATACTACTAATAGTCTATTACAAACTTCATAAAAGAAACATAAAATAACATATATGCCCTCGAGTCAAATGAGGACATACTTCAACTCTTATTGAACGATATCCTTGTCCAAGTCTTGTTCCCAAAGCTCTTCACCTACCAAGAACTATATAGATAGATAAAAGCATGGATTAGTACAACCACATGTACTAAGTATGGCATTATGAATAAAAAATCATGAAAATGGACTTTATTGAAAATATGCATCTTTTCTTTAAAGAATCATAAATTCATCATAAGAATAACATTTAGCAACTTAGAAACACATAGGAAAATTATTACACAAAATATCACATTTTTAGAGAACACTTTCCAGTGAACTCGAATCACTGTATAGTGAATTCCTTCACTGTTACAGTGAATCACTTTACCTTCCATTAACCAACTTCTAACATGTAATTCCCTCACTAAAAGCTATCCTAAGATTCACTTAAGTCACACAAAGAGAGATCGCCCATACACCCTCTCTAGATGTGCCTAAACGACCCTTAAGATTACTTATAATGAGTCACATACACACTTACAAAGCATCTTAAACATCAAGGTAAGATTCTTCGACCACAGGTGACTCTAAGTCTAACATGAGTGAGTTGTGAAGCAACCGCCCATACAATCCCTTATACACACACTCAAGAGATCCTATAGATTCCCTAGGATAAAATCATTCTCACTAAACACACCAACACAGATGATATGACATTCTCCTTCCAAAGGCTATCAAAAGACCTACTTAAGTAAATCAAGAAGATAACGTCCATGATTGACCTCTTTAAGATTTCCTAAATAGTCCTTAAGACTACCTAAGTCTTAGATCATGTCCATCAAGACTTCCATAGATAATCCATGAAGAGATCATCCTTTATGCCCTCTTCACACTTTAGCTAAGGAATCCTTAAGTCACTTTAGGTTAGGTACTTATTCATTTACATACTCATTATCATTAAGTCATTAGTTCATTAGTTGATATAAGAGACATATATCACATAAAGGACATTCAAATAATGGTCTTAGACAAGACCTAGGAACTCCAAGTAACACCTTCAAAGTCTATTGTGCAATGTCCAGATAGCTTCCCATAGCACCACCTAAACATCATAAACTTCTCTAATGCTAATAGGTATTCCATATGATGAGAATAGGCAATAACCGACATAGACCATGGTAGCAAAGCATGGAATCCAAAGTTCTCTCCTACTTAGATGAGGTGTTCTACTTGCCAATGGTAGAACATAGAGATCCCAAGTAGGCACATGGTTAAGCAATATGAAGGGCGTACTTTGTATTCTAGTCTCATACTTAACTAGAACTACTTCCCTTAACCATACTCACTCAGTGCTAGACTTAGTTCTCATAGATCAATTCATATTAAGGTTCATACAAATGGGTCCAATATCATGTTCATGACCCAATTACATTTACCCTACCAAAGTAAGGTCCATTAGGGCTATCTCACAATGGCGACAAGAAGCTCATTGCGACTTTCCTAAGGTATGATATGATGACTTTCCAGCCAATCAACCTTAAGTCCATCACTCATTACATGAATGATACCATTACGGCTCACTACTTCACAATTAATAATCTTACCACTTGGTTCAAGGTTCCAAATAAATGACCCTCTTATTATCATTCAAGGTCTCACCTATATTCATTTATTTAAGACTAAGACCCTTTATGTTCCTAAGTCAAGACATCACATATTCACATAAGCATCATGTAAGGAACACAAGTCTACCCAAACAAGACTCCACATAGTTCCATTTTAACACATATAACCTATCTTTCTTTAAACCCTTGAACATGACCCTTAACCTTATTAAGTCTATATATTCATTACCTTAACATTATCAATATAACCATTTTAGACTCATCTAATTAATTTAAGAACAACCATGTATTAACTCTAAGACTGCACACTTAACACATAGTCAAAGCATAACATCATTTCCTAGATAGTATCAATACTCTAACACATACTTTCACATATAGGTAGATATGATTACACATCACCAAATCAACTACACGAATATCCATATAAGTTCAAGTAGTGCCGACAAGGCCATGATCATCAATACTAGAAAGTAACGCCGACAAGGCCATATCAATTCACATAACACCGCCACCAAAGGTGGACCAAACCAATAATAATAGAATCACAGGATAAATAACATAAAAATAAAGGAAAAGGGTCAGCATACCACCACTCCATCATCAACACTTCAATTCAAGTCAACTTACTCAATTTGATGACACAATACCCTTACCCAAGGCCATGAACACCAATTCAATACAAAATTATAGAAACCAATGAAATCTGAACCAATTCAACATAGATTCAACAATCCAATACCAATTTGATAACAATTGAACACAATTCTTACATCAATAGAAAGCCCATAAGAAACTACACATGAAATCATCAATATTAAGCCAATATCAAGTAACCCATAATTTAGTCAAAATCTTAGGTTCATCAATTTCATGGGTTAATGGATAATTTAGGTTAAAATCATCAATACAACATCAATCTAATCCATAATAGACGTTTGAAAACTTTTAATGCAAGAACCCTTGGTAGAATCATGAAATTGGACAATTCCTCTTTTGAAAACTTTGAAAACATCTTTGAAAGTTGGGCCCTTGATAAAACAATTTTCAAGGATCAAAATACATACCTCAATGAAGATAATTCTTCACTTTAATGTAGAATATCCACTCAAAACGTCACACCAATATCTTCCTTCAATTTGGACTTCAATGGAGACTTTGGGATTTCTTAAAGGATTTTGGGGTTTTGATTTAGAAGAATGAAATCTTCAATGTGTCTAACACTTATAAACACATTTAAAATACCCAATATACACTTAATAAACTTCCAAAGTCTATTTCTGTAAGTGGGGCGAATTTACTAATTCACCGCTAACTTGGCAGCAAAGCTGCGCAGGAAATAGCTTCATAAACGGAGGGGACCTACGGACCGTCCCTTGACCAATGGACCATCCTGTTGGTCCGTGGTCTGGGACTGAGGCTGGTATTTGGTTACTTCCCTCCCCAGGCTAAGTCTCAGTCAACGAAACCCAAACAACGGGGCATGGACTGACCCACTGGACGTCGACTGCCTCTGTGGTTTAGGCTGTCTTGGGCAGCCTTGACACCAAGTCTTGGGTCCTTCCTCAAGGACCCTTGGTTGGTCCTTGGGGATGTTTGACCAAACATTTCCTACCCAAACACGATATTCTATGAGTTTACCACCTCTCACATGAATTTCATCCAAAAGGAACACATAAAACTAGACGAAACACGCCTAGACACACAAGGTCCTTTCAAGGCATATCTTTCGAACGTCATGGACGTTCTTGGACGTTTGACCTCCAAGCTCCACGAAACTTGACACACTGCATATACATGCTATGATAACTCATTTACGTACCTTAAAACCTCATTAATCACACATAAACACATAAAACCACATATGAGGTATTTAGATGACTTAGTCATCGAACGTCTTAGTCGTCCCTCAACTTTTGACTTCCAATGCACCTAATCCTTTAGCTACTGACTCTATACCATATTATAGACCAAATTTAGGACCTTATACCACCATTACCAAGATTTTAGGATCTAGTTAACCTAAGTCATTTTTGAGTCTTACAAAATTTATGGAGAAAATCTTGGAAAATATGTCTTCTTCGTTGGAGCTATAAATCTTCAACAATGGAGGTTTTTTGAGTGAAGAGATGGAGTGGTTTTGTTTTGGACTTGAGGTTTTTTATTCTAATGGAGAACTGGGGTTTAAAAAGATTGAATAAACGACCCAAAATACCCCTGCACTTATAGTCTCTTTTAACCAAGTCAAACTCAACTGAAGTTTCTGAAATTTTCGTTGGGAAACCATTCCACGACGCGGAGTTGCTCCCTCATGTTTTTAAAAATAAATTCCAAAAAATTGGAGTCCGCTTGTGTCCGTGACACGGATCAACTTTTAGATTTTGGTGCACCATGTTCGCGTAGCGGACAGGCTCACTCAACGCCTAAGTTGTTGCTGCCTTGGGCAGCTTGCTCGCTCAAGGCTTTGTCATCCTCGAGGGACCTTTGATTGGTCCTTGGAGAGTTTTTACCAAAAGTTTCCACCTCAAATACTCTTTTATACATGTAAGGAACCTCTCACATCAATTTCAACCAAAAAGAACACGTAAAACTTGCAAAAACACACTAAGAGACACAAACACGTTTCAACGCAAAACATTCAAACATCGTGGACGTTCTTGGATGTTTGACTTCCAAACACTTACAAACTGCCCAATAATACCATTTTAGGACTTCATAAACTCATGTCATATGTGTTAAGCTCTAGTTTCACCTATTTCATTTTTAGGGGCGTTATAATACCGACCATAAGAGTCTTCAATATGTCTTTACTCGAAAGGAGTTGAACCTCCAACAAAGAAGATTGTTGGAATTTTTGAAAGATTAAGATATGATTGTTTTTTACCACCCCGGCAATGCAAATGTGGTTGTGGATGCTTTGAGTCGTATGACCGTGGGTAGTGTGTCTCATATAGAAGAAGGGAAGAAAGACCTACTGAAAGATCTTCATAGGTTTGCTAGATTGGGTATTTGGTTGGAAGATTCCCCAAATTGTGGTTTTATGGTTCATAATAACTCTAAGTCGTCATTATTGGATGAGGTGAAGTCTAAAACACATCTATATATGCTATGGATGAGTTGAAGAAATAGGTACTTAGCAAGTTAAATGAGTCATAGTCCCGGGGGGATGGTGTGCTAAGGTACCAATGTAGATTGTGTATACCGGAAGTTGATAATTTGAGGGAAAATATTTTGTAGGAAGATCATGGTTCCCGATATTCTATTCATCTGGTTGACACAAAAATGTATCGTGACCTTAGAAAGGTTTATTGGTGGGATGGCTATAAAAGGGACATACCAAAGTTTGTATCCAAGTGTCCAAATTGCCAACAAGTTAAAGCGGAGCATCTATAGCCTAGTGGTCTAATCCAATAAATGGATGTTCCTACTTGGAAGTGGGACGAAATTAACATGGACTTTTTTTCTAGGTTGCCTCAAACCCGGAGGCAAAATGACTCAATTTGGGTTATAGCGGATAGATTTAAAAAATCTGCACTTTATCTCCATTAAGTCTACTTATTGGACAAAATATTATGCAAGAATCTACATTGATGAGATTGTGAGTCTTCATGGGATCCCTTCGTCCATCATATCGAATAGAGGAGCTCAACTCACTTCTCATTTTTGGAGGTCTTTACAAAAAAGGTTGGGTACACAAGTAAAGGTTAGCACCGCTTTTCATCCCCAAACGGATGGTGAACTGGAGTGTACTATTCAAACCCTTGAGGATATGTTAAGAGCTTCTGTAATATACATTATAGGTAATCGGTACGATCACATGACATTGATTGAGTTCTCCTATAACAATAGCTATCATTCGAGTATTTCAATGGCTCCATTTGAAGAACTCTATGGTAGGATATATAGATCTCTGGTTGGCTGGTTTGAGGTTGGTGAGTCCTCACTCCTTGGTCCCGAAATAGTCTATGAAGCTTTGGAGAAAGTTTGTTGTAAGACCCCAAAATGAGTTAGGGTGTATATATCCTAACATGTGCCTATAAGCTTTTTAATATGTTAATTAAGTGTTTTACAGTGTTTATGATTGAATTGAATTCATCTGGAGGTCAAATGTCCAAGAACGTCCAAGATGTTCGAAAGTTAGCCCTTGAGATGTGCATATGTTTCTTTGTGTGTATTGACATGTTTTACATGTTCGTTTGGGTTTAAACCGGTATGGAAGGTACTTGACATGTTAATGAGTGTATTTATGTGGAAAACGTCCGGCCTCAACTCCCCAAGGGCCCCGCAAAAGGCCCTCAAGGAGGACCCAAAGTCTGCCTAGACACTGCCTTGGCAGTGTCTACCTACGACCATCAATAGATGGCCATTAGGTGGGTGAAGCCCCGTCGATGGGTGGGCATCGTCCACACTTAGCCTGGAGGAGCCTCAGCCCAAAGACAGCCCTTAGACGGACTGTTTCATTAGGGGGTGAATGGGAAATTCACCCCACGTCCTAACCTAACCCTAGGTGGTTATTTTACCTATTTTTGGGTACACTATTTTAGTTAAAAATTTCAAAACCTCAAACCCAATTCATATTTCAAAATTAGACTCCCCTCTCAAAAAATATCATCTCAGAAACCTCTATTGGAGATGAAGCTCAATAACAGCTTGGAGCTTGGATCTCATAGGTTCTTCATAAAGTTTTCGTTGGTTCTTCATCTAGTAAAGGTATGGTGATCCTTCATATATTGATAACCTTTCATAATTCGATCGATAACAAGTCAAGATCACAAAGCCCATGCAAGAGCTAAACCAATTTTGGAAGGAACATGGGTTCATCATGCAATTGGAGTAAAATCACATTCAAATCACTGTATTAACTTCAATCAATCATGATTTAATCACTAAAAACATTTTGAGAAAGAACCCATGGCTAGATTGGAGAAGAAGAACTTTGATCATAAACTTTCTTTGAAAACATTGAGAAGAACTCTCCAAATGAAAGGTTACTTAGAGATGAAGGATCACCATTCTTTAATCTTCATGAAGACCTATAAAACTTGATGAATAACCCATGAGAATCCAATCTACAAGCTGTTCTTTAGCTTCAAAAACCATGGAGGTTCTAGAGAGAATATTTTGGAGGGGAAAGGCAAAAAACATGAGAGAGGATTTGTGAATGAGTTGATCACGTTTTAGAAGACTTATATACACCTAAAATCAACTAACTAAACCCTTAATAATCAGTTTAGGAAGTGGGGTGAATTTCCCATTCACCCCTTTAAGTGGCAGCACGCAGGCAGCCAAACCTGCAGGCACCCGCGACGTGGGCCTCGACGGGGCGTCATAGACATGACGGGGCGTCATGCCCTCCGTCGTCCATGACTTAGACGAATTCTTGGATCAAAATCTACCCAAGGCAATCCCCCTTCGACGAAACCTGCTCGACGGTCCGTTGGTGGCCCAACGATCCGTCATTGGGTCCGCCAAGGGACACTGCCCAGGCAGTGTCTAGGCAGCTTTGGGGTCGTTATTTTGGGGCCTCTTGTGGGGTCCTTTACATGTCGTACCAGGACGTTTCCAACGCGATTACAAACCTTAACATGTTATACACCTTCCACATAAATTTCATCCAAAACAAACACCTACAAGATGTCCAAACAACGTTGACCCCAACATGACATACGATGAACGTCTTAGGGGCTATCTTACGAACGCCTTGGACGTTCTTGGGCGTTTGACCTACAAACTTCACCAAACTTCATACAATAACATTAAACATCATTATAAACCATTTCAAGACTTATTAGACTAAGTTCATACAATTTAGGCATGCATACCCACATGAGGCACATAAGCGACTATTCGTCGAACATCCCTTGACGTCCGACTTCCAGATCATTTAAAACTTTGTACACTGCCTCTATCTACCATAACAAGGCATTTTAGGACCTTATAACATTAAGACTGACATGTTATCCTCTAGACACCTTATCTCATTTTCGAGGTCTTACAATATCCCCCACTTGGGAACATTCATCCTCGAATGACACTTAGGACTCTTTAATCACATCAAGGACTTCAATGCACATAAGAGCAGTTAATAACATTTAAAAAATCATCAAAGCATTTTAGCACTCGATGCACATAAGCAAGCAAAACCATTACTCACTCACTCTTTAATGCATCAAACACAAAAGTTCTTTTTCATGTTCATGGGAGAACATCCTTATCCTAATCATACCATGATCATTACACCTTACTTCATTGCAAGAAAATATTGATAAAGCTACTCATAGTTACTTAAGCACTCATACTTCAACACACAAAACTTGAGTTAGTTAAATCACAAAGATCTTCATTAGTTAGACCTAGTACCATGAAGGTCATACTCAATCATACCATGCTTAGTGGTGTACATGGAGGAATATGTTACTCCCCAACACATTACATGCATCATGAGTTCACACCTTAGCAAAGTACAAGATCAATTTCTTTAAAAATGAGAAATCTCAACTTTCAAGCCAAGACATGCATATATTTTTGTTCCTAGTGAAGTCTAAATGGTAAGTCACACCAAGTTCCTTGTGTTACCTCATGAGGTCAACTTCACAATTAGCACATTAAAATGCAAGTCAACAAGAGAAAACATGGATTTTATCAAAAATTTCTTTTCATGTTCTTTTGAAATTTCACCATGTCTTTAAGATGATGTCAATCAATTCATACCAATCATATAAAGATCATGCAATTCACACATTAGGCAAGACTATTATCATGAACAAGCATACTAAGAATTCACATTTTCCAATTCAAGTAAGAATAGAAGAACAATGTAGACATTCTCTACAATATCACTACTCAAACACCATCCCCCACTTAGGGTAAACACAATTAAGAGCAACTTAACCCAACATATAGAGGATCTAAACTACACAACCTTCATATTCATCACTTAAAGTGATTTCTACTTTAGAGAGAATTTTCATTAATTCTATTTAACAACACTAAGACATTCTAAACCTTATCATTTTAGGCAAATCATCCTCAACCATCAATTTTGATCATACCATTCAATTCACATAAGGTCTTCCTACTTGCAATAGACACTAAGGTCATACATAATTTGAGGAAAACAACAAGGAAGTTTAGAAATAACTCTACGACTCATCATGTCATAAGATTCTCATCCTTCAATCTAAATAGCAAAAATTCTTTTCCACCTTCCTTATCATGTTCATATTCATAAATTCTACACATATTTCAACAACATCCAATCAAATGACAATTTAGTAGGTTCTCCAAACATGTTATAATAAGTTGCCTAGTCTTTACAGCGAGCATGCTTCCAAATGCCCAAAAGTGCAACATTTAGACATTTGATGGAACAAGTATGGAATTATAAGATACAAAGCTTTACCAACTCATTCTTCATAAGCATGCATACTATATTTACAACTCAAGTCTCTACAAAAGACTCCAATTTATACTAGCAACTCCTCAAGTACCACTTATATACAAAGGGAGACAATGCACACTTTTAATCACATACATTCATAGGATATCATACTTCCATAGGTAGTTATTCAAACAATCCAAGTTCAAATCCTAATATTTGGCTAACATCATACAAAACCATATAGGAATACAACAACCTAAGAGAATTCACTTTAACCACCATAACTTCTAGCATGCTTCAACTATATCATGACATACATCATTCGACATAACATGCTATTTCACAAAGACTTCATGTATTGCCATAATTGGCATCACATCATCAACTAGGAGATATCTCATACATAGTAATGTAAGATAACCAATAGTAATCCCCATAGAGTTAAAATGTTCAATGATCAAGTAAAGCTCCATAACTTCACTAAACCAAGTAACCCAACAAGAACTACAATTAGCACCATACTCCATTCATCTATAACCTTCATGCATGGATAACTCCATATCTTTAGCACACTAGGCTATTTACATGATTATAAGCATAGAGATCATTACATAAGGACATTCACATTTATCATCATACACATGCATAGTATTAACCTCCTAAGGTCTTCGTCAAGGCAAACTAGTGCAGGACATAGGTAGAGTCCCATACCCCTACCTAAGTCTAGTTAACCCTTCAAGTCGCCCTAGATAGTATATACATCATCAAATAAGGACAAGTGTCACCTTCACACATACTTATTCAAACCATGAAACAAAGATAAGCATTTAAACTCACCTTTTCTCCCTCAAGCATTGAACAATCTCATCCAAGCAATCACATCTAAAAGACTACCGGACAAGAAAACATAAGAGAGAGATCTTATAGAATTAAGTTCTATGGCATGATATGAGATTGATAAAGAAGGGAAACTCTATCGTCCTATAGCCTCTCGTACCATTTGATGTGTCGCGACTCACCACCAATGCTACGAGACTCTACTAGACGTGGCAATATGAGACTTTTTAGAACCTAAAACCGCTACATAAACCTCATGCTCTGATACCAAGTTTGTCACAACCTAAAAGCATACCCTAGAAGATAGGGTACAATCTTGGATTGTAATCGGCGTCGTTGACCTCTCGGAGGTCTAAGACAAGCCTCTCATATCATTCATTGCATTGACATACTAAATTTAGCTGAAAATTTAAAACTTTTCATAGCACATCATATGCTAGAAACATCACATCATATATATATGAAACATAAGTCATAATACATATTTAGACTCTATGTCTCTTTGCCATCTTAGACTCAATAACTTTAGAATACATTAGGGACACGGCCCATACGACACCTTACATAACTATACAATATTTAAAGACTTTACATTAAAGACATTAGTAGGACATCCTTGAACTTAAGGATTCCTTTCCTTGATCTTGGGAAATCACCATCAAGCTCCTCAATCATAGATCTCCTTTAAGCATTCCATAACCTGCACTTTGTGTAAAAAGTAAAGAAGAATGGGATTAGCACAAGAATGTACTAAGTATGGCAACCATGCAAAAACATGCATTTAAAAGGGACATTTCCTTTGAAAACATACTTCATGCCATTTTGAGCAAATCATCATAAAACCTTTATCAATAGCATTCATATCATCCACATACTTCATAGAAACACAATCAAAGGCCAAACATCATAGAAAAGCACATATAGAATTTAAGTACAATTTGAGGTCACTTTACAGTGAACTCATCCCTCTTTAACATCTAACTCTTTTCTCAATTCATTTGCCTACTAAGTAATCCTTTAGGGATACTTGGTGCAATGCATCACCTTAGGAACATAAGAGAATACCATACATAGCATCTACACAAGACAACACATGCCATCATTGAAGTATAGTACAATATAATTATAGTCAAACAAAGACTTCAATATCATACATAAAGGGCACATACATAATCATATCTATTAAGGTACCTTCCTAAGACTTCCTAAGGAGTCACTTGTGCAATGTCTAGATGGGTTCATTACTTCCACCTATCCTAAGTAACTTACCTTAAGTCCTCCTAGATGGGATCCTATTCAGTTACTTCCATTGTCCATTTTATCTTTGGGGAAACTATAGCCTTAACCGACACTAAGACCATGGTTGCTAAACATGGAATTTGGTGTTGTAGAGCCTTACACCAAAGGAAGGTGTTCCTACCTAGCAAAGGTAGAACATTAACATACATTCTAGCATCCTAAGTGAAATCATTTTGCTAGATCCTATGTGGCAAGCATAGTTTATGGAACTAAGAGATAGGTATTCCCTCTATATACCATTTGGTAATGGGGCCTCACCTCATGAGAAAACGTGAGTGAATATTCCTCAAGGAAAGTCAACACTTCATGTGGGTCCATAGGTGACTATTCCTCTAAGGGAAGTCGACACCTTATGTAGGTCCATAGGTGAGTATTCCTCTAAGGGAAGTCAGCACTCTATAAGGGACAAATGGTGAATATTCCTCCAAGGGAAATCAACACCTCTCATGTCAAGTTCACTCGGTGCTAAGCTAAGTTCCCTTTATTGAAAAGCCTTTATTACCTTTATTTATAAAACATAGGTTTAGGATATTCAACATTCATATGCTTATAACATATTAAAGCACCTATCTAGTTTTGGAGTATTCTTGGGCACCCCTAGCAAGGCCTCTTCTCACTAACTAGATCATCCTTGTGTGTGAGTGTATACATAGATGTGAGCAAACCTTTCACATAACACATAAGGTACACATGTTCATATATCAATGCATAAGTCTATAGGCATAACTATATGAGCAATACTTTCATATAAATCTACTAAGATACTATACACATTCATACTTCATCATATCATATACATCATATTCATAACATGTTCATACATTCATCCTTCATGTACATAGAAACCAAATCTACGAACTATCCTATCAAGATACACATGTGCAATGCATAGACAAGGTCCCATACCCTTGCCCATACTAGTACACCTATCAAGTCATCCTAGTAAGGGAATACAAATCATACATTCATGAACATCACCTTAACATGCATAGTAGTAGACACTAGTGAATATGAGAACTACCTTTCATTTAGACACAATGACTTATACTATTTGTAATATGCATGTAAGTGAGAGTATGTGTACATTAACCAACATGATCACATAATGGCTATCAATAACTTATTAAGTCAGCCACCCTATTAGACCACATTACACTTCAAGCACATAGCACACAACAAATAATGGCATAGGAGACAAGACAATATATACAATGTAGTCAAGTCTCCTAACTTTAGCTATTTGCACTTTGATATATGTGGTACATAGGTAAGGGGTTATTAACCATATTAACACATCAATGGCAGCACCTATACTTTACCCTAACATGGTTATACACATGCTCATACAATAGCCACAAAACCTAATTTACAACTACAATAGGAAAGTAAGCATAAGCTTATCATAGTATCATCTTAAGAAAATGTTCATAAGTTCATCAATTTGCCTTCAAAGCCATGGTCAACACATATATAATGACAATAAAGTAAACACCGCCACCATAAGTGGACCAGACCACACAATGCCATACAAGGCTTCATCAACATTTCTATAAAGAATAGAGAAGTAGAAGAGTAGAGGAAATAAGCATTCTTACCAACTCTTCAAGCTTTGATCCTCATTGACCAATACACCTTGTTTATCAACAATTCATATATATGGCAGTAGCTAAATGTACTTTAAACATATAAGAAACGATGTACAAGTCACTACACGATTATATCATAACATATACATCACATACTAGGAAAGTAGAAGAACATAGATCATTAACCAATTTCATTCATATGGATTATAGGTCATATTTCATGAATCATATCACCCTAAGGCAGCAGCTAATGAGATTATAATCTAGATGAGACACTACTACAATATGCCATTAAGGTCGATACAAGCATACTTCATATAGGGAGTTCATGGAAAGTAAGTTTACATAGGTTAATAATATTAAACCTATCATTAATTGACCCATATTGTATTAATTACATATAATTCATCCTCATATTTCATTATAGGCAGCAGTTATAGACATTAACCATACTCAATTCCTATAGCCACTAACCTAATGAAAGGTTACTTAGAGATGAAGGATCACCATATCTTAATCTTCATGAAGACCTATAAAACTTGATGAAGAACCCATGAGAATCCAATCTACAAGTTGTTCTTGAGCTTCAAAAACCATGGAGGTTCTAGAGAGAATAATTTGGAGGGGAAAGGCTAAAAACATGAGAGAGGATTTGTGAATGAGCTCATCACGTTTTAGAAGACTTATATACACCTAAAATCAACTAAATAAACCCTTAATAATCTAGGACGTGGGGTGAATTTCCCATTCACCCCTTTAAGTGGAGCACGGAGGCAGCCAAACCTGCAGGCACCCGCGACGTAGGCCTCGACGGGGCGTCATGCCCTCCGTCGTCCATGACTTAGACGAATTCTTGGATCAAGATCTACCCAAGGCAATCCCCCTTCGATGAAAACTGCTCGACGGTCCATTGGTGGCCCAACGATCCGTCATTGGGTCCGTTAAGGGACACTGTCCAGGCAGTGTCTAGGCAGCTTTGGGGTCCTTTTTTGGGGGCCTCTTGTGGGGCCCTTTAGAAGTCGTACCCGGATGTTTCCAACTCGATTAAAAAACTTAACATGTGATAGACCTTCCACATAAATTTCAATCAAACTAAACACCTAAAAGATGTCCAAACAGCCTTGACCCCAACATGACATACGATGAACGTCTTAGGGGCTATCTTTCGAACGCCTTGGACGTTCTTGGGCGTTTGACCTCCAAACTTCACGAAACTTCATACAATAACATTAAACATCATTATAAACCATTTCAAGACTTATTAGACTCAGTTCATACAATTTAGGAATGCATACCCACATGAGGCACATAAGCGACTATTCGTCGAACGTGTTGGACGTCCCTTGACGTCCAACTTGCAAATCATTTCAAACTTTGCACACTGCCTCTATATAACATAGTAAGGCATTTTAGGACCTTATAAGATTTAGACGAACATGTTAGGATCTAGACACCTTATCTCATTTTTGAGGTCTTACACAAACATCTATAATGTTTTTCATAGAAAAGCAAAAGAAATGCAACAAGCTTAACTAAAATCATCACTATTTAAAAATCTGTAGGAAAACTTTGTTCAAAGTCACTTGAAATACACCTGGTAGTGCATTTTATGTCAACATTTTTTTCCTTCCCTTTCTAAATACTCTCTCTCTAGCAAAAATAAATTTATACAAGCCTTATGTGTGATTGCTTAAGAAAAATCGGCGAGATAAGTCGGCCTTTACCAAAAGTTGTGTCTCACATATTTTCCTTCCTCTCGCCTTAATGTTTCACTTTTTGTTGGTCCAACTACTATAATTTTAGGCTATCCAGCTCAGGATCACCAAACGATTCCACGCATTGCGCATTTTACTTTTATTTTGCCCATCAATACTTGTTTAAATCTCCATCAGTACTTTTGACGACCTGGTCATCCCTCATCGAAGCGATCGGCGACACGCCGAATGGAGTTGTTGCTTGTCGTAGGTACCCTAGTTTGTCTCATGAATTTTGTAACATTAGGCAGTTAGGTGGCAACTTGGCGATTTACCGAGTGACAAGGGTGATACCTAGGACTTCATTTCATCTTTCTTTCAGCTGCTTCATTCCGTTTTGCTTGTTTGTCTTCATACTTTGTTCCTCACTCCAAATACATAGAAATCAAGGGCTTTACATCAGTCATTGGCACAAAATAATC
Organism: Solanum sitiens; assembly: GCA_016801875.1. NCBI lineage: Eukaryota > Viridiplantae > Streptophyta > Magnoliopsida > Solanales > Solanaceae > Solanum > Solanum sitiens. The sequence goes on along the minus strand of JABWTJ010000222.1, from coordinate 214,177 downwards.
CTTTAACGGCACCAAATATATCAAAAAAAAAAACTAAATGACTCAAAATTGTGGACTCCTCAAAATCGCTGACTTAAACTTTTGCTTGTCCTCAAGTAGAACTCAAGTTCAGCTGTTCAAAAAAAATGTCTCAAAGGTACAACACACTACTCAATCATGAATGCACACAAACAAAACTCAACATACTCATGCAAGGATCAATTGTGAACTCTTAGATTCAAGTTGTCACTCGCCATCATCAAAGATTCTCATGTTCTTCACAACACTTGCTTTAAATGCATGTTCACGCTCAACAAAAGTGTTCAAATGCCCTCATAGAAAGAATGATTTCATAATCACACACAATGGTAAAACAATTTATGTCTCCAAAATCACAATCAACGCTCACACTCACAAAGATGAACATAATGCAAAATGTATGGTAATTTAGGTTATTTATCCTTAGATTTCAGCTAGTTCAAGATCAAAAAGGTCTTTTCAAGGCTTGAATATCGCTTAGTGTAAATGTATGGTAATATAGGTTCAATGACATATATCCTCATAAAATGTAGTGTGAACAACTTTCTTTCCTCCTCTTCATCATTTGCATTCATGCTCAACAAGTTACCTTATTATTCATTTTTCATGCACTATTGGACATTCTATTTTCTTTACACTTTCACAACTTTATCCCGTAACTTATTAATTTTTTTATTCCGTTTCACTTTTTTCGTATGGAGGGGTTCCATCTTTCTCAAAATCATGGGTCATTGAAACTTCTTTGCGTTTCTTGATTTACCTTCTCTTTTAAGCATACTATACAACATGGGATTTTTGTCTAGGTTGGCTATTCATGTAACATTTTGAAATACCAAGGTCATGTGATAAGACTTAAATGGTCTCCTTAGGAATCTAAACCAGTGTTCCTAGCCAATTAGGCATATGTAGAGTCTTTGAAGTGGTGTTGGAACCGAAACTCTTAAACGTCCGGCAAATTGGGTCATAAGAGGGCTAGAGTGTCCTTTTGATATAACCAAGTTAAAGAGTCGGAATATGGTAAATGGTTTTTACCATAGGTGTAAAATATAGTGTGGGATGGTTTCATTCTGGAAAAGTCAGGGTACGACTCCCTAAGGACCAAAACAAGGACCTTCGAGGAGGACCCTAGAAATAGCAGGGCACGACGGACCCCATGATGGGGCGTCACAGGCGCGACGGGACATCAAGGTTTCCGTTGTGCCAGCCTAGGTGCCGTGGGAGAAACCTCCGCCTGTACAAGTCTCTGACCAACATGACGGATGTGCAGGACGGAGGGATGTCAGTCCGTCACGCCCACGACGGACCGTCGTGCCATCCTTAGTGTCTGGGGAGAAAGCCTCCGCCTGCACAAGTCTCTGACCAACGTGACGAATGTACAGGACGGAGGGATGTCAGTCCGTCACGTCCACGACGGACCGTCGTCGGGGATCCGTCGTGGAAGGTCTGTGGCAGTTTTGGAAAAAAGTTAGTTTTAGTTAGTTAATTAATTAATTGATTTAGGGGTAATTAGGGGTTTAAGAAAGACGAATTAAGTGACTTAAGACCCCACTATAAATACCCAACCCTCATTAGCCTAATCATTCTCTCAAAAAGAAAACTCTCTTCCTTCTCTCTACTTTCTCTCTCTATTGGAAGACTCCATTGGAGATCAACTTGGGGAGATCATTGGGAGCTGGATTAGCACGAAATTCGCCATCAAAACGTCATCAAACCTTAAGGTATGGGATCTAATTCACCTTTGAGATTCTTTCCTCAAAGGGTTCCTTCAAAGCTTTTTCCAAAAAGTTGAGTTTCTATTGGGTTTCACCCAAATCCGAATTTGATCATGTGAATTGAGTTAATTATGTATTCTTTGGGTTAGAATGAATAGATTATCATGAATTGTAACTTAATTATGGTTAATTGATGTAGTTTGATCTAGGTTGTGGGTGATGACCCCTAACCCTTAACCCTAAATGTTGAATTGATATGGATTAGGTTGAGTTTGATAGAATTGATCTCATAATTAGTTAAATGGTCTTTAATGATTGTTATTGCATTGATTGTGGATCTATATGATGAATTGAAGTTCTTCACACCTATGTTCTTGAATATTGAATCTTAGTCAAGAAGATACCCTTGAGATCATGCTACTAAGCTTTGATGTAGTATTGCTTCATAGTATAGAGCTTCTCCTTGATTAGTTCTTGTGAATTATTATTGGATTACATTGACGTGATGATCTAAGATTTGTTGATCTATGAGTTAATGGTATGGTCCTTTATTGATGGATTATGGAGGAGTATGGGTAAGTCTTGATGATCCTAGCCTTTACTTCAACTTATGGTTAATTGTCATCATATGATAATGTTATGTTGAAGTATGCGTTGATTGATGTGATAAGTTGATATGATACATGAACTTATATGCTTAGGTTGGTTGTGAGGTTGTTAGATGTAATGTAATATAGGGAAGTTGTATGATGTGTCCTATTATGATGAGATGTACAAGGGTGACTTCACCTATATGGATTGTTATGAAAGGACTAATTCTCATACAATTCTTATTGAGCTATAATGATGATATACAAGGGATTGACCCTTCTATCTAATTAAATTGAGAAGATTAATAAAGATTAATGGCTTCTCTAAAAATGGGGACTTAGCTTAGCACCGAGCGAACTTGACAATGGGAGGTGATGACTTGTCCCTAGAAAGGAAAGATTCATCCTAGAAGTTGCCCATGTGATGATAACTTCCATGTTCGATGGATATGTCACTTTAAGGGATTCCCATGAGGAGCGGCCCATATTACCACATGGTATAAATAGGGATATCTACCTCTTAGTTCTTGAACTATGTTGCCACTATAGGATACTAGCTAGTGGATCCACCTAGATAGCTATGTTTACATTAGGTTCTACTTTGGCCGGTAGACCACCTTCCATCGGTGTAAGGTTTCATAACATCGGATTCCACATTCGATTATGTGGTCTATGTCGGTTAAGGCAAATGTTACCTAAATTAAAATGAATGAATAAGGTATAGGCCAATCAAAGTAACTTGAGAGGTTGGCTATAGCTTAGGTAGGGGTATGGGACTCTACCTACGCCATTCACTAGTTTTCCTTGATAGGAACTTTGAGACGTCAATATTATATATGTAAAGAGATGGTATGATATAAATGGTTTGTATGTTGAATAACATGCTTATGAATATAATGTTGTTGTCTTTGTTTGAAGGACGTATTATGATATGAAGAGTATGTTGGTAAGCAAATTGCTAATTGTAGTCTTGGTAGGTTACTTGATTGAGTAGGAGACATGGTAATTTTACTTGATCATTGCACTTGTGACTTATTGAAGGTTATCATTAGTATGCTTTGCTTTGCTATGGTTTAATTGCATATGTAGTCTATTATGTTTTCATAAATGTCCCTTTTTAAATATATTTGATTGGTAATTGTATATGAGATTCCATACTTAGTACATGTGGAGTACTAATCCCTTTTCTTTCCCTTTTCCCCAAACATTTTAGGTTCGGGTCGTTGAGCTTGATTCAAATTGCTAGGAAGGAAGACTTGGGTATTTTGCCATCCAAGTGGTAGGTCCTCACTCTCTCGAGGACGTGGCCGATGTCTCTCTTTTATGATGTGTAGTTACTATGATTCTATGTTGACTCTATTGTTCTCTTGAGACGATGTAGTAGACAGCCTATATGCGGCTTCTTTCATTTGATGTAGGGCTATGCCCAAGATTTATTGTAATCGATAGATGGTTCATGAGATGAGATGGTTTTATGACTATTATTTTCTAAATATATAAGTGTATGAAATAAAAGTAGAAGACTAAGTAATCTTCGTATATGAACAAGTCTATGTATACTTGATATATATAATGATGTGTATGTAGAGGTCTATGTAAACCTCCGAATAGTTTTAGATAAAAAGTTTTTAATTCTTATTGATTTTTAGTCGATGAATGCTATGACGAAGCTAAGAGGCTTGTCTTAGTCCTCCGAGAGGACGACGATGCCGGTTACGTCTAGGGGGTAAACCCGGATGTGATAAACTTGGTATCAGAGGATGAGGTTGAATATCCTTGATGTTAACGTCTCTCTCTCAACCACGTTATTTAAGTTTGTATTCATAATTTTGAAGCGCGCCACACTTATGAATAGGAACTTATTTGGCGATTAGGAATTATTCTCATTGTTGGAAATCCATATCGTGCCCTAGAATGTACGTCGGATATGCTTTCGCCTGAACCTTGTGTTTTGGTTATAGGAGATGAATACTAGGAGAAACGCGGCTCGAAGACTTGAGGAAGAGATGGCTGCTGCGGGAATTCCTCGTGATGAACCTGCCCCTCCTCTTGAAGAGGTTGCTATTGATGACCAGGTTCCTGCTGATCCTCCACCGATGACAGAGGCTCAGATGAGAGCTATTATTGCTCAAATGGCTCAAGCCATGACTACTCAAGCTCAAGCCGCAACAGTGCAAGCCCAAGCTATGACTGCCCAAGCCAATAGGGATTTGGCACCTAGAGTCCATGAACAGACTATGGCCTCCAGACTTACGGATTTCACACGAATGAATCCTCCTGTCTTTTATGGATCGAAGGTTGATGAAGACCCTCAGGAATTTATTGATGAGGTTCACAAGGTTTTGTGTGATATGGGGCTGTCATCTAGCGAGAATGCCGAGTTGGCCTCATACAAACTCAAGGATGTCGTTCAGATATGGTATTCGCAATGGAAGGACAACAGGCCACTTGGAAGTGGGTTAGTGACGTGGGAGTTATTCAAAGGAGCCTTCATTGATCGGTTCTTCCCTAGAGAGATGAGGGAAACGAAGGTGGTGGAATTCATCAATCTCTGCCAAGGAACGATGAGTGTTCATGAGTATTCTCTGAAATTTACTCAATTGGCCAAATATGCTCCGTCTTTGGTCTCCAACCCTAGAGACGAAATGAGTCGATATGTGACAGGTATATCGGACGACTTACAAGAGGAGTGTCAGTCGGCTATGCTACATGATAACATGAATATTGGTCGTCTCATGGTGCATGCAAGAAGGGTTGAGGAGGCTAGAGCAAAAAGGAAGGATAAGGATAAGGACTTAAGAAGGACATGGTCTTATGAGAGTGAAACTGCTAAAGATAGGTTGGGAATTCAAGACAGGCCTAGATTCAAGAAGAGGTTCTCAAACCATGTTCCATCCAAATTTCCCAAGACTAGGGATCCTAAAGCCCCTAGACCAAAAGTTGCAAAAGGAAAGGGTGGAAACTCATCTAATGAGAAGCCTACTTGTGTTAAGTGTGGGAAGGAGCACTATGGTGAATGCTTGATCGGAATGGGAAATTGCTTTAGTTGTGGGAAGAGTGATCACAAAGTTAGGGACTGCCCTAACATAAGGAGCCGAGAAAGGAATGTGCAAAAGCAAGTGAGTGAGGCTCCCAAGAAGAATTATTTTTATGCTATTCGTACGAGAGATGACCAAGAGGCCTCTCCCGATGTGGTGACTGGTATGTTACAAATCTTTGCCATTGATGTGTATGCATTACTTGATCCGGGTGCTACTTTGTCTTTCGTTACTCCATTAGTAGCTAAGAAGTTTAGTACCTTACCTGATATTTTGCATGAACCTATTTTGGTGTCTACTCCGGTTGGTGAATCAGTGGTAGCAAAAAGGGTCTATCGAAATTGTCCTATTTCAATGCCTCATAGAGTTTCTCATATTGATCTAGTTGAGCTAGACATGTTCGATTTTGATGTCATATTAGGTATGGACTGGTTGCATGCTAGTTTCGCTTCCATCGATTGTAGGACCAAAATTGTGAGGTTTTGTTTCCCAAATGAACCCGTTATAGAATGGAAGGGTGGAAATTCTCTTCCTAAAGGTCATTTCATAACATGCCTAAAGGCGTGTAAAATGATCTCGAAGGGGTGTCTCTACCATATTGTGAGAGTCCAAGAAGTGGATTCCGAAGTTCCTCATATAGAGTTAGTCCCCGTGGTGAGTGAATTTATGGAGGTCTTTCCTGATGACCTTCCTGGCATTCCTCCTGAACGAGAAATTGATTTCGGTATTGATTTGATATCGGAAACAAATCCTATATCTATTCCTCCTTATAGAATGGCTCCGGCCGAGTTAAAGGAATTGAAGGCACAACTTAAAGATTTGCTAGACAAGGGCTTTATAAGGCCTAGCATTTCTCCATGGGGTGCTCCGGTCTTGTTCGTGAAACAGAAAGATGGGTCCTTGAGGATGTGTATTGATTACCGGCAACTCAACAAGGTTACCATCAAGAACAAGTATCCTCTTCCTCGGATTGATGATTTATTTGATCAACTCCAAGGAGCGAGTTACTTCTCAAAGATTGATTTGAGGTCAGGGTACCACCAGCTTAGGTGAGAAATGAAGATATTCCAAAGACAGCTTTTCGGACTCGATATGGGCATTATGAGTTCGTGGTTATGTCCTTTGGTCTCACAAATGCTCCGGCGGCGTTTATGGATCTGATGAACAGGGTGTTTCGAAAGTACCTTGATTCATTCGTTATTGTATTTATCGATGATATCTTGGTGTATTCGAAAAATGAGGTTGACCACATGGATCATCTAAGGGTAGTATTGCAAACCCTTAGGGAACATAAATTGTTCGCCAAGTATAGCAAGTGCGAGTTTTGGCTGAGGTCGGTGGCATTTCTTGGGCACATCATCTCTAGTGAGGGAGTTGAGGTAGACCCAAGGAAGACAGATGCGGTAAGAAACTGGCCTAGACCCTTGACCCCAACTGACATTAGGAGTTTCTTGGGTCTAGCGGGTTATTATCGAAGGTTCGTAGAAGGTTTTTCATCCATTGCATCTCCTTTGACTTCATTGACTCAAAAAGGTAAAAAGTTTGAATGGTCAGAGGCATGCGAGAAGAGTTTTGAATTATTGAAGGACAGGCTTACTTCCGCTCCGGTGTTAACTTTACCGGAAGGATCTAAAGGGTTCATTGTGTATTGTGATACATCCCGCGTAGGTTTGGGGTGTGTTCTTATGCAAAATGGGAAGGTGATTGCCTATGCTTCGCGGCAACTTAAGGTGCATGAGAGAAATTATCCGACTCATGACCTTGAGTTAGCGGCCGTGGTGTTTGCTTTAAAAATATGGAGACACTACTTGTATGGTGTTCATGTAGATGTTTTCACTGATCATAAGAGCCTTCAATATGTGTTTACCCAAAAAGATTTGAATCTTCGACAAAGAAGGTGGTTAGAGTTGTTAAAAGATTATGATATGAGTGTCCTATATCATCCCGGCAAGGCAAATGTGGTGGCAGATGCTTTAAGCCGTATGACTATGGGTGGTGTGACTCATATAGATGAAGACAAGAAAGATCTAGTAAAAGATGTTCATCGTTTGACTAGATTGGGAGTGCGATTGGTGAGTTCGCTAAATGGAGGTGCCATGGTTCATCATAGCTCTGAGTCATCATTGGTGGTTGAGGTGAAGTCCAAACAACACCTTGATCAACTATTGATGGAGTTGAAGGAATCGGTTCTTGGTAAGACGAACGAGTCATTTTCTTTAGGAGAAGACAGTGTATTGAGGTATCAAGGGAGGTTGTGTGTTCCTGATGTGGATGGATTGAGGGATCGGATCCTTGATGAAGCCCATGGATCCCACTATTCCATCTATCCCGGTTCTACAAAGATGTATCATGACCTTCGAGAAATATATTGGTGGGAAGGTTTGAAGAAGGATATAGCGAAATTTGTTGCTAAATGTCCGAATTGTCAACAAGTGAAGGCGGAACATCAAAAGCCGGGTGGCTTACTACAGGAGATCCAAATTCCTACTTGGAAGTGGGAAGACATTAATATGGATTTCGTAGTAGGGTTGCCTCGGACTCAAAAGTCATTTGATTCTATATGGGTGATTGTTGATATATTGACTAAGTCCGCTCACTTTATCCCCGTCAAATCTACGTATTCGGCGGAAGATTATGCGAAGATTTTCATAGATGAGATTGTGTGTCGTCATGGTATTCCATTATCCATCATTTCGGATAGAGGTGCACAATTCACATCTAGATTTTGGAAGTTGTTTCAAAAAGGTTTGGGTACTAAAGTGAAATTAAGTACCGCCTTCCATCCTCAAACGGATGGTCAAGCGGAACGCACGATTCAGACTCTTGAGGATATGCTTAGAGCTTGCATAATTGATTTTAAAGGGAGTTGGGATAAGCATTTGCCGTTGGTGGAGTTTGCGTATAATAATAGTTTTCATTCGTCCATCTCCATGGCTCCCTATGAAGCCTTGTATGGAAGGAGGTGTAGGTCTCCTATAGGATGGTTTGAAGTAGGTGAGTCATCGATTTTCGGTCCCGACTTGATTTACAAGACATTGGAGAATGTACATATCATAAGAAATAGGTTGCAAACAGCCTATAGTCGACAAAAGTCCTATGCCGATAATAGAAGAAGGGACTTGGAGTTTGAAGAGGGTGATAAGGTGTATTTAAAAATTTCCCCTATGAAGGGTGTGGTAAGATTTGGCAAGAAAGGGAAGTTGAGCCCTCGATATGTAGGCCCTTATGAGATTTTAGAAAGGGTTGGTAAAGTTGCCTATCGTTTAAGATTACCCAATGAGCTAGCTTTGGTTCATCCGATTTTCCATGTCTCCATGTTGAAGAAGTGTGTCGGAAATCCCGAGTCTATTCTTCCTCTTGAAGGCCTCGGAGTCAAGGATAACCTCTCTTATGAGGAGGTTCCGGTTCAAATCCTTGATAGGCAAGTAAAAAGGTTGAGGAACAAAGAGGTGGTTTCCGTAAAGGTGCTATGGAGGAACCACCTAGTTGAGGGTGCAACATGGGAGGCGGAAGCCGACATGAAAACCCGTTATCCTCATTTTTTTTGATGTTTAAGGTTAGTACCTCTCACTAATGATATAAATACGTTAGATATTGTGAATCTCTGTTGTTTTTGTGAAACTTTGCAAAACCCCTAGTTTTGGAGACTTCTAAAATGGAGTCACTTTAAGGTGACCATAGATAAACCTGGAAGTTGTTTTGTTTCTTGCATATTTGAGTCAAGTTTTGTGATTTAGATATGGTTAAATCCTTGCTGATATTGTATTGAGCATATTGATAAAATGAACTTTGTACTATTTGAATTGAGTGATAAATGATTGAGCTCATGCCTATATGAAAAGGAGAAAAACCTCATGAGGAAATGTATCATGTATGGTAAATTGATGTTTTGAAGTATTTTTATGAAATAATATAGTTCATGCTAACTAAATATTGTGAATTGGTTGAGCTGCTAGTCTTGAGTCTACTCCCACATTTTAAGAGTGTTTGGTGTCATTCGGGGATGAATGTTCCTAAGGGGGGGATAATGTAACATTTTGAAATACCGAGGTCATGTGATAAGACTTAAATGGTCTCCTTAGGAATCTAAACCACTGTTCCTAGACAATTAGGCATATGTAGAGTCTTTGAAGTGGTGTTGGAACCGAAACTCTTAAACGTCCAGCAAATTGGGTCATAAGAGGGCTAGAGTGTCCTTTTGATATAACCAAGTTAAAGAGTCGAAATATGGTAAATGGTTGTTACCATAGGTGTAAAATATAGTGTGGGATGGTTTCATTCTGGAAAAGTCAGGGTACGACTCCCCGAGGACCAAAACAAGGACCCTCGAGGAGGACCTTAGAAATAGCAGGGCACGACGGACCCTATGACAGGGCGTCACAGGCGCGATGGGACGTCAAGGTCTCCGTCGTGCCAGCCTTGGTGCCGTGGGACAAACCTCCACCTGCACAAGTCTCTGACCAACATGACGGATGTGCAGGACGGAGGGATGTCAGTCCATCACGCCCACGACGGACCGTCGTGCCATCCTTGTTGTCTGGGGAGAAAGCTCCGCCTGCACAAGTCTCTGACCAACTTGACGAATGTGCAGGACGGAGGGATGTCAGTCTGTCACGTCCACGAAGGACCATCGTCGGGGATCCGTCGTGGAAGGTCTGTGGCAGTTTTGGAAAAAAGTTAGTTTTAGTTAGTTAATTAATTAATTGACTTAGGGGTAATTAGGGGTTTAAGAGAGACTAATTAAGTGACTTAAGACCCCACTATAAATACCCAACCCTCATTAGCCTAATCATTCTCTCAAAAACAAAACTCTCTTCCTTCTCTCTACTTTCTCTCTCTATTGGAAGACTCCATTGGAGATCAACTTGGGGAGATCATTGGGGGTTGATTTAGCACGAAATTCACCATCAAAACGTCATCAAACCTTAAGGTATGGGATCTAATTCACCTTTGAGATTCTTTCCTCAAAGGGTTCCTTCAAAGCTTTTTCCAAAAAGTTGAGTTTCTATTGGGTTTCACCCAAATCCGAATTTGATCATGTGAATTGAGTTAATTATGTATTCTTTGGGTTAGAATGAATAGATTATCATGAATTGTAACTTGATTACGGTTAATTGATGTAGTTTGATCTAGGTTGTGGGTGATGACCCCTAACCCTTAACCCTAAATGTTGAATTGATATGGATTAGGTTGAGTTTGATAGAATTGATCTCATAATTAGTTAAATGGTCTTTAATGATTGTTATTGCATTGATTGTGGATCTATTATGATGAATTGAAGTTCTTCACACCTATGTTCTTGAATATTGAATCTTAGTCAAGAACATACCCTTGAGATCATGCTACTAAGCTTTAATGTAGTATTGCTTCATAGTATAGAGCTTCTCCTTGATTAGTTCTTGTGAATTATTATTGGATTACATTGACGTGATGATATAAGATTGGTTGATCTATGAGTTAATGGTATGGTCCTTTATTGATGAATTATGGAGGAGTATGGGTAAGTCTTGATGATCCTAGCCTTTACTTCAACTTATGGTTAATTGTCATCATGTGATAATGTTATGTTTAAATATGCATTGATTGATGTGATAAGTTGATATGATACATGAACTTATATGCTTAGGTTGGTTGTGAGTTTGTTAGATGTAATGTAATATAGGGAAGTTGTATGATGTGTCCTATTATGATGAGATGTACGAGGGTGACTTCACCTATATGGATTGTTATGAAAGGACTAATTCTCATACAATTCTTATTGAGCTATAATGATGATATACAAGGGATTGACCCTTCTATCTAATTAAATTGAGAAGATTAATAAAGATTAATGGCTTCTCTAAAAATGGGGACTTAGCTTAGCACCGAGCGAACTTGACAATGGGAGGTGATGACTTGTCCCTAGAAAGGAAAGATTCATCCTAGAAGTTGCTCATGTGATGATAACTTCCATGTTCGATGGATATGTCACTTTAAGGGATTCCCATGAGGAGCGGCCCATATTACCAAATGGTATAAATAGGGATATCTACCTCTTAGTTCTTGAACTATGTTGCCAACCTAGGATACTAGCTAGTGGATCCACCTAGATAGCTATGTTTACATTAGGTTCTACTTTGGCCGGTAGACTACCTTTCGGTGTAAGGTTTCATAACACCGGATTCCACATTCGATTATGTGGTCTATGTCGGTTAAGGCAAATGTTCCCTAGATTCATTCAGAAACATGGAGTGTTTTTCTATTATTAATTTTATTTTGGCCAAATAAAAATAGGAGGGAGAGTTAAATTTGTTGGAGGGAATATAATATTTTAATGAAAGTCATAAGGCCACACTTGACAAGTGTTGTTTTTATAATTATAAAAATAGCACACTTTAAAAGTGTAGTCATATATATAAATAGGTGTGGCAAATTATATCATGACTAGACTACACTTCTAAAGTGTAGCTTATATTACTAAAGAACACGCTTTATAAGTGTTGCCAATATAACCGTGCTCAAAAGTTAAAAACTAAGGCTACACTTTTAAAGTGTAACCTTAAAAGGTTTAGGCAACATTTTACAAGTGTTGCCTAGATTTAGTGTGGCTTTAGGCCGAAAATGGTGTAGTGTATGCAAGAACCCATGGATAGAAATCTATTTAGATTATTTCATGTATTGGATTATCTTTGAAAATCATTGGAATTGAATCCTTGAAGAAAGAGAGTTCAAGGATGAAGTATCATACCTTAATTTTGAAGGAAAACCCACTAAATTGATAGAGAAAATCTTGGAAAATCAATCTTCTTCGTTGGAGCTTTAAATATTCATCAATGGAGGTTTTTGGAGAGAATATATAGAGTTGTTTTGTTTTTGACTTGAGGGTTTTTATTTGAATGGTGAATTGGGTTTTATATATAAAGGATTAATAACCGCCTATAATTACTCCCCAAAATACCCAAAAGACCCCTTGTAATACTTCAAAAGTGTAAAGCCTAATCTAGATCCTCACATTAGTGTCTAAGGGTTGTAACACTGTTTTAAAGTCAATAATAATGAATAAAAGTCATTTAGGAAGTTTAGAGTCAAGACGTCAAGGAACGTCCATGACGTCCGCAGAATAGTGTAAAAGGTGCTAGCGTGCCTTAGCCTATTTGACAACGTTTTAAGAGTCAAAAATTGATGAAATTTGGTGGTAAGGTGTAGTCACTGCCTCCCATTCTAATGATGAGCGCAAACTGAGCAGCACACCATCTGGTCTGCCTCGAGTTCTGAAGGAGCATCGTGCTCCGCAACTGTATCAGGATCAGAGTCTGCCTACTCTTCGGGGTCAAATGAGGCCACTCCCTCCAGTTCTGTATCACATGGAAGTGTATGAGAATAACCTTTCAATACATCCCTCATATTGAGATCAACACCACATATCATATTATAGTAATGCATACAAATTAATCAACATCATCCTTATATCATTACAACCTTAACATGATCTCACAATTCATAAGATAAGACATTTGATTACCAACATCATACCATCCTAATAAATCCAATGACAACACATATACTTCAATTCAATCACCATAATTAGGGATAAGTCATCACAATAGAGTTTAGGTTTGAAGATCACAAGTCATACCTCTTCCTCTTCCAAATCCGTCATCATGGTCATACCATCAACAAATCCGAATTCACTGATCAATTGGCATAATAACAACATATAATAGTAATTCACACATTAACCAAGCTACTTGTATCAATACTAGATAATTCAATTCAAGATCACAACCTAGGGTAAAGGGGGGAAAGGTCATCTTTCACAAACTAGGCTTATTCATCAAGAAATAGTATAATTGAATCATAATACATGTTAATCTATTCTTAATAACAAAAATAAATCATAAACAAAGCAATTCATAAGAACAATTTCGTATTGCAAAGATACCCACATGAAACTCAACTTTTTGAATTTAATTTTGGAACAACCCTTTGGGGAAAGGAATCCCAAAGGTGAAAGGATCCCATACCTTGGTATTTGATGAATATTGATGGAGAAAAGTATCCTCATTTCTGCTCTAGAACCCTTAAACATTGTTTCCAATGGAGTTCTTCTTTGGGAGAGATAAAGAAGAGAGAAGGACGAACAAATTTTGTTTTGAAGTTGTGAGGATTAAGTGAGGTTTTAGACTTAGGGTAGGTTATATAGTTATTAACTAACCTAATTAACCAACACCTAATCACTAATTAATCCACTAACTAAATTAAATAATTAAATGAAATCATTAAACTTACATGCAAAAATAGTGGCCTGGCCTACGATTCCCGGACCTATGTGTCGTAGGTCAGTCGACGGCCATGCCTCCCTCCGTGCTGCTCATCTGTGGTTTGCGACAGCGATTGCTCCAAACGTGTACTTGGCAAAAATGTCAAAGTGTTGGTCGACGGAGGAATCGACGTCCCGTTGATCCAACCATGACTCGTCAACTGTGGTCAAAGGTGAGCACTGTTAAATTGACAACTTTTTGCCAAATTGCAAAGGTTCTCCTCAAGCACACTTAGTTGGTCTTTTGGGAGTCGTACCCAGAAGTTTTGACTAAAAACCAACTCTAATACGTATTATACACCTTACTACCAAATCTCATTGAATTCTGACTGGTAAAACCTAGTCAAATAGGCTAAGGAACACTAGCAACTCTTGAACTAGTTTCTGGACGTCATGGACGTTCCATGACGTTTTGATTTTAAAACTTCATAATTGACTTTTATAAACTATTATTGACCACAAAAAAGTGACACAACCTTTATACACTCATGTTTGGCTCTAGAATATGTCTTAGACTTTCGGAGAGTTACATTATCCCCCACCCCCTCCCCCTTAGGAACATTCGTCCCTGAATGATACTAAATTCTTTTGAAGGAAGGAATAGATTCAACACTAGCAGCCCCACCACCAAGAACATATATATAACATGAGCTACAAATAAATCTTGGAATTCACATATAGAAATTCAAAACATCAATCACTACACATAAGAGCTCAAAATCACAATATGAAGAATTTCCTTCTGACAACAACTTGAGCTCAACATATCATGAAGGAGTAAATTATGCCAAAATTCAACTTAATCAACATGATCAATTTCATTTCATAATGACTTAACATACCAAAATACACAACATACGCTCAAAACAAGCAAAAGAGTAAAATTTTATTTTTTTGTTAGGTATAGAATTCATTGTAGTTCACTTTAACATGAACCTTTTTGCTAATCTTCACCAAAAATAAAGACAACTTCAAATTTACTCATTATTTTCATTATTAGAAAGAACAACTAACCTTCGTTAGGAAAGAGATGAGGATAACGGGACTTTATGTCGGCCTTGGCCTCGGCCTCCGATGTTGCTCCATCAACTAGGTGGTTTCTCCATAACACTTTTACGGAGGCCACCTCTTTGTTCCTCAAACTCTTCACTTGACGATCATGGATTTAAACCAGAACTTCCTCATAAAAGAGGTTCTCTTTCACACCAAGACCTTCGATAGGAAGAATGGACTCGGGATTACCAATGCAACCATGGAATACATGGAAAACCAGATGAACTGAAGATAGTTCACTAGGGAGTTTTAACTCATATGCAACCTTGACCATTCTTTGCTAAATTTCATAGGGACCCACATAACCAGGACTTAACTTCCCCTTCTTACCAAACCTAACCATCCCTTTCATGGCAAAATTTTCAAATAAACTTTATCACCTTCTTAAAATTCAAGGTCTCTTTCTCGTATGATCGGCATAAGACTTTTGCCGACTATAGGCTGTTTGCAAATGGTTACTTATGATATGGACTTTCTCTAAGGTTTAATAGATCAAATTGGGACCAAGAGAAGACTCCCAACCTCAAACTACCCAATAAGAGAACTACACCTCCTACCATACAAAGCTTCAAAAGGAGCCATAGATATGGATGAATGAAAACTATGATTATATGAGAACTCCACCAAAGGAAAACGCTCATCCCAATTTCCCTTAAAGTGAATGATACAAGCTCTAAGCATATCCTCAAGAGTTTGAATAGTGCGCTCCACTTGACCATCCATTTGAGGATGGAAAATGGTGCTTAACTTCACTTGAGTACCAAAACCTCTTTGAAATGAACTCCAAAACCTAGATGTGAATTGAGGACCTCTATCATATATGATGGACAAAGGAACCCCATAAATACTCATTATCTTGTCAATATAGATTGTTCCATAATATTCCGCCGAATAAGTAGACTTAACGGGAATAAAGTGAGCGAACTTCATCAATTTATCCACCACTACCCATATAGAGTCATATTTATTTTGAGTCTGAGGCAACCCAACTACGAAATCCATGTTAAAATCATCCCACTTCCTAGTAGGAACTTAGATATCTTGTAGTAAACCACTCGGCTTTTGGAGCTCGGTTTTCACTTGTTAGCAATTTGGACACTTTGCAACAAACTCTGCAATGTAGCCTTTTAAGCCTTCCCACCAAAACACCTCTCTAAGGTCATGATACCTATTTGTAGAACCCGGATGAATAGAGTAACGGGATCCATGAGCTTCTTGAAAAATTATATTTCTCAAATTATCGACATTGGGATCACACAATCACCCTTCGTACCTAAGAACACCATCCCCCCTTGGGAGAATGACTCATTCATATTTCCAAGAACCAATTCCTTCAACTCCATCAATAATGGATCAAGGTCTTGCTTAGACTTCACCTCAACCACCAAAGACCACTTAGAACTATGATATACCACAACACCACCATTTGGAGAATATTTATTCGAACCCCTAAACGAGCCAACCTATGAACATCCCTTACTAGGTTTCTCTTGTCTTTTTCCATATGGGACACACTTCCCATGGAAAAATGACTTAGAGCGTCCGCCGCCACATTAGCCTTGTCGGAGTGATAGAGAATACTCATGTCGTAGCCTTTTAATAAATCAAACCATCTTCTTTTCCGAAGATTCAAATCCTTTTGAGTGAATACTTATTGATATAATGCCTTCATACTTTCAAGGAAAATACCACGACCGCTAATTCAATGTCATGAGTCGGATAATTCTTCTCATGAACTTTCAGTTGTCTAGAGGCATAGGTTATAACTTTGACATGTTGCATAAGAACACACCCAAACCCGACTCGGGATGCATCACAATATACAATGAAACCCTTTCTCCCCTCCGGTAGGGTCGATACCGGAGCGGAAGTAAGACTATCCTTCAACATTTAGAGGCTTCTTTCATATGCTTCCGATCACTCAAATTTCACATTCTTTTGAGTCAACGTTGTAAAGGGAGAAGCAAGAGATGCGAACTCGTCGACAAACCATTTATAATAACCAGCTAGGCCTAAGTAACTTCTAATATCCGTAGAAGGGAAATGTCTAGGACAATTTTTCACCGCTTCCGTCTTCTTTGTATCAACCTCTACCCCTTCACTAGAGATGATATGACCAAGAAATACTACCGACCTCAACCAAAACTCACATTTGATATACATGGAAAATAATTGGTGTCTTTAAGCACTTTTAAAACCACTCTCAAATGATCCATGTGTTCTCATTCATTTTCGAATATACAAGGATTTCGTCAATGAAGACAATGACAAATGAAACTAGGTTTCTTAGAAACACCCTATTCATTAGGTCCATAAACGCCGCCAAAGCATTAGTGAGACCAAAGTACAATACTATGAACTTATAGTGAACATATATTATTCAAAATGCCGTCTTGGGAATATCTTCACCTCTCACCCTATGTTTTTTATATCCCAATCTCAAGTCAATCTTAGAAAAGTAACTCCAACCTTGGAGTTGATCAAATAAATCATCAATCCAAGGTAGAGGATACTTGTTCTTGATTATGACTTTGTTGAGTTGACGGTAATCGATACACATTCTAAGGGACCCATTCTTCTTTTTCACAAACAATACCGGAGAACCCCATGGAGAAATAATAGGCCGAAGAAAGCCCTTGTCTGATAAATAATTTAGTTGAGCCTTCAACTCTTTCAATTCCGCCGGATCCATATGATAAGGAGGAATTGAAATGGTATTTGTATCGGATAGCAGGTCGATACCATAATAAATTTCTCGTTCAGAAGAAATATCTAGAAGATCATTAGGAAAGACCTCCAGCAATTCCCTTACTACGGGGACCGACTCAATAGGAGTAATTTCCAAGTCTAAATCTTTGACTCTTAAATAATGGTATAAACACCCTTTAGAGATAATCTTACAAGCTTTCAAACAATAAATAATACGACCTCTAGGAATAGAATTTCACCCCTTCCATCCTAAAACAGGCTCATTTAGAAAGTTAAACTTCGCCACCCTTGTTCTACAATCTATGAAAGCAAAGCAAGCATGCAACCAATCCATACTCAAAATGACATCAAAATCAAACATATCAAGTTCAACTAGTTTGATATAAGTAACTCTATTGGGCGACTATATAGGATAATTTCTATATACTATTTTTGCAACAACCGAATCACCCACCGGGGTAGACACAAAAAAAGGTTCACTCAAGATATCGGGCAAAATGTCAAACTTTTTAGTCACTAATGGGGTAAAAAATGACAAGGTAGCACCGGGATCAAGTAAATCATATGCATAAATAGAAAAGACTTTTGACATACCAGTCACCACATCAGGAGAAGTCTCTTGCTCACCTCTAGATTTGAGAAAATAAAAGTGATTCTTCTTTGGAGCATCAACATTAGAACCATTTGATTTAGCATTGACCACTACCCTTGTATTGACCATTCAAATGGCAATCCCTCACCTTGTGGCCACTCTTGCAACAACCAAACAAATTGTCCATCCCAATGAGGCAATCACCATAATGCTTCTTGCCACACTTTCCACAAGTTGGCTTCTTTGTTGGTGAACTACTACCCCTTTCCTTTTGAGACTTAGGGTTAGACACCCTATCATCATTAGACTTAGGTAACTTGGAAAGAAATTGATTAGAAAACCTCTTTTTGAACCTAGGCTTGTCTTTGATATCAAGCGTACCCTTTGAACAACCACCATCAAAAGATTTTGCCCTTTTGGCGTCCCTACTCATTATCTTAACCCTTTTCTTCTACACTTTTTAATCATGAACCATGAGACGAGAAATGTCCATATTATCACGTAGCATAGCCGAACGACATTCTTCTTTCAAGTCATCACACACTCCCATCACAAAGCGGCTCATCTCATCCCTAGGGTCGGAAACCAAAGAAGGAACATACTTTGACAATTTAGTAAATTTCAAAGAGTAGTCAAGTACACTCATACCTCTTTGTCGAAGGTTGATGAGTTCTTCCACTTTGGCTTTCCTCTTATCTCGAGGAAAGAACCTATCAAGAATATCCGTCTTGAAGATCTCCCATGTCATTGGTCCACCCCTTAAAGGTCTGTTGTCTCTCTATTGGACGTACCAAGTTTGGGCCACATCTTTGAGTTGGTAGGTGGGTAACTCGCCCTTTTAACTTGTAGTAAACACCATAGCATAGAGAATTTTGTAGGTTTCATCAATGAACTCTTGGGGGTCTTCCTCCACTTTGGACCCATAGAAAGTAGGGGGATTCATCCTCGTGAAATCCCTCAAACGGGAGACCATGGTGCTAACATGTTGGTTTTCTTGGGGTACCATTTCCCGATTAGCTGGGTTGATATGGCTTGTGCTTGAGTAGTGACGGCTTATACTTGTGTATTAATGGCTTGGGCCATTTGGAGAAAGGATTCCCTTATGTCCCTATCCTTCAAAGATGGAGGATTGACCAGAGCTTGATCATCACTAGCAACTTCTTCAAAAGGAGGGAGTTGATTGCCTCGGGGAGGAACTCTCGCATTTGCAATCTCTTCATCAAGTCTTCGAGTGGCTGTTCTTCGAGTATTCATTGCCTATAATCGTAATAAGAGGATTAGATGCTAAGGGCACATAGAGTCAAAATTCTTGAGGAACGATAAGTGATTTCCATGAAAATGAGAGTTTACTAAGTATCATATAGTTTCTTATTCATAAGTGTGGCGCGCTTCACAATTATAAATAAGAATATACGTAGACGTGGTTAAATTACACATGAATCCAAAGATATTCAACATCATGCTCTGATACCAAGTTTGTCACCGGTGTCGTCCTCCTCAAAGAGGACTAAGACTAGCCTTTTCGCTTACTTCATTACATTCATAAATTAAAAATGCAGAAGATTCAAAAGTTTTATTCTATATCTATATGAGGTTTACATAGACCTCTCGCATACACATAATATTTTCATATCGAGTATTCTTAGACCCTTCGTATAAGAATATTACATAGTCTTCTACTATTAGGGCACACATATATATAAGATACAATATAGTCTTAAAAAGGATGTGTCATCTCATAACCATCTAAACAAGAGTATAATAATTCGGTATAGCCCATATATCAATACATTTAGTGCCACATATAGGCTATTCAATCGTAGTACTCAAATGAAAGGAAATGAACAAAGTTTCTTTAAGAAATATCTACATCCAATGCTAGAAAGTGGCATTTTCATCGAAGTTGTGAGGACCTACCGAACTTGGAGAATGAGGATCCAAGTCTTCTTCAAATGGCCTCAACCTCGTCAAGGAACGGAACCTAAAATGTTGGGGAAATGGGAGAAAATGGGGTTAGCACATCACTTGTACTAAGTATAGGAACAGTGCACACACAACATAGAAATCATGCTTGAAAAGGGACAATTTGTAAAGATATGTCAACTTACTTTAAAATCCCACTTTTATGCAAAATTAAGAATCATATGAACCAATAACCACATAATCCTCAATACAATATCATATGAAACACATGACCAACATTACAAAGTCAAGATAACATAGGTATAGCCAACCAACCTCTACATCATGGTATAAACACAAGGCATATATAAGAACTTCATAGCATTTGAACATGGAAAAAACCCTTACCCATAACCCCTTATCAAATATAAAAGTCTAATGAACAAGCAAGGCCCCATAACCTCTCTTAATCAAGTAAACAAATACAAAGGACCATAGGCAATGCCTAACATCTCATAACATAACATCAAGACTAACCATCATCATACTTTGACAACATAGACCAACATCATGCTAATAAGTGAAACAATCATCACCTAGAGTCAATAATATGTAAAGACAATATATACATAGAAAATAATTATAGAAACACACTAACAACCTCCTAAGGCTTGCCTCAAGGCAAACTAGTGCAAGGCAAAGGTAGAGTTTCATACCCCTACCTAGGATAAGTAAAACCTCTTAAGTCACCCTACTAAGTGTTCACTTCATTACTTTATTTTACTCTCGGGAACACTTTCCTTAGCTAAAATTGGTCACCAGAGCTAAGTGTGGAATTCGGTGTTGTAAAACCTTACACCGATGGAAGGTGGTCTACCGGCCAAAGTTCTACCAAACATGAACATAACATCTAGGTGGATCCACTATCTAGTATTCCAATTGAGGAAACATAGTTCAAAAACTAGGAGATATAGTTGGTACCCTCTTTATTTACATCACATTATAGTCTCCAATCTCTTTAAGTACAATGGTGAACCCTACCTTCCCTCCTTTGTAAGGTGTCACCCCTCACATCTAGTTCACTCGTTGCTAAGCTAGAGCCCTTTTTGAAATATCTTTCATTAATAATCCTAACTTAATTTAGGTCATAGGAGACTATTCCTTGTACATCATCATAATTAGCTCATTAGGAAGTGTATGAGAATCATCTTTCAATACATCCCTCATCGTGAGATCAACACCATATATCATATTATCATAATTCACACAAATGAATCAACATCGTTATATCATCACAAACTTAACATGATCTCATAATTCATAAGACAATACATTGCAATACCAACATCAGACCATCCTATGAATCCAATCACAACACATATACTTCAATTGAATCACCATCATTATGTATAAGTCATCACAATAGAGGTAAGGTTTGAAGTTCACAAGTCATACCTCTTCCTCTTACAAAGCTATAATCATTGCCTTAGCATAAACCAATCCCATTTAACTCATAAATTGGCATAATAACAACATAGAGTAGTAATTCACACATTAACCAAGCCAATTGTATCAATACTAGATAGTTCAATACAAGATCACAACCTAGGGTTAAGGGAAAAAGGTCATCTTCCACAAACTAGGCCAATTCATCAAGAAATAGAATAATTGAATCATAATACATGTTAATCTACTCATAATAACTAAAATAAATGATAAACAAATCAATTCATAAGATCAATTTCGTATTAGAAGGAAACCCACATGAAACTCAACTTTTTGAATTCAATTTTGGAAGAACCTTTGGGGGAAAGTAATCCCAAAGGTGAAAGGTTCTCATACCTTTGTATTTGATGAAGATTGATGGAGTAAAGTAGCCTCCATTCTTCTCTAGAACCCTTAGACCTTGTCTCCAATAGAGTTCTTCGAGAGAGACAAAAAGAAGAGAGAATGGAGAGTAAATTGCGTTTTGATGTTGTGAGGGTTAAGTGAGGTTTTAGACTTAGGGTAGGTTATATAGTTATTAACTAACCTAATTAACAAAACCCTAATAATTAATTAAGCCCCTAACTAAACTACCTAATTAAACGAAATCACTAATCTTAGCTGCAAAAATAGTTGTCTGACCTAGGAGACCCTGACCTACGGGTCGTAGGTCATTTGACGGCCAGGCCTCCCTCTGTGCTGCTCATCCGTGGTTTGCGACAGAGATTGCTCCAAATGTGTCCTTAGAAAAAACGCCTAAGTGTATGTCGACGGAGGCACCGACGCCTCGTTTATCCAACCACACCTTGTCGACTGTGGTCGTAGGTGAGCACTGTCCAATTGACAACTTTTTGCCAAATTGCAAGGATCCTCCTCAAGAACCTTTGGTTGGTCCTTGGGGTTCGTAACTTGAGTTTTTGACTATAAGATAACTCTAATATGTATTAGACACCTTAATACGAAATCTCATTGAATTCCCACTCCTAAAACCTAAACAAATATGCTAAGGCACACTAGCACC
Organism: Solanum sitiens; assembly: GCA_016801875.1. Taxonomy (NCBI): domain Eukaryota; kingdom Viridiplantae; phylum Streptophyta; class Magnoliopsida; order Solanales; family Solanaceae; genus Solanum; species Solanum sitiens. The sequence continues at coordinate 191,758 of JABWTJ010000222.1, read as the reverse complement.
TCTTGAACTAGTTTCTGAACGTCATGGACGTTCCTTGACGTTTTGAATCTAAAACATCGTAATTGACTTCTATAAACTATTACTGACCTTAAAACAGTGACACAACCTTTAGAAACTCATGTTAGGTTCTATAATACGTCTTAGACTTTTTGAGTGTCACAGTTTTGAACAAATGTCCCTTTTGTCATGATTTCTAAGTTGTGTGCATATATTTCCATTCATAGTACAAGTTATGTACTACCCCTTATTTCTCCCTTTTTCCCCAAACAATTTAGGTTCCGGTCGTTGAAGGGTTTGTGGCCAATTTCCAAGAAGGCTTGGATTATTTCTTCAAGTGTGGGTATGTCCTCAAGATCCAAGGATGATGTCTTTTCTCATTCTACCTATGTGACTTGCTATAGTCTAATTCATTCGTTTCACTATTATTTTTCAAGAAAATGTTGTAAGAACTTAGTGGAAATTACACATTTATGTAAGGGCTTTGCCCGAATTTTTCTGTTACGACTTAGATTGTTTTATATGAGACATCTCTATTAGACTTTATATTGTGTATGTTGTAGATGTGACATAAAAGTAGAAGCCTAAGTAAGCTTCCTATGTGAGGAATCTAAGTAAACTCCCTATGTATATATTATGTGTAAGCGAGAGGTCTATGTAAACCTTATGATGTAGATGTAGATGAAATGTTTTAAATTTTCCGCACTTTTTAACCTATATATGTAATAACGAATGCAAGGAGTCTAGTCTTAGTCCTTTTCAAGGACGACGACGCTGATTACGTCTAGGGCGTGCCCCCCGGATGTGATACTTCATAGATACACACAACTCGTATAGACCTTCACAATGATCACATATGAAAGATATAACATGACAACATCATAATACATAACGTAACGCCGATGAGGCCACATCATTCACAAGTATAGCACGTAAGTACCGCCACCATAAGTGGACTATACAAATCATCCAAATTGAAAAACATATGCTACTCAATATCGAAAATATTAGGTCAACATACCACCAATTCAATCTCAACAACTCCAATCCATAGACAATTCAACCAATCCAATATACCAAGGTTCTTACCAATAGTCATAATCACCAATTAAATCCAATAATTGCAATATACAATGATCCAACAAGACCCAATATGAAAATCATCAAATTAGGACAGCCTATATACAACTCTAACATAATTCATACATATATCAATAGCCCAATACAATATACATAACAATTCAATAAGATCAAGCCATGATCAAATCACCCACATTAGAGATAAAATTAGGATTTCATGATTTGCATGGGTTCATAGGAATTTTGATGTAAAATCATTCAATTAATAGTAATTCAATCATAAATCATTGTTTCAAATCGTATTATGCAAGAACCCATGACTAAAATTCAATTTAGAAGATTTTATGTTTTGGATCATCTTTGAAAATCATTGGAATTGATTCCTTGAAGAAAGAGAGTTCAAGGATGAAGTACCATAACTTAATTGTGAATAAACGCCCATTAAATTTGTCACATCACAAAACCACACCCTAGAAGTTAGGGTGCAATCTTGGATTGCGACCGGCGTATTCGACCTCTCGGAGGGCTCATACAAGCCTCTCATATCATTCATCGCATATACATAACGAAAAGTAGTGCGAAATTAGAACTTTTCATAAAAATAATATAGAAGTCTTTAAAATCTTTCATATATAGAAATAGGAAAACACCAAGTCTCGATTATCATCTTAAGACACGATAATACTTGGGTCACGGCCCATACGAAGTGAAAACATACTACTAATAGTCTATTACAAACTTCATAAAAGAAACATAAAATGACATATATGCCCTCGAGTCAAATGAGGACATACTTCAACTCTTATTGAACGATATCCTTGTCCAAGTCTTGTTCCCAAAGCTCTTCACCTACCAAGAACTATATAGATAGATAAAAGCATGGATTAGTACAACCACATGTACTAAGTATGGCATTATGCATAAAAAATCATGAAAATAGACTTTATTGAAAATATGCATCTTTTCTTTAAAGAATCATAAATTCATCATAAGAATAACATTTAGCAACTTAGAAACACATAGGAAAATAATTACACAAAATATCACATTTTTAGAGAACACTTTCCAGTGAACTCGAATCACTGTATAGTGAATTCCTTCACTGTTACAGTGAATCACTTTACCTTCCATTAACCAACTTCTAGCATGTAATTCCCTCACTAAAAGCTATCCTAAGATTCACTTAAGTCACACAAAGAGAGATCGCCCATACACCCTCTCTAGATGTGCCTAAACGACCCTTAAGATTACTTATAATGAGTCACATACACACTTACAAAGCATCTTAAACATCAAGGTAAGATTCTTCGACCAAAGGTGACTCTAAGTCTAACATGAGTGAGTTGTGAAGCAACCGCCCATACAATCCCTTATACACACACTCAAGAGATCCTATAGATTCCCTAGGATAAAATCATTCTCACTAAACACACCGACAGATAGATGATATGACATTCTCCTTCCAAAGGCTATCAAAAGACCTACTTAAGTAAATCAAGAAGATAACGTCCATGATTGACCTCTTTAAGATTTCCTAAATAGTCCTTAAGACTACCTAAGTCTTAGATCATGTCCATCAAGACTTCCATAGATAATCCATGAAGAGATCATCCTTTATGCCCTCTTCACACTTTAGCTAAGGAATCCTTAAGTCACTTTAGGTTAGGTACTTATTCATTTACATACTCATTATCATTAAGTCATTAGTTCACTAGTTGATATAAGAGACATATATCACATAAAGGACATTCAAATAATGGTCTTAGACAAGACCTAGGAACTCCAAGTAACACCTTCAAAGTCTATTGTGCAATGTCTAGATAGCTTCCCATAGCACCACCTAAACATCATAAACTTCTCTAATGCTAATAGGTATTCCATATGATGAGAATAGGCAATAACCGACATAGACCATGGTAGCAAAGCATGGAATCCAAAGTTCTCTCCTACTTCGATGAGGTGTTCTACTTGCCAATGGTAGAACATAGAGATCCCATGTAGGCACATGGTTAAGGAATATGAAGGGCGTACTTTGTATTCTACTCTCATACTTAACTAGAACTACTTCCCTTAACCATACTCACTCAGTGCTAGCCTTAGTTCTCATAGATCAATTCATATTAAGGTTCATACAAATGGGTCCAATATCATGTTCATGACCCAATTACATTTACCCTACCAAAGTAAGGTCCATTAGGGCTATCTCACAATGGCGACAAGAAGCTCATCGCGACTTTCCTAAGGTATGATATGATGACGTTCCAGCCAATCAACCTTAAGTCCATCACTCATTACATGAATGATACCATTACGGCTCACTACTTCACAATTAATAATCTTACCACTTGGTTCAAGGTTCCAAATAAATGACCCTCTTATTATCATTCAAGGTCTCACCTATATTAATTTATTTAAGACTAAGACCCTTTATGTTCCTAAGTCAAGACATCACATATTCACATAAGCATCATGTAAGGAACACAAGTCTACCCAAACAAGACTCCACATAGTTCCATTTTAACACATATAGCCTATCTTTCTTTAAACCCTTGAACATGACCCTTAACCTTATTAAGTCTATATATTCATTACCTTAACATTATCAATATAACCATTTTAGACTCATCTAATTAATTTAAGAACAACCATGTATTAACTCTAAGACTACACACTTAACACATAGTCAAAGCATAACATCATTTCCTAGATAGTATCAATACTCTAACACATACTTTCACATATAGGTAGATATGATTACACATCACCATATCAACTACACGAATAGCCATATAAGTTCAAGTAGTGCCGACAAGGCCATGATCATCAATACTAGAAAGTAACGCCGACAAGGCCATATCAATTCACATAACACCGCCACCAAAGGTGGACCAAACCAATAATAATAGAATCACAGGATAAATAACATAAAAATAAAGGAAAAGGGTCAGCATACCACCACTCCATCATCAACACTTCAATTCAAGTCAACTTACTCAATTTGATGACACAATACCCTTACCCAAGGCCATGAACACCAATTCAATACAAAATTATAGAAACCAATGAAATCTAAACCAATTCAACATAGATTCAACAATCCAATACCAATTTGATAACAATTGAACACAATTCTTACATCAATAGAAAGCCCATAAGAAACTACACATGAAATCATCATTATTAAGCCAATATCAAGTAACCCATAATTTAGTCAAAATCTTAGGTTCATCAATTTCATGGGTTAATGGATAATTTAGGTTAAAATCATCAATACAACATCAATCTAATCCATAATAGACGTTTGAAAACCTTTAATGCAAGAACCCATGGTAGAATCATGAAATTGGACAATTTCTCTTTTGAAAACTTTGAAAACATCTTTGAAAGTTGGGCCCTTGATAAAACAATTTTCAAGGATCAAAATACATACCTCAATGAATATAATTCTTCACTTTAATGTAGAATATCCACTCAAAACGTCACACCAATATCTTCCTTCAATTTGGACTTCAATGGAGACTTTGGGATTTCTTAAAGGATTTTGGGGTTTTGATTTAGAAGAATGAAATCTTCAATGTGTTTAACACTTATAAACACATTTAAAATACCCAATATACACTTAATAAACTTCCAAAGTCTATTTCTGTAAGTGGGGCGAATTTACTAATTCACCGCTAACTTGGCAGCAAAGCTGCGCAGGAAATAGCTTCACAAACGGAGGGGACCTACCGACCGTCCCTTGACCAACGAACCATCCTGTTGGTCCGTGGTCTGGGACTGAGGCTGGTCTTTGGTTACTTCCCTCCCCAGGCTAAGTCTCAGTCAACGAAACCCAACCAACGGGGCATGGACTGAACTACTGGACGTCGACTGCCTCCGTGGTTTGGGCTGTCTTGGGCAGCCTTGACACCAAGTCTTGGGTCCTTCCTCAAGGACCCTTGGTTGGTCCTTGGGGATGTTTGACCGAACGGTTCCAACCCAAACACGATATTCTATGAGTTTAACACCTCTCACATCAATTTCATCCAAAAGGAACACATAAAACTAGACGAAACACGCCTAGACACACAAGGTCATTTCAAGGCATATCTTTCGAACGTCATGGACGTTCTTGGACGTTTGACCTCCAAGCTCCACGAAACTTGACACACTGCATATACATGCTATGATAACTCATTTAAGTACCTTACAACCTCATTAATCACACATAAACACATAAAACCACATATGAGGTATTTAGATGACTTAGTCATCGAACGTCTTAGTCGTCCCTCAACTTTTGACTTCTAATGCACCTAATACTTTAGCTACTGACTCTATACCATATTATAGACTAAATTTAGGACCTTATACCACCATTACCAAGATTTTAGGATCTAGTTAACCTAAGTCATTTTTGAGTCTTACAAAATTTATGGAAAAAATCTTGGAAAATATGTCTTCTTCGTTGGAGCTATAAATCTTCAACAATGGAGGTTTTTTGAGTGAAGAGATGGAGTGGTTTTGTTTTGGACTTGAGCTTTTTTATTCTAATGGTGAACTGGGGTTTAAAAAGGTTGAATAAACGCCTATAATTAGTCCCCAAAATACCCAAAATACCCCTGCACTTATAGTCTCTTTTAACCAAGTCAAACTCAACTTAAGTTTCTGAAATTTTCGTTGGGAAACCATTCCACGACGCGGAGTTGCTCCCTCGTGTTTTTAAAAATAAATTCCAAAAAATTGGAGTCTGCTTGTGTCCGTGACACGGATCAACTTTTAGATTTTGGTGCACAAAGTTCGCGTAGCGGACAGGCTCACTCAACGCCTAAGTTGTTGCTGCCTTGGGCAGCTTGCTCGCTCAAGGCTTTGTCCTCCTCGAGGGACCTTTGATTGGTCCTTGGGGAGTTTTTACCAAAAGTTTCCACCTCAAATACTCTTTTATACATGTAAGGAACCTCTCACATCAATTTCAACCAAAAAGAACACGTAAAACTTGCAAAAACACACTAAGAGACACAAACACGTTTCAACGCAAAACATTCAAACGTCGTGGACGTTCTTGGATGTTTCACTTCAAAACACTTACAAACTTTAGAAACTGCCTAATAATACCATTTTAGGACTTCATAAACTCATGTCATATGTGTTAAGCTCTAGTTTCACCTATTTCATTTTAGGGGCGTTATAATACCGACCATAAGAGTCTTCAATATGTCTTTACTCGAAAGGAGTTGAACCTCCAACAAAGAAGATTCTTGGAATTGTTGAAAGATTAAGATATGATTGTTTTTTACCACCCCGGCAATGCAAATGTGGTTGTGGATGCTTTGAGTCGTATGACCGTGGGTAGTGTGTCTCATATAGAAGAAGGGAAGAAAGACCTACTGAAAGATGTTCATAGGTTTGCTAGATTGGGTATTTGGTTGGAAGATTCCCCAAATTGTGGTTTTATGGTTCATAATAACCCTAAGTCGTCATTATTGGATGAGGTGAAGTCTAAAACACATCTATATATGCTATGGAGGAGTTGAAGAAATAGGTACTTAGCAAGTTAAATGAGTCATAGTACCGGGGGGATGGTGTGCTAAGGTACCAATGTAGATTGTGTATACCGGAAGTTGATAATTAGGAAAATATTTTGTAGGAAGATCATGGTTCCCGATATTCTATTCATCTGGTTGACACAAAAATGTATCGTGACCTTAGAAAGGTTTATTGGTGGGATGGCTATAAAAGGGACATACCAAAGTCTGTATCCAAGTGTCCAAATTGCCAACAAGTTAAAGCCGAGCATCTATAGCCTAGTGGTCTAATCCAATAAATGATGTTCCTACTTGGAAGTGGGAAGAAATTAACATGGACTTTTTTTCTAGTTGCCTGAAACCCGGAGGCAAAATGACTCAATTTGGGTAATAGCGGATAGATTTAAAAAATCTGCTCACTTTATCTCCGTTAAGTCTACTTATTGGACAAAATATTATGCAAGAATCTACATTGATGAGATTGTGAGTCTTCATGGGATCCCTTGGTCCATCATATCGAATAGAGGAGCTCAGCTCACTTCTCATTTTTGGAGGTCTTTACAAAAAAGGTTGGGTACACAAGTAAAGGTTAGCACCGCTTTTCATCCCCAAACGGATGGTGAAGCGGAGTGTACTATTCAAACCCTTGAGGATATGTTAAGAGCCTCTGTAATATACATTATAGGTAATCGGTACGATCACATGACATTGATTGAGTTCTCCTATAACAATAGCTATCATTCGAGTATTTCAATGGCTCCATTTGAAGAACTCTATGGTAGTATATATAGATCTCTGGTTGGCTGGTTTGAGGTTGGTGAGTCCTCACTCCTTGGTCCCGAAATAGTCTAAGAAGCTTTGGAGAAAGTTTGTTGTAAGACCCCAAAATGAGTTAGGGTGTATATATCTTAACATGTGCCTATAAGCTTTTTAATATGTTAATTAAGTGTTTTACAGTGTTTATGATTGAATTGAATTCATCTGGAGGTCAAATGTCCAAGAACGTCCAAGATGTTCGAAAGTTAGCCCTTGAGATGTGCATATGTTTCTTTGTGTGTATTGACATGTTTTACATGTTCGTTTGGGTTTAAACTGGTATGGAAGGTACTTGACATGTTAATGAGTGTATTTATGTGGAAAACGTCCGGCCTCAACTCCCCAAGGGCCCCGCAAAAGGCCCTCAAGGAGGACCCAAAGTCTGCCTAGACACTGCCTTGGCAGTGTCTACCTACGACCATCAATAGATGGCCATTAGGTGGGTGAAGCCCCGTAGATGGGTGGGCATCGTCTACACTTAGCCTGGAGGAGCCTCAGCCCAAAGACAGCCCTTAGACGGACTGTTTCATTAGGGGGTGAATGGGAAATTCACCCCACGTCCTAACCTAACCCTAGGTGGTTATTTTACCTATTTTTGGGTACACTATTTTAGTTAAAAATTTCAAAACCTCAAACCCAATTCATATTTCAAAATTAGACTCCCCTCTCAAAAAATATCATCTCAGAAACCTCTATTGGAGATGAAGCTCAATAACAGCTTGGAGCTTGGATCTCATAGGTTCTTCATAAAGTTTTCGTGGGTTCTTCATCTAGTAAAGGTATGGTGATCCTTCATATATTGATAACCTTTCATCTTGATAGTTCCTCCTAATGTTTTCTAATAGAATTCATGATGAATATTCCTCGTTTTCAATCTAGCCATGGGTTCTTTCTAAACATGATTTCAAAAGCATGATGATAATGAATTGATGATTAGCTACTTATTTGAATGTTATTTTCAATCCTATCCCATGTTGAACCCATGATCCCTCTCAATCTCTATTTAGCCTATGTTGTAGTGTGTTATGATCTTGATGCTAGAATCATTGTTAGGAGATTCAATTATGATGAATTGATTTAGCTACTGCCTATGATGCAATTTTACAATGAATTGTGTATATTGGATCCAATTTGGATCAATGCTTGATGATTTGAATGAAATTGACCTATCTTCTTCTACTTCTATAGCTTGTTATGTAGTCATTTCAATGTGATCTTGATTCTAGGGAAATTGAAGTATGATTTCGTTTAGTTTTTGATCTCTTTATATACTGTCCTATATTGTATTATTGACTAAATATGAATATTGATCATTGATGATCAAAGTAAGGGAGTTTTGGTAAGTGATCTATGTTTCTCTACTCTCTATTGAATTGGTGATGTAGTGTACATGTTAGTATCATGACTTGTGGCAGTTTATACAGGATATCGTCCATGTTAATGTACATTTAGCTACTGCCCTATACTTGAATTGTTGATGAAAGATGAATATGGATCAATGATGATCAAAGGTTGATGAATTTGTAAGGTTTACTCTATTCCTCTACTTTTCTATGTAATGACTTGTTGAATTTGCGTTTTATGGGGTTGTATGGTATGGTCCGAATATGGTGGCGGTGTTTACTTTCTTTTCATTCTATATGTGATGTGATCATGGACTTGAAGGTAAGCTATATGTATTATGAAGGTGTGGTGATGATGATATCCTAATTTGAAGTACTATGCATAGTCTTTCATTCTATAATGATCTAGGTTGTAATTTTAATGTTATGAGCATGTGTAGGACTATGTTAGTGTTGTTTAGGTGCTAACAGTTATCATGGTTAATTGCCCCTTACCAATGTAACCCTATATGAATGTGTTATTAGCTAATGTTAGGAGTCTTGAATGCAAGGGTTGAAGTTATCTTGTCTCCTATGATAAATTGTGTTGTGTGGTCTATGCTTGAAGGTGCATTATGTTCCTAAGAGTGTGTCTGCCTTTAATATGTTTTTGATGGCCATTATGTGATCATGTTGACCAATGTACACACACGTACACATTATGCATACCTACAAGTAGTATAGGTTCATGGTGTCTAATTAAAGGGTATTCTCATGTGCGCTATTGTCTACTACTATGCATGTAAAGTATGTATCCATATAGTATGTTATGTATCGTTAACTAGGATGACTTTTTAAGTCTACTAGTATGAACAAGGGTATGGGACCTTTTCTTGCATTGCACATGTGTGCCTTGATAAGATAGTTCCTAGGTTTGTTATTTATGTACATGAATATGATTTCATGAGTATGTTATGATCATGTCTAATATGCTATGATGTTAAGTATGTGATGTGATGAAGTCTTATTATGTATAGTGTCAAAATGTGTTTATATGAAAAGGTTGCTCATATAATTACACCTATGCACTGATGCATGAATAAAGTACAACTATGATTATGTGTGGCCTAAGGGTGTTTGTGTAAGGTTTTCTCACATATATGTATAAACACACACTCATGTATAATGAGCTATTCAATCAAGGGGCTCTTGAAAGGTGTTCTCAAGAGTACCCTAAACTAGATGGTACTTGAATATGCTATGTCCATGTGAATGAGTTTCTCACATAATTTAGGTTGAAGAACTCTCATCTATGACCTATGAGCTAAGAATATGAGGAGTTAACTCTCCTAAGTCTATGTTTTATAAAGTAATATAATAATGGCTTTTGAATAATTGGAACTTAGCTTAGCACCGAGTGAACTTAGATGAGGGGTGCCCCTTCCCAATGTGGGAAGGCTTGTTCGACATTGTCCTTACGAGGTGGCTAACTACAATGCCTCAATAGTCATAAAGAGGGTTTCTATATATACCTCCATGTTCCATAAACTATGTTTGCCACATAAGATCTAGCAAGTGATATCACCTAATATGATAGCATGTGTTAATGTTCTACTTTGGATAAGCTGAGCACATTCCCTTGGTGTAAGGCTCTACAACACCAAATTCAACGTTAAGCACCCATGGTCTTACTGTTGGTTAAGCCTCTAGTTTCCTTAAAGTAAAATGGACAATGGAAGTAAAGCTAGGACCCTAAGTAGGATAACCTAAGGGAAGTTTCTTAGTGTAGGTGGGGGTAGTGGGACTTCACCTATTCATTGCACTAGTAGGTCTTGAAGGGAGTTCTAGGAAGGTGTTCTAATGTATATGACTATGTTTATGTTTCTTATGCATGACATTGTAGTGTTCTCTACTTGTTGTGATGATATGCATGGTATGAGTCATAATGGTTTTATGTGATGTGGTATATTCTTATGTGCATAATACTGGTCTTACTGACTATATGATGAAGTCTTGATTTGCATGTATGAAGTTGTCTATACTTGTCTTGTTTATGTATGGAGTGAATGGTATGCTTGTAGTCTCTTTGTAGGCTTACTTAGTATGTGTGAAGTTAATTGACTTCACATGTACATTGCACTAGTAGGCTTGGAATGAGGATATGGGTAATGTTCTAAGATACTTTATGAAGTGAAGTCAAAGTATGTTTTGTCGACTATTGCTTAGAATGATGTTGTTGATAGTATGACTCCAATGATGTCTTGGGTTAAGTCTTATATGAGGTGTATGTATTATGTTTAGTCGTATGTGAAGTTGTGCTATCATGATATGTTATGCCTCTATGTATATGTGTATGTGTTTGCTAAGTAATGAGGGTGTATGTATGAATACTTTGTGGTCTTAAGGTGATACTTGAGTTTGGATGGTGTAATGGGGCATTATTTATATATTGCACAAAGTATCACAAGAGGATTACTTGGGAAGTCAAGGAGTTAAAATGAAGAAAACGCATTATAAAGAGAAAAAGAGGTCATTGTAAGGAAATAGTAGTTACTGTAAAGTTATGTGAAACATGTCTTACATGAAATGTATGTTTGTGTGAGATTATAATGACTATTGTATTGTGAATTGTATAATTCTCATTGTATCAGGGATTTATGAAGTTGTCACAATAAGGCATGATGAATGGTTTCAAGTAAAATGTCCCTTTTAAATGCATGTTTTTGCAGGGTTTCCATACGTAGTGCATTCTATTAATAACACCATTCTTCTTCACCTTTTTACACAAAGTGAAGGTTATGGATGCTTAAATTGATTTCTCTAAAGTGAAGGGGCTTGATATGTGATTCCAGAGCTCAATGAAGGGGATACTTAAGTTCAAGGATTTCCTAAGTCATGTTTTATGTAAAGTTCTGAAATAGCTTAGTTATTGTAATTATGTTATAAGCGTCGTGTCCCTAATGTAATTTAATGATGTTGAGTCTAAGATGGCAAAGAGACTTAGAGTCTAACTATGTACTTATGTTATTTTATGTATATAATGGAAGTGATGTTCTAGCATATGATGTACTGTGAATGTTTTAAATTTTCCACTAACTTTACCAATGAAAATGCGATGAATGATAACTATGGGCTTGTATAAGACTATGAGAGGGCAAGTACGCCATGTTACTTCTAGGGGGTGCTCCCCGGTCGTGACAAACGTGGTATCAAAGCATGAGGTTTATGAAAGTGCTTTTAGGTTCTAAAAGTCTCATATTGCCATGTCTAGTAGAGTCTCGTTCATTGGTCGTGAGTCGCGGAACACCTATGAGCGAGAGGATATAGGACGATAAAGTTTCCCTTCTTCATCATTCTCTTATCGTGCAAGAGAACTTAACTTTATATGATCTCTCTCTTATGTTTTCTTGTCCGGTGGTCTTTTAGATGTGATTGCTTGGATAAGATGGTACTCTTTGCTTTAGGGAGAAAAGTGAGTTTGAAGTTTATCTTGGTTTTATGGTTTGATGAGTGTGTGTGATGGTGAATTTTTGCATGCTTTGGTGATGTGATGCCATTTAGGGCTATATATGTGATTTAGGTGATATGACATGTTATGTGATGATTTATGCTATGATAACGGTATAACCTATTAAAGAAGTTTTTATAGTTGAATTGAGCTCCTTTGGATCATAAGTTGCTTTATGATTTTGCATGATGATAGTCTTATAATATGGTTTAGACTTCAAATGATTTGAAGAATGTGTTGAATGTTAATGATGCATGATGACCTTATATATATTAAGTGTTAAATTATTGCCTTACTATGTGTGAACCTTCATGGTTTCCTTGCATGGATTGGAGTCTTTTGTATATGCTTGGTTCTAGAAGTGAAGGTAGTGTGTTTACCTTGTAGAGTGATGATATGGGTCCGAATGACCTATACGTTACCTTATATTAGTATTGAAAGAAAATAAAGAGGTGTTACGGCTAAGTCTCCTCTATTATTTCCTCTATGGTTAGTATGACCCATGGTATTTATGTTATAGTTTAGACCTTATGTGGTTGGGTAGTATGACCTAAATTGATGATTATTGATTTCCTTTGTGTGTTAGGCCTAGAGGGATGATTATGTGTGAGTTAGTAGACTCCTTAATGTGAGACTAGGAGTGAGAACCCTCAATGATGTCTAGTCTTCATGAGTGAAGAGTATGAAAGGTTGGTTTCGACTTGTATTAACCTTGGTGCTTAAGGGGATGATGTGATTAGGCACACCACAAGATAGGGATAGTGTGCCTAAGTAGTAAGATTTTATGTGACCTTGGTGTCCCTATATTAAGTTATTGTAAACCCTTTTATGTTGGGAATCACCTTTAGGTGATGATGATGATGAAGGTTGAAGAGCTAAGATCCCCTTGAGGTTTATTTAAGTTGCTATTAAATGAGTTTACCCTGAGTGGGGGGATGATGTTGTGAGTAGTAAGGTTGTAGATATTTCTATCTTTTCCTTCTATTCTTATTTGATCTTGAAACTAAAGTTTTCCTAGAAGCTTGTTCATGATAGGAGTCTTGCATAAAAGTATGAGTTTCATGTTCTCCATATGTTATGTATGTCTTAGTTGACACTATGTGAAGCATGTTTTGAAGATTCTAGATTGCATGAAAAAGGATTTTTGATCAAATTCATGTTTTCTGATATTAATTCTGAAACTTGATATGTTAATTGTTCATTTAACTTCATGAGATAAGGTAAGAAGCATGTTTTATGTCACTCTTAATGTGTAGTATTTAGCCTCATAATGAAAAATTTGAGTCTCCTTGAAATGAAAATGATGAGTATCTTGAAAATTATGTGAATTTTATGGTTCCGAAAGCATGATTGTAGGCTCACTCTTGCAAAGTTAAGGCATATCTATCTAGTGTCCTTATGTGAGATTTTCCAAAATTGATGCTTGCTTATGAAGGCTAGTGTTATGATAGAAATTGAGATATTGTTAAATCAATTCCTTTATTGTGATGTGTGCGGTGTGAATTACCATTTTGACTTCACTAGGAAGAAATCATGGGCTTGTTTTGGTTAAAAGTGTAGAATTTCTCATTTTAAAGTGAATTGACCTTTTTGCTTTCCTTCCATATGAACTCATGAGACATGTAAGTGTGCTGAGGAGAAGGACATTTCTCCTTGAACTTAACTAAGCATGGTATTGTTGAGTGTGGTCCTCATGGCACTATGTTTACATGATAAGGATCCTAATTGGTCTACTTGACTTAAGTTTATGTGCATTGAAGTATGAGTGCTTACTTCCTTCTTGAGTAACGTGGAATCTGCCTATGTGTGATCATACATGATAAGCTCTTAACGAAATTCAGTGTAATGAACATGTTATGATTAGGAGAAGGGTGTTCTTCCTATGAACATAAGTGATGCCTTTTGTTTGATGAATTTTAAAAGTGAGTGAATAAAAGTTTGTGATTGCTTGTGTTGCATTGAGTGGTAAGTGTCTTGGAGGTTGGTGTTCCCTGTAATGTGGTGCATTGACTTCTATGTGATGATGTTATGAATACTGTGAGTTGTTCTATTATTCATTGAAGTCCTTGTTGTGACTAAAGTGTTCCAAGTGTTATTCGAGGACGAATATTCCCAAGTGGGGGATATTGTAACACCCCCAAAATGAGTTAGGGTGTAAAGAGCCTCACATGTGCCTATAAACTTGTTAACATTTTAATTAAGTGTTTTACTGTATGTATTATTAATTTGAAGTTATTTTGAGGTCAAACGTCCAAAACCGTCCAAGACGTTCGAAAGTTAGCCCTTGAGACATGCATGTGTGTCTATTTTTGTCTTCACCTGTTTTGCGTATTCGTTTTTGTTGAAACTGGTATGGAAGGTTCTTGACATGTTAATGAGTGTATTTACGTTGGAAACGTTTGGGTACGACTCCCCAAGGGCCCCGCAAAATACCCTCAAGGAGGACGCAAAATTTGCCTAGACATTGCCTTGGCAGTGTCTACCTACGACCATCAATCGACGGCCAGTAGGTGTGGTGATGCCCCATCAATGGGTGGGAGTCATCCCACACATAGATTGGACGAGGCGCATCCAAAATACATCCCCCAAACCCAATCGACGGTGCCACCTACAGACCGTCGTTGGACCTACGGGGCGTCGATGTAGACCGTCAATGCAGCGTGCAACAAGCTACCAGTCGGACTATTTCAGTAAGGGGTGAATGGTAAATTCACCCCACGTCCTAACCTGACCCTAGGTGGTTATTTTACCTATTTTGGGGTATACTAAGTTGTTTAAAAAGATCAAAACCCCAAACCCAATTCATATTTCAAAATTAGACTTCCCTCTCCAAAACTATCCTCTCTAGAAACCTCCATTGGAGATGAAGCTCAAGAACATCTTGGAAATTGGATTCGCATGGTTTATTAATCATGTTATCGTGGGTTATTTATCTAATAAAGGTATGGTTATTCTTCATCTCTAGATAACCTATCATCTAGAGAGTTCCTCATAATGTATTCAAAGAGAATTCATGATCCGTCTTACTAGCTTTGAATCTAGCCATGGGTTCTTTCTAAAAGTGATTTCAAAAGCATGATGATAATTAATTGCTTATTAGGTACTGATTTGAACGTAATTTTCAATCCAATTCCATGTTGAACCCATGATCCCTCTCAATCTCTATTTAGCCTATATTGTAGTATGTAGTGATCTTGATGCTAGAATGATTGTTATGAGATTCAATAATGATGAATTGATTTAGATACTGCCAATGATGCAATTTTATGATGAATTATGTATATTGGATCCAATGTTGATCAATGCTTGATGATTTGAATGAAATTGACCTATCTTCTTCTACTTCTATAGCTTCTTATGTAGCGATTTCAATGTGATCTCTATGCTAGGGCAATTGAAGTACGATCTCGTTTAGTTTATGATCTCTTTAGCTACTGTACTATATTGTATTATTGATGAAATATGAATATTGATCATTGATGATCAATGTAACGGAGATTTGGTAAGTCATATATGTTTCTCTACTCTCTATTGAATTGGTGATGTAGTGTACAAGTTAGTATCATGTTCTTGTGGTGGTTTATACATGATTTCATCCATGTTAATGTACATTTCGCTACTGCCCTATACTTGATTTGTTAATGAAAGATGAATATGGATTAATGATGATCAAAGGTTGATGAATTGGTAGGGTTTACATTATTCCACTACTTTTCTATGTAATGGCTAGTTGAATTGACCTTTTATGGCATTGTGTGGTATGGTCCAATTATGGTGGCGGTTTTTACTTCCTTGTCAATCTATATGTGATGTGATCATGGACTTGAAGGCAAGATATATGTATTATGAAGGTGTGGTGATGATGATCAGCCAATTTGAAGTAGCATCTCTAGTCTTACATTGGAGTATGATCTAGGTTGTAATTTTAATGTTATGAGCATGTGTAGGACTATGTTAGGGTGGTTTAGTGTAACACACCGAAAGTCTAAGACGTGATCTAGAGCCTAACATGAAAGTATAAGAGTTGTAACACTTTATTAAGGTCAATTTTAATGTATATAAGTCATTTAGGAAGTTTAGAAATCAAAAAATAAAACAACGTCCATGACATCCGGAAACTAGTTCAATGAGGTTCTAGTGTGCCTTAGCCTATTTGACTAGGTTTTAAGAATCGGAAAATGATAAAATTAGGTGGTAAGTTGTCTAACACGTATTAGAGTTAGTTTATAGTCTAACGTCTGAGTACGAATCTGCAAGGACCAACCAAGGGCCCTTGAGGAGGACCCTTGAAATTTGGCAAAAGATGCCAAAAGAAAAAGTGTCCAACGATGGATTGCAGGCGACGGCTCATGGGCCAATCGATGGGGCATCGATGGCCCCTAAGACAAATTTGAGAGGGGGATTTTTTGGAAAGTCTCTATCACAAACGACGGAACAACATGATTGTTGGTCCCTTAGTCGTCGTTTGACGAATGGGTCGTTGGTCAGGGCTTCGTCTGTTAGCCCACTGATTTGCTGCACGTTTTAAAGTTATACAAATTAATTAATTAGGTGGTCAGCTTATTATTTAGGGATTAATGGTGGTGTAATTAAGTTAGTTAATGACCTATATAAAGACCCTAACCTAATTAAACTAACCTAAGACTTCATACTTCCCAAAACCCAAATTGCTCTTCCTTCTCTCTTTTATTCTCTCTCTCAAGTATAACACCATAGAAGACCAAGGTCTAGGGTTCTAGGTCTGCTAAAGGTTAATTTTCTACATCAAACTTCATCAATAAACAAGGTATGTGATTCCTTTAACCTTTGGGATCTCTTTCCCCAAAGGGTTCCTTCAAATTGATTTTTTTAAAACAAAGAAATTCAAGTGGGTTTTGTTCCAATACAAAATTTGTGAATTGCTTTGTTTATGATTACTTTTGGATATTACGAGTAGGTTAATATGGATTATTATTCAATTATAATACTTCTTGATGTATTGGTCTAATTTGTAGAAGATGACCTTTTTCCCTCAGCCCTAGGTTGTGATCTTGAATTGAATTATATAGTATTGATGTAATTGGCTTGGTTAATGTGTGATGATATTAAACCGATTGTTCAGTTGAATTGGAGGGTTGATGGTAAGACCTCGATGATGACTTGTGAAGGAAATTGGGGTAAGTCTTGTGATCTCAACTCTTTACTTGAATTATGGTTACTTGTGATTAAATGATGGTGTTGTATTAAAGTATGCCTTATGTTAAGATTGATAGGGTTGGTATGATGTTTAATTGAAATTTCTTGACTACTGTTTGTGAGGTATTGACTAAGATGTAAATGTTTTAAGGATGGTGATAACTTACCAATGTGCCTTATCATAATGTGATTTTGTAAATTTGCTAACCTCACATGTATGAATTGTATTGAAAGGAAAATACGCATTTTATTCTGATTGAGCTATGTTGATGATTATATAAGGGATATACCCTATGACCTAAATTAAGATACGATCATTAATAAAGGCTTAAAGACATTTCAAAAAGGGACTTTAACTTAGCACCGAGTGAACTAGAGTGAGGAGAGCCCATTCCCACATAGGGAATGTAGGATTACTAACGTACTCATGAGATTTGAGACTATGATTCATATAGCATAAAGAGGGTCCAAACTATATCTCCTAGTTCTTCGAATATGCTGCCCCTATAGGAATACTAGCTAGTGGATCCACATAGTTGCTACGTTCATGTTATGGTACTACCTTGGCAAGTAGTCCGCCTTATTTCGGTGTAGGGTTCAATGACACCAGATTCCACATTAGCTAATGTGGTCTATGTCGGTTAAGGCAAGATGTTCCCAAATGGTAAAATGAACTAATGTAATAAACTCTAACTAGGATGACCTAAATGGTTTAGCTTAGTCTAGGTAGGGGTATGACAATCTACCTATACATTGCACTAGTTAGCCTTGAGGGGATTCATGGAAGGATGTTCTTATATATGTATATACTTATAAATGTAAATTATATGTATATGATGATCTTACATGAAATTACACTAGGTGATGTTGGTTACTCTAATGAACACGTGTTTGGTCTCTATTGCTAAATGATTGATATTATGTACTTTTAATGATATGCTAGGTGAAGTTGGACATAGGTTATGGTTCTTGTTAAGTGAAGTTATGGGGCTTTGCTTAGTTATTGCACTAGTATACTTAATGAGGTTTAATGAGTCATTTCTTGCTTTGGTTATGATAATATAGTTGTCTTTCTTATGTGTTCAAGTATGTTGATATGCATGTGACTTGACTAGACTTATTATTGTTGGTCTTGTGAGGTACATGGTCTTGACTTAATGTAATATGTACTATTGGTTGATATTGGTTTTTGAATGTGCATATGTATTTCAGAGTAAAATAGCAGGCTTTATTGAAATGTCCCTTTTTAGCATGATTTCATATTGTATGTGCATATGGTCTGATACTTAGTACATGTGATGTGCTAACCCCATTTCTCCCTTATTCCCCAAATTTTTAGGTTCCGGTCATTGAAGGTCTTGTGACGACTTCTGAAGAAGACTTGGAAATCTCACTCATCCAAGTTGGGTAGGTCCTCACTTTCGTAGGGCAATGCCACTATCAAGATATAAATGTTGTTCTAGTTACAAGACTTCTACTTCTTTCCTTTTCATTTGAGTACTAATGATTGTATAGTCTATATGTGGCTTTATTGCATTGATGTAATGGCTATGCCCAATTTGTTACTCTTGTTTAGATGTTTACGAGATGAGACATCCATTTTGAGACTATGATATATCTGATATATATGTATGCACAATAAAAGTAGAAGACTATGTAATTTTCTTATATGAAAGGTCAATGTATACTCGATATGAATATATTATGTTTATGCGAGATGTCTATGTAAAGATCATGATAAATAGAAGAAAAGTTTTAAATTTTCCACATTTTTAACCTATAAATGTAATGATGTAAATGAAGAGCCTAGTCTTAGTCCTCTACCAGGACGACGACGCCGGTTACGTCTACGGGTTAGTACCCGAATGTGACATTTAGGTGCTGACATTGATGAGTTATCATGGTTAATCACCCCTTAACTATGTACCCCTATATGAATGTGTTATTAGTTAATGTTAGGAGTCTTGAATGCAGGTGTTGAAGTTATCTTGTCTCCTATGCTAAATTGGGTTGTGTGGTCTATGGTTGAAGGTGCATTGTGGTCCCAAGAGGGTGTCTGCCTCAGTATGTTGTTTATAGCCATTACGTTATCATGTTGACCAATGTACACACACTTAAACATTATTCATGCTTACAAGTAGTATAAGTTCATGGTGTCTAATTAAAGGGTATTCACATGTGCACTAATGTCTACTACTATGCATGTAAAGTATTTCATCGTATACACTCTTAAGTAAGTACACATGACCATGAAGTATGTTATGTATCCTTAACTAGGATGACTTTATAGGTGTACTAGTATGGACAAGGGTATGGGCCCTTTTCTTGCATTGCACATGTGTGCCTTGATAGGATAGTTCTTAGGTTCGTTATCTATATACATGGATATAATTGCATGAGTATGGTATGAGCATATCTAATATGCTCTGATGTTAAGTATATGATATGATGAAGTATGATTATGTATAGTGTCTAAATGTGTTTATATGAAAGTGTTGCTCATATAATTACACCTATGCACCTATGCATGAATAAAGTACAACTATGAATATGTGTGGCCTAAGGGTATTGATGTGAAAGTGTTGCTCACATATATGTATACACACACAATCATGCATGATGATCTAGTCAACGGAGGGGCTCTTGAAATTTGTTCTCAAGAATACCCTAAACTAGACGATGCTTGAATATGATATGTCCATGTGAAAGGGTTTCTCATATTATTTAGGTTTATGAACTCTCATCGATGACCTATGAGCTAAGAAAATGAGGAGTTAAATCTCCTAAGCCTATGTTTTATAAAGTAATATAATAATGACTTTTCAATAAAGGGAACTTACCTTAGTACAGAGTGAACTTAGATGAGGGGTGCCCCTTCCCAATGTGGTAAGGCTTGTTCACCATTGTCCTCACCAGGTGGATAATTACAATGCCTCAATCGACATAAAGAGGGTTTCCATATATACCTCCAAGTTCTAATATGCTAGCATGTGTTAATGTTCTAATTTGGCTAAGTAGAGCACCTTCCCTTGGTGTAAGTCTCGACAACACCAAATTCCATATTTAGCACCCATGGTCTTAGTGTAGGTTAAGACTATAGTTTCCCTAAAGTTAAATGCACAATGGAAGTATAGCTAGGACCCTAACAAGGATAACCTAAGGAAATTTGCTTAGTGTAGGTGGGGGTATGGGACTTCGCATATGCATTGCACAAGTAGCTCTTGAAGGGAGTTCTAGGAAGGTGTTCTAATGTATATGATTATGTTTATGTTTCGTATGCACGACATTAAAGTGTTCTCTACTTATTGTTATGATATGCATGGTATGAGTCAAAATGGGTCTATGTGATGTGGTCTCTTCTTATGTGCATAATGTTTGTCTTATTGACAATATGATGAAGTCTTGATTGGTATGTATGAAGTTGTCTATACTTTTCTTGTTGAGGTATGGAGTTAATTGTATGCTTTTAGTCTCTTTGTAGGTTTACTTAGTATGTGTCAGGTTATGGGACTTCACTTGTACATTGTACTAGTAGGCTTAGAATGTTCATGAGTAGTGTTCTATGATACATTATGAAGTGAAATCCAAGTATGTGTTGTTGACTATTGCTTAGAATGATGTTGTTTATAGTGTGACTCCGAGGATGTCTTGGGTTAAGTCTTTTATGAGGTGTATGCATTATGTTGAGTTGTATGTGAAGTTGTGCTATCATGATATGTTATGCCTCTATGTATATGTATATGTGTTTGGTAAGTAATGAGGGTGCATGTATGATTACTTTGTGGTCTTAAGGTGATACTTGAGTGTGGATGGTATAATGGGACATTATCTATACATTACACCAAGTATCACTGGAGGATTACTTGGAAAGTCAAGGAGTTAAAATGAAGAAAACTCACTGTAAAGGAAAAAAAAGGTAACTGTAAGAAAATAGAAGTCAAGGAGTTAAAATGAAGAAAACTCACTGTAAAGGAAAAAAAAGGTAACTGTAAGAAAATAGTAGTTACTGTAAAATGATGAAAAATATATCTTAAATCTAATTTATGTTTTTATGGGATATTATGACTATTTTATATCCCTAAGTGAAGTATGTGAATTGTATGATGCTCATTGATCAAGGATTTATGAAGTTTTCACAAAAAGGCATGATGCATGGTTTCAAGTAAAATGTCCCTTTTAAATGAATGTTTTTTCATGGTTGCCATACTTAGTGCATTGTTGTACTAACTCCATTATTCTTCACCTTTTTACACAAAGTGTAGGTTATGGATGCTTAAATGGATGTCTCTAAAGTGAAGGGGCTTCATATGTGATTCCCAAGATCAATGAAAGGGACCCTTAAGTTCAAGGATTTCCTAAGTCATGTTTTATGTAAAGTTTTGTAATAGCTTAGTTATTGTAATTCTATTATAAGGGTTGTGTCCTAATGTACTCTAATGATGTTGATTCTAAGATGGCAAAGAGACTTAGAGTCTAACTATGTACTTTATGTATATAATGGAAGTGATGTTCTAGCATATGATGTGCTATTAAAGTTTTAAATTTTCCGCTAAATTTATATATGAAAATGCGATGAATGATAACTATGGCCTTGTATAAGACCTCTGAGAGGTCAAGTATGCCATGTTACTTCTAGGGGGTTCTCCCCGGTCGTGACATTTGGCTATAAGGGATAGGTTTAAAACAGACTATAGTCGGCAAAAATCCTATGCCGACAATAGAAGAAGAGATCTTGAATTCAAGTAGGTGATATGGTGTATATGAAGATTTCACCTATTAAAGAAGTGATGAGACTTGGCAAAAGGGGGAAGTTAAGTCCTCGGTATGTGGGTCACTATGATGTTTTGCAACGGGTAGGAAAGGTTGCATATTAGTTGAGATTATCTAGTGAACAATCTTCAGTTCACCTAGTATTCCATATCTCCATGTTAAAGTAGTGTATTGATAATCCAGTGTGTATTCTCCCTATTGAATGGTTAGGTGTGTATGATATCCTTTCCTATGAAGAGGTTCCGTTGCAAATTCTAGTTTGCCAAGTTAAGAAGTTGAGGAACAAAGAGGCGACCTCCGTAAAAGTTCTATGAAGAAACCACCTAGTTGAAGGAGCAACATGGGAGGCCGAGGCCGACATGAAATCACATTATCCTAATCTTTTTCCAAATTGAGGTTAGTATTTCCTCCTAATAATGAAAATAATGAATAATATGAATTTGTCTTATTTTCCAAGTATGTGCATAATTTTGTGAAGTTAGTGTCAACATGAGTTTTCATGAAAGAGGGTTTTTATGTTAACTTGCACTTATGTAAAATTTATCTTTTGTGTTCTTCACATTTTTGTTCTTTTGGTGTTGTCTTGGGAAGAATAGCATGGTAACTCTTTAAAGTCATTTTGAGCTCATGTTGATGTTGAGAAGGTAGTTCCTCATAATGTGTTATGAAATGTTGAGCTCTTATGTGCTATGACTTGATTTGTTGTGCGTAATGTTGTTGATGTGTTTAATGGAGTTGTGAAGTACTCCTATTATCTGTTACTCATTATATACATATTTTGTTGGTCTGCTAGTATTGAGTCCATCCTTCTGTAACAAAAGATCTTATTGCCATTCGGGGACGAATGTTCCTTAAGGGGGAATAAAGTAACACTCCGAAAGTCCGTGACCTAATCTAGAGCCTCACATGATGAACAAAACCTTAAAAAACTTTTTCTAAGACTAAATTATTGTATTAAAACTAGTAAGTAAGTATTTGAGTCAAAACGTCAAGAAACGTCCATGACGTCCGGAAGCTAGTGCAATGTAACTTGTAAAAACTTCCTTAGGTTTCGTGAAGGTTTGCGAGTGTCATATGAAGTGTAAAACTTGAAAAAGACTTTAAATAGGCAAAATAATGTATATAGGGTGAAATATCCCAGGTGTGAACCCCCCAAGGATCCCATTAGGGGTCCACGAAGGTACCTCAACCTTGGCAAACAAGCTTCCAAAAGGCAGCAGCCAATTACACTTGGCAGAAGTGTCTCCGCATCGCGGACATGGTCCACGAAGATCAAAAATCTTGGTATGCAATTCATAAACGTATAGGACTCTTCTGGTTCAAAAATTAATTTAGGAAAACTTGTTGGATCAGCTCCGTGACGCGGACTTGTTTCGTGACAAAAATCTAAAATTTAGAATCCAGGTTTGACTTCACTAAAGGGTCAACTTAAGTGAGGGGTCTTTTGGGAATTTTGTGGGAGGACTATATATTGATTTTAAATCAGTTTTACCTCACATTTCTTCAATCAAATAAAATCCCCAAATCAAAATCCAAAAGTTCTCACCTCTCTCTACATTCTCTCTCTATTCATCTTTCATTGAAGAAAAAAGAAGCTTGAAGAAGAATACAAAGTCTCCAAGGTTTTTGCTGAATTTTTGTGGATAAATCTTCATTAAGGTATGGGTTCTTCCCTCTTGGGATTCATTCCCCCAAGAGGTCCCTTTCAAAGTTTATTTCTAAATCACCCAAATTCTTAGGTTTTTCTTCTAAACATGAAGTTAATGATTGACTATGACAAATTGTGATTACCCATGGCTAATTAAGTTGAGAATGTTGAGTAATTGATGTTAATTGATGGGAAATTCGTTCGATTCACGTAGTTTCCCCAATTTCCCAAATCTTGGATCTTGCTTATGAATTTATGGGAATTGATGAATGTATTGATTGTTAGACTTGTTTTAACTATTCTATTTCATTTATTCACTTCCTAAAGTCATTTATTGTTACAATTTGATCTATTTGTTGAAGTTCATGATGAATCCTTTTCCCCTAACCCTAGGTGATGAATTGATGTTGAATTGGTTAGTGATGATACAATTGACTTAGTTCTTGTGTTAATTGCCATTGTGTGATTTTATTAAGCCTAATGATCGGTAAATATGGTTGGTTGATGGTAAGACCATAGAAGAAGGCTAATGAAGGTGAATTTCTAAGACCTATGATCTTGAATCCTTTACTTCAATTGTGATTGCTAGTACTTGATGATGATGTTCGATTCAAGTATTACATGTGATTAGTTTTCTAGGGATGGTATGATGAATGTAATTAAAATTTCTTCACTATATGATTTTTGAGATTATTAAGAAGGTATGATTATATAAGTATGATTGAGAATCACTTATGTGTCTTATTATGATATGATGATGATGGTGTTAATCTCACAAATGAAGGGTTGCAATGGAAGGACATTCTCATGCAATTCCTAATGGGCTAATGATTATTATATACAAGGGTTTAGTCTTATATGGCCTATACTAAGCTATGACAATGAATAAAGGCTTAAAGACATTTCAAAAAGGGACTTTTGCTTAGCACCTAGTGAACTAGATGTGAGATATGTCCCTTCCCAATGTAGGAAGGCAGTTCACTATTCTACTAATGAGATAGAGACTATAATGCAATGTGCATAAAGAGGGTCTCAAGTATATCCCCTAGTTTTTGAACTATGTTGCCCCCATAGGAATACTATCTAGTGGATCCACCTAGATGCTATGTTCATCTTTCATTTCTACCTTGGCAAGTAGACCACCTTCTTTCATTGTAGGGTTTAATGATATCATATTCCATATTTAGCTCATGTGGTCTATGTTGGTTTAGGCAATTTTCACGAAAGTAAAATGAAGTAATGAAGTGAACATAACTAGGGTGACTT
The DNA here is from genome assembly GCA_016801875.1 of Solanum sitiens. Classification (NCBI taxonomy): domain Eukaryota; kingdom Viridiplantae; phylum Streptophyta; class Magnoliopsida; order Solanales; family Solanaceae; genus Solanum; species Solanum sitiens. Next base: position 166,672 of record JABWTJ010000222.1, on the reverse strand, counting down.
AAGGGGTATGACTTAATGTTGGTAGGGGTATGGGACTCTACCAATACATTGCACTAGTTGGCCTTGTGGGATGTTCTAGGAGGTTGTTCTTATGTTATTATGCACTTATGATATCATGAAATGAATATACGTTTATCTTACCTGATGTTACTCTTATATGATGTTGCCTATGTTGATGAACATTTTGTTTGTCTAAATTGCTATATGTGGTGATGACTATCTATGATGATATATGGTATGAATCAAAGCATTACTTATGATATCCTATCTTGTTTATTTTATTATATGGGGTTATGGGGCTTCACGTCATCATTGCACTTGTAGGCTTGGGATGGGATTCTTGGTAAGGGTTTTGAATACTATATTGATATGGACTATTGAATAGGAAATGTTGATATGGCTTTATGTTGATGTTGTGTTTTTTTATGAACATGTCTTATGTTATTGTAATCCTTATCTTGTATATTCTCTCTTATATGTGCATTAAGTCTTTCTAAATGACTTAGCATGTTTTCCAAAGAAATGGTCCCTTTCACGCATGGTTCAAATGTTTTATGTGCATTCATTCCTACTTAGTACAAGTGGTTGTACTAACACATATTTCTATGTTTTCTACAAATATGTAGGTTCGGGTCGTTGAAGTAAGAAGGCCTTTTTCAAGACTACTTTGATATTCCCCAAGTGTTTGGTAGGTCCACACCATCTGGGATGATGCCACTTTCTAGCTAGTTGATGTCTTTATAGTCTATAGACATTTAATTTCCTTCTTTTTCATTTGAAGACTACTATTGTATAAGCCTAAATGTGGCTTTTGTTGTAATAAAGTATGGGATATACCCGAATGTTGTACTCTGTTCTAGATAGTTTAATCTGAGATGATATGTTAGACTAAATTCTTATACGTTATGTATATTTTCTAAGTGAGAATCCTATGCAACCTTCCTATTCGAGGAGTCTATGTAAACTCCATATGTACATATGATTAGAAAGCGAGAGGTCTATGTATACCTCAAATATGTATAAAAAGTTTTCGTTTTTCGCAGTTATAATCTATGAAATGTAATGAGGGATGCTAAGAGGCTATTCTTAGTCCTCTTCGAGGACGCTGACGTCGGATGCGTCTCGATGGTGCTCCCCCATCGTCACAATATCATAAAATAGAGAGATTTGAAGGCTCTATGAATGAAAATGCCTTATAGATGAAAACTACCTTACCTTATATATATATCCATTAACTTAGTTTGGTAATTATAGAAGTGACACGTCAAGGTACGACCAAGACGTCCAAAAACTAGCCTAGTTGAACTAGTGGGATGTAGGGTCTTATGGTTGAGTTTTTGAGTGTGCTATATAGAGGTGAAATTGAGTATAAAGGGTTCCTACACCTACATGCACATGTGTAGGGGTAAAATGTTTGGGTACGAATACCCGAGGACCATCCAAAGGTCCCTTGAGGAGGATACAAACGTTGGCCAAGAAAGCTGTCGGGCAACCTATTTTTGGAGCCCATGGCGCGTCACGCCCTTGCCACATAAAGGGAAAAAAATTGTCCTGTGACGCGGCCTCAAGACGAACCATTCTGTCTCAAATGCTTTCAAAAAATAAATATGGGACGTGCCCACGCGACGCGCAACCATGTCAAAAATTTTGTCATGTAGGAGTGTTTTGGGTACTTTGGGGATTCGTTAGAAACGGGTTTTAAGTCATTATACACCCTTTCCCCAATCAAAAACACATTCACCCCAATAAGAAATTAAAATATCAAAACCCTCCCCTCTTCCAAATTCTCTCAAAACCTCCATTTATGAAAAAGCTTAGGGTTGAAGCTAGAGTAAAGAACAAAGCGGAATTTTCTTAAAGATAGTACTAAGAAAATAATCAAGGTATGTAAATGTCACGACTGGAATCTAGAACCCAGACGAGACCGGCGTCGTTGACCTCTAGAGGTCGTAGACAATCCTACATACGTCATCCTTACTTCATCTAGGTTAAGTTTAGAGGAAAATTTGAACTTTTTGTTCCTTAACATGCATGTATATCATTCTACTTAAATTCATATACGTTCACAATCAACCATCTAACATTAAGATCATCAACTGAAAGAAATAGTTCAATCTGAATTAAGTGTATACTTGCCAAAATGGCACTAATACAATGTCTGAAATAAAACGGGAAAGAAACACTAGTGGAACATGCTCCACTAGCTAAAGCCTACATCTAAGCTAGATAATAACAGTATACATCCTCGAAAGCATGAGGGCTTACCAAATCCGGATGAAAGTTCCACTTTCGGATAGCTGGAACGTCGTACTGTAAGCTGTAACGTCCACCTGTGCCTGCACCTAAAAATGTAGTGTTGTATGGGATTAGTACACAGTTGTACAAAGTATGGGTATATGCAAGCACACACCAAGGACATGCATGAGTAAGGATAGCTCTTTCCTAACAACATGATTATGGAAAGTCAAGTCAGTAGACTTGCCAAATTTGGATTAGGAAAGTTAGTGGACCTGCAAAATTTGGATTAGGAAAGTCAGTGGACTTGCCAAATTGGATTAGGAAAGTCATTCCATGAGAGTGACATGCATCATCATACGTATCATATTGCACACAGCACATGAAATCTTACACATAGCACATAACTTATTGCATATAACACATAACATCTTTCATATCATTCGTTCATATGTCATGAGACCTCGGAATAATGGACTAACATTAAGACTTCCCAAAATGAGGGCTCAAGATATGGGACATCAACTAGGGAGCCTTCTTTAGCAAACACAGAGTCTGCTTCATTCATTCATACGTCCTTCATTTCATTCATTCATAAGCTAGTGTAAACACTAGCCATACCTATGATGTAGTTTAAGACTCTCATTGGGTTTGCTGTGCAATAATCAAGAATAACCTAGTGTCATTACTTGAGTCTAGCTCACCTCTTGATTATCCTATCCTAAAACCTTTGGTATCGTTCATTTCATTATGTGCATCATTAGAGGCTGGCCTCATTCATTCTTTGGGAACTTTACCTTTAACAGACATAGATCATGTGAGCATCATGAAATCCAGTTCCTGACCCACACTGAAAATATGTGGAATCACCGGCCAAAGTGACCCAAAATATGCTAGTGTATATAGGGGATTGAACCCTGCTAGATCCCTATATTGGCAGTATAGGTTCAAAGACTAGGAGATATAAGGAGACCCATACCCGGCATGCCGGACAATCTCATCTCATGAGAGTTACGTGAACCTCCACCCTTCCCGAAAGAAGGCATCAACGCTCATAGCTAGCCTATCGGTGCTCAGTATAAAGTTCCATTACAATCAACTCATACATCATAGAATCTGACTTCTAGTATGAGGACATCATAGCTCATTCGATGTTTCTCATCTCATAATTAGTATTAAGTACACATTAATCTCAATACTGTCATTAGAATGTTCATAGAGACTGGTCTCTTCATTAACTTTACACTCTCATAGGTGAGTACGTTTTGATAACATTTACTTAGGCTCATTTGAGATTTCTCTCATCTTCCACATTAGCCTCTTATCATCTTGTCACCACATTCATTAGCTTTAGAAAATTTGCACTTCATATTTACTTACCCCTTTTTACGTGAATGTTCATTTCATCGTATGCCAATGCACTTGGTTATTTAGTGTGTTTCACACTCTTACTTGACCCTTCTAGGGTTTCATCATTTCGTTACATACATCTTAGGTTCACTTACTTTAAACGTATGCTAGACTTATGGGTCTATACAGACAAGCCATGACGCTTCATTCATAGTTCGTTTAAGTGATTCATATCTTCCTAAGATTATGTGGTACAAGACTTATGCATCTTGTAAGTATGCCAACATCTCGATTTCGATCTATGTAGGCAATATTATTTTGAACATTTATTCACGTATGACTTATGTATCAATACGAAATTTGGGAAAGGGAACCCGATTTCGAATCCCTTGGACAACACTTACATTTTTATTGATTTTGGTATGATACACACGGCTTGGGGACCCAAGATCGAGCCCCAACACCTTCATTTTATTTTTTCCTTAATTTCTCTCTTCATTTTTTGTTCATTGGGACTGAGAGGATGTGGGATCGAACCCCCACAACCTCATTTTCTTTTAATTTCCTTCTCTTTAATTTCTCTCCTTTTGTACGAGGGGGTGTGGTTCGAAACCCAACAGCCCCACTTAACTTTTTCTCCTTAAATTCTCTTTGTTCTGCCTAGAGGTCGTGCGTTTGATTCCCACACGCCTCAACCTTTTATTTTTCTTTAAACTTTTCCTTAAATCTGACTGAGAGGTGATGGGTTCGAATCCCAGTCCTCTCATTTCTTATTTTTAGTACTTCATTTTCGGTCAAGGTCACTCGTTCGAATCCCCCTTGCCACATTCTTTTTAACTTACATAATTTCTATGACTTTTAACATGGTCAGGTCATGGGTTCAATTCTCAGTGGTCTCACATATTTTAATTCATTTTTACATAGCATGATAACCCCCTTAGCTTGGCCGAAACTCATCACAAGATGCTGGAAATTTTTGATCACTTTTTTTTTTGGCAGCCTATTTTCTCACCTCTTTCACGTTAAATGTTTAGACATTTTAAGTAGTTTTTATTGAGTTCTTTAGGTGCATTTTCATGGATCTATTTGACTATTAGTTTTCACTCAAATAAGCATTTTTACATCACTTATGAATATCACGATTTAAACAAGTTTGTGCACACGAAATACAACCATAAACATGTCATTTTCGAACTTGAATCCAAGAATGTATATCACGGCTACACATTGCACACACATCATTTTTCACATAATTTCGGACAACATGATCAATATTCACATAATTCCGAACATACATACATAAACATAATCATCACAAAAACACATTACATTCTTAATTTCGACCAGCAAACATACCCAACCTATGATTAGATGGGAGCTAGTGACAAGGACATGCAACGGGGAACAACCCTAGTTTTCGAAATAGATTCATCTGAAAATTAAGGGTCTCTTGGGAAAGGGAACAAGAGTAAGAAAACCCATACCTTATTTTGAAGTTCAAACCTTGAACTTACGGCTCAAAGCTTCTCCAAACACACGTTCAAATCCAACAGCTTCAACACCAACTCGACGGAAAAACCCCTCCCTTTTGCCTAACGTTTTTGCTTATGTTTTGATTATATTTTTTGTGTGAGTTCTTCAAATGTTAAGAACTTTAGTAATTTTTCTGCTTTTTTTGTACTTTTGTTTGGCAGAGAAACGTGAAAGTGAAGTGGAGAGACGTGAGAAAGATGAGCGTGACAGAGTAGTTTTAGGATTAGGAGTTTTAGTTTGGGAATTAGTCAAACTAGGACTCCTTATTAATTTAATAAAAATATGATTTTCCTTTTTCTTAAATCAGCCACTAAATATTAATTAATTAAATTAATTTATCAATTTAAATAAAAACAATTTAAATCATTGCTTCCAACTAGGTTCGAACCCGGGTGGAGCAAGACTTCACTCAAAGGCCAATTTTCGGCTCTCTCTCCCCAAAATGCCCCTCCACCTTATTAATTAAATAATTAATTACATATTTAGGGTAATTACAATACTACCTTTAGGCTGGAAAAAGACCATTTTACCCCTAGACCCTTCAAACCTAAGATTTTCCCTTTTTAAGTCTGGTAAAGATCATTCGAGTAAATCATCGTATTCGAGAGCCCCACATGGCTGGGCACAACCTTTTCTAGCTCAACTAACTCCCCAAGTTAGTTGGCTTGGCTGTAGCAAGGGTTCATCATAGGCATTCTAGACACATTAAGCATTACTTAGCATACCCATTTTTAGGGTTATTACAGTAAAGCTCATCATCTATGGGTTCTTCCACCGATAGAGTCCCCTAGGTTTCCCTATTTTGTGCAAAAGAAGCCCAATGAAGGTAGGGTTGATTCCAATGCATGAGCATGAGGTGGGTATGAGTCCAAAGGGTTTGATTCGGCCCATATATGGTTATATTGATGTTTATTAATAGTATTATGAAGAATTTAAGTGTATTCCTTGATTAATCCTAATTTCTAGATTATGTGGTTTAGGTTTTGAATGAGAAATTGATGATTCTTGTTAGATTCTGTTGACTAGTTTATATGTATAGGAGTTAATCAATAATAGAATTATGAAATCATGAATTAACCTAAATATATGCATGTATGATAGAAAGTGAATTGTATTTATTATAATTGGGACTTTATGATAAAGTATTCATATAATTGACTTATGACTATGGCATAGAACTAATGTGTCTTGAAATCTAGACTAGTATGAGGATTATGAAGTAAAGTTTTAATGTAGGGCTTGAAGTCATAATGTTGCTCACTAGGAAATTGTAGATAGAGTATAATATGATGAGTAGCTTGCATGTATGTAGAATTTCAAAGGTTAATCACCTAAAATGAATCACGCTTGTTAGAGTAGAATAGCTCGAGGTTGAACCTATGGATTCCCTCATGAATAGTTGAATTATGTATCTTCGGATGGTATATCTCGTGGTAGATTAGGATGGTCTACCCAATGGTAGCTTGGGATGGTGTGTCTCATGGTAGCTTGGTTTGGAGGAGTTATGCTCTCCCATGGTTAGCTTGATCTTGCATTGATAGAGTGATTTTCATGGTAGCTTACATTAGTAGTAGGAAAGGTAGCCTAGGATGGAGGATCGATACACTCCTAGGGTTAGCTTGGACTAGGATGACCAGAATACCTTCATGATAGCTTCACTTGGTTAGGCCAAAAACAGTTCATGGTAGCTTAGGATTTAGATATGTGGATCTCCTAAGATTAGCCTAGGGTAGAGGACTTATGATCCCCAATGGATAGCTTGCATCTACATGAACGTTTGCTTGGTGGAAAGGTTGGTATTCTTATATCCTTCCTTTGTTAGCTTTGATTGTATGTTATGTTGTTTTCCACAGTAGTAGGTCTATTAGGTTAGTATGCTAAGCGTAATAGACTACAATTTAAGGTAAGTTAACATGGATTAGGTTAGCCTAAAGGAGTATTTAGTATAAGTTGTTGGATAGTTGCTATAGTTCCCTTCCATGATATGAATGACTTAAGATGATAGTTCCTTGTAAGTATGAAGTAGTTCTATAGTGACACCGAGAGTTGATGAGAGTGAGTAGGGTGACTTCAAGATATGCCTACTGTGTCTGGTAGAAAGGGATGCTCCACATGAATTGCACAAGTGTGCCCTGAGGTGACCTAGGTGTATAGTGTCCTTATGTCATGAAGAACTTAGGTCTTAATTATGAAAGTGGATTATAATCAAGATTGATCAATAAGCGGTACTTAGCTTAGGTAGTAGAATGATATGCTACCTTGGCCTTGCAAAAGAATACTTGGAGGTGGCTTGGGAAGTAGTTCACTTGACTAGGAAAGTCTAAAGGTTAAGTATGATCTTATGAAAGTATTTATGTTGAATTATGCTATGATATTCATGCTATGATTATGTTATAATCTCTTATGATTATGTCTTATATTGACTAGCCCTTTGGGATATCTTATGTTTTATTTGTTAGATTCCTAACTTAGTAATTTTGTACTGACGTATATTGCCTGTATTTCTAACCAAATGTACGGGTTTTGGGGAGATTGAGTTCTTGTAGGCTAGGTTTCCAAGTTTGGAGAAGATTGAAGATTGGTGAGTCCTCATAGAATTCGAGGACAACACCCTTATGTTCCTTATATGTCATTTACTATGTTTTAGACTTTTTTTGGCTGCATCCCAAGAAATTATAACTCATGTATTTCGTAGAAGGTATTGATACACATGTTAGAAAGAGTTCCACTGTTATGAAATGATTTTCGTACAATGATTAAAGAAAAGTTTTAAATTCCCTCCATTTTTATATGATTTTATGTAATGAAGCTAAAAGGCTTGTATAAGACCTTTGAGAGGTCAAGTACGCTGCGTCACGACTTGGGGGTGTATCAGAGCATAAATTTATAAAATTGTCCTAGGATGTCTCAAAACCACGTCTAGTAGAGTATTACTCATCGGTGTGAGTCGTGACACATCTATGAGTAGGAGGCTATGGGATGCTTATGAAAGTCTCATTTCTTCATTCTCTTAGTCGTGCCATATAGTTTGGCTTTAGTAGGCCCTTTTTCTTATGTTTGCCAATGATTTTGGCCAGGTTATGGGTAACACTAGGGGTAATGCTAGGAGGAAAGTAAATGGAAATGGGGATCGAGAGATTCCTCCCCAAGTACAAGATCAAGTTCCTCCTCAAGTTCCTAATGACCATCCAATTGGGAATGTCACTCTAGAGGAGTTTAGAGCTTCTATGAATTTTTTGTCTCATGTCATGACGGCCCAAGACAATAGAGAGGTTGTGGCTCCGGAAAACCCTACAAGAGGAATGAGTGCTAATAGGATTAGGGAGTTCTTGTGAATGAACCCTCCAGAATTTGGTGGCTCCAAGGTGGAGGGAGTTCAAAATGTCTTCATAGATGAGGTTTAAAAGTCTCTTGCTGTTATGGGATTAACTGCTAGGCATAAAGCAGAACTAGCCACGTATCAATTAAAAGATGTGACCAAATTTGTTATGAGCAATGGAGAGATTCTGGTACGGTAGAGGCAGGCCCCACAGAGTTGGAGACTTTTATGTTGTCTTTCCTTGATAGGTTATTTCCTTGAGAATTGAAGGAGGATAAGTTTGACGAATTCATAAACCTTAAGCAAGGGAATTTGAGTGTTAAGGAGTATGCTTTGAAGTTCACTTTTTTGTCAATATACAATCCATCTTTTGTAGCAAGTCCTAGTGATTTGAGGAATAGGTTCATGACGGGGGTGTCTAAACTAGAAGAAGAAGAATGTCGTATGGTAATGATTGTTGATGATATGGATATCATAAGCGTCATGGTATTTTCCCAACAAATAGAAGAGTAATATCTTAACAAGGTGAAAAAGAGGACTAGGGTGTACAATGATGGGTCTGATGGGCATGGTCATTCTAAGAATCATAAAAAGTATTCTGAACAAGGTTATTCTGATGCTCCTAAGTATAAGGATGAGAGGGTGTCTAATCATAGACCACAAAGTAAAATTAATGAGTCCTTATAGCCTACTTGTTCTAGGTGTGGTAAGAGACATGAGGGTAGGTGTTTGGCAGGTAGAGATTGTTGTTATGGGTGTGGTTAGAGTGGATACATGAAGAAATAATGCCCTACGCCAAAGACTAATGTGAGGGAAGGCAAGCAAGTTGCTCCTAGTGATATGGAAGATGGTCCTCTAAAGAGGAATAGATTCTATGCTCTCCTATCCAAGGATGATTAAAAGTTATCTCCTCATGTCCCTTTCCTGTATGTGCTTTTTTGGTCATTTATGAAAATTTAGAGATTTCTTGTTTTTTATGACTTGGTATGATGGACTTGATGTTGTCCTTATGATGATATTGGTTATGAAGGTATGTAGGCCTTTCTATAATCGATGTTTTTGCATTGTGTTGTCTCCTGATGTAGCAACTTAGTCTATGTGAGCATGTTATAGCTAGGAGCTGTTAGATTCTCCTTGAAAAATTAGTAACATGTTTCTTTCATGCATTTTGAGTATGTTAGCTTGGAATTGGAGTTTTCTTGGTTGGGTGTGTGTGCATTTAGAAATAATGCATACACAATGGGCTGCTAGTCTTTATTCCTGGATTTTCCCCTTGTTACGACCCGAAATACCCCTTAAAAGTTAGAGTACGACACGAAATGCCACGTCATAATACATAGTTAGACTCTAAGTCTCTTTGACATCTTAGACCTAACATCATTAGAATAGTTTAGGGACACGACCCTTAACAACATAAAAAACAAGTCTAGGCTATTACATCAACTGAAGGAAACATCTTCACATAGGCAACCCTTGAACATACCGTTCCCTTTACTTGAACTTGGGAGATCTATCTTAGCTCTTCACTTAGGAGACATCCTATAGCCATAACCACCTACACTTTCTGTAAAAACGATGAAGAAGAATGGGATAAGTATAAGAATGCAATCAGAATGGCAACCATGCAAAAACATGCATTTAAAGAGGATATTTCATTTGAAATCATGCAACATGTCTTTTTAGTAAACTTCATGAACATTGGCCCATATAAGCACAATATAGTTCACATACAACATATAGACGTGTATGCTAATCATAATAGCACATAAAGCCATTTATCATAATTTGAGGCATATTCAAAACATACAATACATTACCTTTCTTTTATATTACTTCTTCCCTTAAGTAACCCTCAAGTGTACTTAGCACAATATATCACCTTAAGGTAACCTTACAATAGCCTTTCATAATATGATTCATAACACAACCACATATATTCATAAGTATTACACACCTCATAGACATCAATTTAACATAAGTACCATCACCTAACACAACTCCTAAGTCACACTAGTGCAATGTGTAGGTAGCATACCATAATACTATTTCCACCAAGTGTACCTCACAAGTCACCCTATACTAGGCATAACATACTTAACAAGTCATAACACTTTCATTTATAACTAGACATAAGGCCACATATTTCATAGAATCAATTAGGACTCTTTCCTTTACTACAACCTCAGTCATAACTCAGTTTGTTCATACCATAAGTAAATCACCATCATAATTCTTTCACAAGCTTAATTGTGCAATGTACACATGGAGTCCCATACAACCACATATACTAAGTGAACTCATTCATAATATACAAGAGTAACTCACATTCATAGTCATAATTCATGTCTTGACATAACAAGGTCACTTAACATGCATTCATACAAGTCATACATAACATAAGTCTATATTTCATAAGAGGCTCAATCCTATACTTTCTTGAAATCATCTAGTGAAATGCATACGTATGGTCAATAGTCCTCCCTATACTAAGTACACTTCTCAAGGAATTTGATTAGAATTCATATTCTTATCTTAGTTCATTTTTTAACTTTCGGGAGATATATCCATAAACAACATAGAACATGTGAGCTACATGGAATCGGTGTTCTACTCCCACACCTAAAAGAGAGGGTACTAATTGCGAAGGTAGGACCTTCATACAAATTAGCTATTCTAGTGGATCCACTAAGCTAAACCTACTGGGCAAGTAGTTATGGAATAAGGAGATCTCTTCTAGAAACTTTGACTTTCTAACGTGGAGGTTTCCATCTCACGAGACAACATCTAGGTTGGGAAATCAGACTTACTAACGTTAAGGTTCTCTTTGTGGGAAGCCGGACTTACTAACGTGAAGCTCCCACTCTCATTTGTCAGGTTCACTTATTGCTAAGCTTAAACTCCCCTTTTAAACATAATTTAGCCTTTAGATAACATTATTTCATAAGGATTAGGCTTTAGGAACTTACTCCCTCATAAACCATATAGCTCAAAGGTATCTAAGATGATAATGACCTTTCATCATAGAACCTACAATATGTGAGAATGTCCTTTCACATAATCATATCATATTCATATTGTAGTCTAGTTTAGAGTATAGATGAGTTATACCTTTCAAGAGACTCACTTATTTATTACACTACCATTATCATACTTCATTCATTCATACATGCATGTGTGTGTGTACATATATGTGAGATCTAACTTCACATAAACACCTTTAGACACACATGTTCATAACTTCATTAATCATATACTGTACATGCATAGAAATAGGTAATGATGCATAGGAGAATCATCATTTCCTTAGTCATCATGAATCTATCCTATTCATAGATATGCATGAAGTTTGTGCGTATATTGGTCAACATGATCACATATTGGCTATAACATAACATTGAGGAAGCCACCCTCTAAAGATCACAACACATGTAGAACATTCTTTCAAGTCTTGAATCAAACGCATCTAGAGTATTTAAGACTATAGACTACACACACTCAAATTACATCATAGGAGGAAAGTACATATTCAACAGTAGAATAGAAGACTCTTAGTATACATCGATCACTCATTCATATAGGGTTCATATAGTGTTCATATAGGTAGGGGTCATGCTAGAAGGATATTCTTCATCACTAGCCATAGAGACCACACCTTACCCTAACATGATCATCACACATGTACATATAACATCATCCCTACACCTAGGTCATGCAACTAGTTTTGAGGGCTATTCATATACATCACATAACATCAATTCACTTAGAACATGATATTATAATTAGGGCTAAATCCTTCAACTTCCTAAACATGTAAATCATCATATCAATTCATCTTGCATCTAATTCCTTCAAGGCCATGATAATAACACATAAACATGTACAAGAATGTAAACACTGCCACCATAAGTGGACCATACCAATCATCATAAATTATTATACATTCTAAGCCATTAAGAGGAAAAGAGGTCAACTTACCAAATCTCCAGGATAATGATAATCTTGATCAATTCCAAACAATTCAAAATCAATTGACATAATGGAATATAGAACTAGTAATTCATAATAATTTAAACATAATTTAATCATCATATAATCAAGATCACAAGATCCACATTACAGGCCAATTTGAGAAATTAGGAGGATCATGGGTTCTTCATAAAATTAGATTGAAATTCGTAATCAAAACAGTAAATAAACATAAATCCATCATTAGAATGAGATTGAGATCAATTTGACAATGAATCCATGGCTAGATTGAAAATTGGGAATTTTCGTCTTTGAATCACTTTTGAAAATCATTGATTGAACTCCTTAGATGGAAGATTAACTAAGGATCAACGATAACACAAAAATTAAGGAAGAAAGCTCCAAAAATCTACCTACATAGCTTGTTCTTGTGTTTGGTCTTCAATGGAGGTTTTGGGGTTATCGAAGAGAAGAAGATTTTCGGATTTTTTATTTTCTTATTGGGTGTTGGGATTTCTACCTGGGAAAGGGTTAAATAGTTCTTTAAAACAGCTTATAACCGCTTACCAAATTACCCAAAACACTCCTATACTTTAATACATGTCATACTTACCTTTCATTTTTGGAGTTTTCGTCGGGGAACAAGTCCGCGTCACGGAACTGTTCCCACATGATTTTTGGAATTAATTCTTTGGGCAGTAGAGTCTGCATTGTGTCCGCGACGTGGACCAAACTTTTTGCCATGGGAGACCCTAGTCCGTGACGCGGACCAGTTTAATCTATGAACAAAATCTTGCTCCCTTTGGCAGTTTGTTTGCCAAAGGATGTGTCCTCCTCAAGTACCCCTAGGGCAATCCTTGGTTCGACCCTAAAAAGGTTCATTTAGATGTTAGGGTTATCCCCACTGACTTAAATCTCCAAACAACACATAAAACATGTCAAGACACTAGAACACACTAGCACGTCTAAAGGCAAACTTTAGAACGTCTTGGACATTTTTGACATTTGACCTCAAAACTAGTTAAAATCAAGTATATACACTGTAAAACACTTAATTAACATGTTATTAACAAGTTTAGACTGATGCGAGACTCTTGCTACCTTAGATCATTTTGAGGGTCGTTACAATATCCCCCACAACACCCCCCAGAAATTCTATGACCTAGATTAGAGCTTCACATAATTAATAATTATTATTTTAGATCTAAATAAGTGAAATAAACTTATCTAAGAAGTGTTAGAACCAAAATGCTAAGAAACGACCATGATGTCTGGAAACTCGCAAAATTAAACTACTGAATGTCCTTAGGTCTTGGGAAGGTTTGAGAGTGTTGTATGAAATTTAAAACTGGTAAAAAGGCTTCACATACGTAAAATAATGTATGAAGGGTCTTAAAGTCCAGGTTCGACCCTCCAAGGATCGTCCGGACCCCACTTTGGACCAAGCAAGCTGCCAAGAGGCAGCAACTTTTGTGCATGGAAGGAGCTAGTCCGCGTCGCGGACTTGGAACAGCGAAAGATAAAATCTTGGTCTACCATGCGGGCACATAGAGGACTTGTCTGGTGAATTTTTATTTTTGGTAAACTTGGGGAATAGCTCCGCGACGCAGACTTGTTTCCCGACGAAAAATGTGAAATTTAAATTCGAGTTTGACTTCATTAAATAGTCAACTTAAGTGAGGGGTCTTTTGGGTATTTTATGGGAAGTTTATAGATTTATTTTCCATCAGTTTTCCATAAAAAATCACACACTAAAACCAAAATCCCAAGATAAATCCCAAAAGTTCTCCCTTCTCTCTAAATTCTCTCTCTACATTGAAGATGCTTTGATGCTTGGAGAAGAAGACCAAATACCTCAAGTTTCTACTCAATTTCGTGTTTATTCATCTTTAAGGTATGGTTTATTTCACTCTTGGGATCCTATTCCCCAAGAGGTCCCTCCAAAAAGATGATTTCTAAATCTCCCAAAACTAGGGTTTTTCCTCTCACATTGGTCTTCTTTGAGAAATGAAATTATGAATCAATTGTGATGAATTATGATAAATTTATGTTTTTTAATTATATGTTGATGGTTAATTGATAATTTCCTATGATATTTCTCTAGACCAGTGTCCTTCCCCCAATTGCATTAAACCCGTGAATTGATATGGTGAATTATGAAGATCATAAACATGTAGATTGACTACATTGTTGTTAATTATGTAATTTATTTTTGAATTTACCTTGTTTATGTGATTGTTTATGTATTCTTCATAATGGAATTATGAAGGTTCATGGAAGGGGCAAGAATGGTATGTTTATTGGTTCACGTTGGATTCAATTGTTAATTATAAGTTACTTAGATAGTAATGCTTTTATGTCTAATGTGTGGTTATGATGTGATGTTATGTATTCCTCGTCCTTAACCAGAAGACATTGAATTAGACATGAATTATGTATGCATGTTATGATACGAATATTATATGATTGAAAGTAGTTTGTCGTGATTATAATAAAGTTAAGTGAAAGGTTTACTCACTTGTGAAGTGGTGTCTAAAGTGAAAGGATTGTTCTCTCTTATGATAACCTATGAGCTAATATTATAAGATGTTTACATAGAGGTATAGAGGAGGCTAATGTGAACTTGTATGATGAAATATTATGATTACAAAATGGAATAATTGCTTAGCACTGAAAGGGCATGTAAATGAGATCGAGGTCTCACGTTAGTAAGTATGGCCTCCCACATGTGTTTCTTCTCGTTAGTAATTCCGGATTCCCAAGATATGTGTTGTCTCATGGGATGGAAACCTTCACATTCAGTAAGTCAAGGTCTCTAGCAACAATCTCGTTGACCCTTAACTATGTGCCCACATAGGACTCTAGCTTAGTGGATCCACCTAGATAGCTATGTATGAATGGTTGCATCTTAGGCAAGTGTTAACCCTCTCTTTTAAGTGTTGGAGTAGAACACCTGATTCCATGTAGATCACATGGTCTCATGTCGGTTATTGCACTTATTTTCCTTATGTAAAAGTAAATGAACAAGTTAAGTATGTGAACTCTTATTAGGGTTGTGTTTTGTGTTAAAGGTTACTACATAGTGTGAGGTAGGGTATGAGACTTCTCTTAAACATTGCACTTGAGGGATCCTAAGGTATGGTTCTAGTAGTGTTCTCTTATGATTATGCTTATGATTATGATTATGATTATAAGCTATGAGTAGTATGGATAAATGAAACATGCTATGAAAATATGAGAATATGTTGTAAGTATGAAGTGGGTTGCTTAATGTGATACTTAGATTTGGATAGGGTTATGGGGGTATATACTTGGCATTGCACAAGTGTTTCTTGGGTTGTTTACTTGGTTTGATTGATATTATGTTGAATATACTTACTATTATTTTATACATGTGCATGTAAGTTAAATAGATAGAAAGCATGATTTTGACTAAAATGTCTTTTTCTCATGCATTGATGATTTTTATGCATAGGAACAATACTTAATACATGTGGTTTTTACTAACCCATATTATCTTCCTTTTCCCAAACGTTTTAGGTTCGGGCAATTGAGGATATTTGTGGTCATTGCAAAAGATGACTAGGATCTTTCCTAAGTCAATTTTTGAGTCCTCATGAGTTTCGAGGATAGAGTCATTCATCAAGCCTTACTAGTTTTTTCTATAACTTTAGACAATTGTTACATTCTCATGTTGAGACTTCATTTTAGCCTATATGGGCATATTGTAATAGACTAAGGGTTATGCCTAAACTATTGTGATTCATTCTGTACATGGTTATATGTGAGATGAACTATTCCACTATGTTGTTGTTAGACGTTAAAAGAGAAGCTGATGTAAGCTTCATAAGCGAGGGCTCTATGTAAACCCCATAAATGGTATGCAGGAAGTCTTCCGCATTTTCTGTACCGATGATGTGCTATGACGAATGCTAAGGCCTTTTTTATGTCTTCTTTTAGGACAATGACGTCGGTTACACCTAGGGGTTACTTTGGGTCATAAAAAACTTGGTATCAGAGCATGAGGTTAAGTAATCTTAGGATTGATGTCTCACTAAACCATGTCTATGTAGGTTATTATTCATAATTTTGAAGTGCGCCAAACTTATGAATGAGAGACTATGTGATACTTAGAAACTTTAATTCTGTTGTTATTCCTTAGTCGTGCCTAGAAGTCATAGCTCTATTTAGTCCTTTCTTCTAATCCTGTTATTTTCCTTATAGGCAATGAATACAAGGAGTAACAATGCTTTAAGGGCCAGATAAAAGAATTTGAATGAGGTGGTTCCCCCTCAAGCTCCTCAAAACCCTCAAGTTCCTATTGAAGAAGGTGTTATTTCTAATGTTGAGATAAGGTCGGCCATTCATAACTTGACTGAAGTGTTGGCTACCCAAGTTTCTAGGGATGCAAGGGTGCAACTAAATCAACAATGTTAACACCACCGCTTTAAGGATTACGGATTTCACAAGGATGAATCCCCCCCACTTTCAATGATTCTAAGGTGAAGGAGGACCCACAAGGGTTCATTAATGAAGTGTTCAAAGTTATTGATGCTATGGGTGCTCAACAAAAGGCGTAAATAGTCACCTACAAACTCAAAGATGCAGGTCAAGTGTGGTATGAGCAATGGAAGGATGAGAGAACAGTTATAGAAGTCTGGATTACTTGGGGATCTTTCAAGACAGCTTTCCTTGATAGGTTCTTTCCCTTGGAATTAAGGGAGAGAAAAATGCAAGAATTCATCCACCATCGTCAAAGGGGTATTAGTGTGAAGGAGTATAGTCTCAAGTTCACTCAACTATCAAAGCATGATCATGGTTGCGGACTCTGGGGCCAAGATAAACCAATTTGTCATGGGGATATCTGATCTTGTAGTTAATGAATTTAGGTCAGCTATGTTGATTCCTAGCATGGAAATCTCTCGTCTCATGGTTCATGCCGAACAAACTGAGGCCAAAAGTATAAGAAAGTTGGTAGAGAGTTGAAGAAGGTGAAAACCTAAGAGGGGAATTCTTCTAAGAATAGGTTTGGGGTTCAAGACAAACCGAGGTTCAAGAATATGTTTTCCAATCAAGGCCCTACTAATGCTCCAAGGTTCAACAAGAATAATCGGTTTACTCCCAATCCCCAAGAGGGAAAAGGTGGTAGATCTTATGTTGATAAGCCTCTTTGTGGGAAATGTGATAAGAGACATGAGGGTGAGTGCCTAGTTTGTAAGGGAAATTGCTATGGTTGTGGCAAGAGTGGTCATATGAAAAGAGACTTCCATGGGGTAAAAGATCAAGGAAGGGAAAATCCTCAAGCACAATCAAGTACCCCGAATCAAGAAGCTCCTTAAAAGAATCGCTTTTATGCTCTCCAATCCCGGGGTGACCAAGAGAGCTCACCCGATGTAGTTACGGGTATGTTACAATTATTTTCCTTTAAAGTATATGTTTTTCTTGATCTCGGAGCTACATTGTTATTTGTAAACCCTCTTGTAGCCATGAAATTTGAAATACTACCTGACATATTATACAAACATGTTTTGTTTTCTACCCAGTGGGTGATTCCGTGGTAGTTAGGAGAGTCTATAAAGGTTGTGATATTTCCTTGCCCAATAGAGATACATTTGTTGACTTGATAGAACTTGACATGATAGATTTTAATGTTATATTGGGTATGGATTTGTTGTATACTTGCTTTGCCTCTATTGATTGTAGGACAATGGTAGTGAAATTTCAATTCCAAATGAACCCTTTTTTGAGTGGAAGGGAGAAACTCATATTGTCTCTATCGCATATTTAGAGTTAGGGATATTGAATCTGAAGTCCCTCCCATAGGGTCGATATACGTTGTGAGGGAGTTTCCGGAGGTCTTCCCTGATGAGCTTCCTGGAATCCCTCCCGAGGGGGAAATTAACTTTGGTATATATCCATTACCGGATACACAACCTATTTCGAACCCTCTTTATCGGATTGCCCCAGCCGAGTTGAAGGAGCTAAAAGCTCAACTCAAAGATTTGTTAGATAATGCTTTTATTCGATCGAGCATATCTCCATGGGGTGCTCCTATGTTGTTTGTAAAGAAGAAGGATGGATCTTTGAGAATATGTATCGACTATCGTCAACTAAACAAAGTCACCATAAAGAATAAGTACCTAGGATTGATGACTGATTTGATCAACTACAAGGAGATAACTACTTTCCAAAGATTGACTTGAGATTAGGTTATCACCAACTTAGGGTTAGGGAGGTTGATATTCTGAAGACGACATTTCGAACAACACATGGTCACTTTGAATTCCTAGTTATGTGATTTGGTCTAACCAATGCCCCGGCGGCTTTCATGGACTTATCAATTGAGTTTTTACAATGTATCTTTATTTGTTTTTGATTGTCTTTATTGATGATATTTTAATATACTCGAGGAGTGAGGACGATCATATGAGTCATTTGATCATAGGTTTTGCAAGTTCTCAAGGTTAACCCACTTTTCACTAAATTTAATAAATGTGATTTTTTGTTGAGGTTGGTTGCGTTTCTTGGCGACATTGTCTCTAGTGATGGGGTAGAGGTTGATCCGAGAAAGACTGAAGTGGTCAAGAATTGGTCAAGACATTTGAATCCTACCAACATCCAAAGTTTTCTAGGGTTGGCCGATTACAATACGAGGTTTGCTGAGGGATTTTCTTCCATCGCATCTCCATTAATGGCTTTCACCTAAAAGAAATCAAAGTTTTAATGGTCGGAACCATGTGAAGAGAGTTTCCAATTATTGAAGGATAGACTCACCTACGCTCCGGTATTGACTTTACCGAAGAGTATCGAGGGGTTTGTGGTTTATTATGATGCCTCCCGAGTCGGTCTAGGGTGTGTACTTATGAAACATTGCTAAATCATAGTGTATGCCTCTAGCAACTCAAGCCTCATGATAATAATTATCCAATTCATGACCTTGAGCTTGTGGCTATGGTATTTGCATTGAATATTTAGAGACATTATCTCTATGGAGTACATGTTGATATAATCACCGATCACAAAAGTTTACAATATGTCTTTACCCAACAAGATTTGAACCTACGTCAAACAAGATGGTTAAAACTTTTAAAGGACTATGACATGAGTGTCCTTTATAATCCTGGAAAAGATAATGTGGTAGCGGATGCCTTGAGTAGAGTGTCCGTGGGTAGTGTGACTCATGTGGTTGATGATAAGAAAGATTTAGTGAAAGAGGTTCATAGGTTGGATCGTTTGGGCGTTCGACTAGAAGACTCTTCAAAGGGTGGTTTCATGGTTCGCCACAACTCCGAGTAGTCTTTAGTGGTTGCGGTGAAATACAAAAAACACCTTGATCCTCTATTGATGGATTTGAAGGAAAATGTCCTTAGTAAATCTAATAAGTCGTTCTCTCAAGGATAATATGGGGTGCTTAGGCACCAAGGAAGTTTTTGTGTACCAGATGTCGATGATTTGAGGGAATTGATCATGGAAGAGGCTCATGGCTCCCGATATTCCATTCACCCGGGTGCCACAAATAAGTATTGTGACTTAAGATAAACTTATTGTTTGAATGGTAAGAAAACGGACATATCGGATGTTGTTGCTAAGCATCCAAATTGCCAACAAGTAAAAGCCGAGCATCAATGGCCGGGTGACCTAACCCAAAATATAGACATTCCAACATGGAAGTGGGAGTACATTAACACGGACTTCGTAGTTGGGCTGCCTCGTACTCGAAGGCCACATGGCTCAATTTGGGTCATCGTGGATAGATTGACCAAGTCGGCACATTTTTTACCATCAAAGTCACTTATTCAGCAGAATACTATGCCAAATTGTTCCTCAAAGAAATAGTGAAGTTACATGGAGCCCCTTTATACATTATTTTGGATAGAGGCACTCAGTTTACCTCCCATTTTCGAAAAGATTTCCAAATTGGGATTGGTACGAATGTGAATCTTAGTACCACTTTTCATCCCAAGATGGATGGTCAAGCGGAACTCACTATTCGAACTCTTGAAGATATGTTGAGGGCATGTGTCATTGACTTCAAGGGTAATTTGTATGACCACCTACCTTTGATAGAGATCTCCTACAACAATAGATACCATTCGACTATCTCTATGGCACCCTTCGATGCACTTTATAGGAGGAGGTGTAGATCCTCGGTTGGGTGGTATGAGGTAGGTGAGTTTGCTCTACTTGGTCCCGATTTGGTGTATGAAGCCCTCGAGAAGGTACGAGTTATAAGGAATAGGCTGAAAACTGCTCAAATTAAGCAAAAATCTTATGCAGACAATAGAAAGAGGGTCCTTGAATTTGAAGTAGGAGATTGGGTCTATTTGAAAATATCACCCATTAAAGGGGTGATGAGGTTCAGAAAGAAGGGGAAATTTAGTCTACCGTATGTGGGGCCGTGTGAATTATTTAAAAGAGTCGGGAGTGTGGCTTATGAGGTGAAATTACCCGATGAGTTGGCCATGATTCACCCGATATTCCCTGTTTCCATGATTAAAAAGTGTATAGGGGACCCGGTTTCCATTCTTCCTCTAGAAGGTTTAGGGGAAAAGAGAACCTTTCTTATCAAGAGGTCCCGGTTTAGATCTTGGATCGTCAAGATAAGAAATTATGTTTCTCCGTAAAAGTTCTATGGATGAACTACCTTGTTGAGGGACCTAAATGAGAGGACATGGCCGATATGAAGTCCCGCTATCCTCACCTTTTCCCTCTTACTCGTAGTCAAGGCTTAAGGTTAGTAGTTACCGCATATGATAATTATAAATAATGTTGAACTTATCATGTTTTGCTAATATGTGCAAATTGTAATAGAAATTCATGCCTAAGTTGAGTTTTCTTGAAACATGTTTCTTATGGTTAGCTTTCACTTAAGTATGTGTTGTGCTATATGTATGTATGAAAATTCTATTGAGCATGATTGATGTTGTTATGATAAGAAATCACCATGTAAAACTCTTGATTTCCAAAATGATCTCATATTGAAATGGAGAAGGTAGTTACTCCTTATATGATGTAAAAAAGTTGAACTGTTATATGTATTATGTTGTGGATTTAGTTCCTATGGGTTAATGCTATAATTATGTGTTGAAAAGAGTGAAGAATTTCTCCAATGATCTGTGACTCATTTTATATATATTTTTGTTTGTTGGGCTTCTATTTTTGAGCCTCTTCTTCTTATAAATGTCTAAAGGTGTCATTCCGGGACGAATGTTCCTAAGGGGGAATGGGGGGGGGGGGAGTATTGAAACACCCCGAAAAATATATGACCTATATTAGAGCTTCCCATATAGAATAATGATGATTTTAGACCTAAATAATTGTAATAAACTTGTCTAATAAGAGTTAGAACCAAAACGCTAAGAAACGACCATGACGTCCGAAACCTAGCGAAATTGAATTAGTGAACATCCTTAGGTATTGGGAAGGTTTGGGAGTGTTGTATGAAGTCTAAAACTTGTAAGAAGGCTTTAAATAGGTAAAATCATGTGTATAGGGTAAAATTGTTCAGTTCCGACCACCCAAGGATCGGCCGAGGGGTTCGCGAAGGGTCCCCACTTTGGACCAAGCAAGTTGCCACGAGGCAGCATCTTTTGTGCATGAAGAGAGCCAGTCCGCGTCGCGGACTTGGCACACCCAAATCCCAAAGCTTGGTCTGTGACTCGGTCACATCGCTGACTCGTCTGGTTCAAAAAATATTTTTGGAAATCATGTGGGAACAGATCCGTGACGCTGACTTGTTTCCCGACGAAAAATGTGAAATTTAAATTCGAGTTTGACTTCATTAAATGGTAAATTTAAGAGATGGGTCAAGTAGGTATTTTATGTGATGGTTATATATTTATTTTCCATTGGTTTTCCCTCACAATCACTTACTCAAATCAAAACCCCAAAGGAAATCCCAAAAACTCTCCCTTCTCTCTACATTCTCTCTACATTGAAGAAGACCAAATCCCTCAATTTTTTACTCAATTTCGTGGTGATTCATCTTTAAGGTATAGTTTCTTTCATTCTATGGATCATTTCCCCAAAAGGTCCCTCCAAAAAGATGATTTCTTAATCTCCCAACACTAGAGTTTTTCCTCTCACATGGGTCTTCTTTGAAAAATGAAATTATTAATCAATTGTGATTAATTATGATAAATTTATATTGTTTAAGTATATATTGATGGTTAATTGATGATTTCTTTTGATATTTCCCTAGACCCATGTCCTTCCCCCAATATCATGAAAACCTGGAATTTATATGGTGAATTGTGAAGATCATGAACATGTAGATTGACTACATTGTTGTTACTATTGTAATTGCTTTTTGAATTTACCTTGTTTATGTGATTGGTGATTCATTCTTTGTAATGAAAGTATGAATTCTCTTTGAAGGGGCAAGAAATGTATGTTGATTGGTTCACCTTGGATTCAATTGTGAATTACGAGTTACTTAGATAGTCACTACACCATTTTAGGCCTACGGCCACACTTATTCTGGACTACACTTATAAAGTGTTGCCCACAGTAGTTTTGGGAACGCTTTTAAAGCGTAGCCAAAATTTTTAACTTTTAGCTACAACTAATTTTGGCAACACTTCTAAAGTGTATTCTTTAATGGTATAAGTACACTTTATAAATAAGTGTTGTTAAAATATGATATAACTGGCAACACCTATTTACATATATGGCCACACTTCTAAAATGTCCTATTTTTATAATTGAAACAACAACACTTTATAAGTGTTGCCTTAAAAATTTTCACTAAAATATTATATTCCCCCAATATTTTTAACACTCCCTCCCATTTATATTGGCAAAAAACATTAAACATTAATAAAACATTTTGACTTCACTTTCCTCTTTCAGCTTTCCTTTTCACGTTTCTCTTTTCACTTGAAGAACTGGCCGGTTCCATTGTTCTGATACAAGCTGAAGAACTCAAGGTTCGTGGTGAAGATAGCTGAAGAACTGGTTCTCTTTACCGATACAAGCTGAAGAGTCGAAGAACTGAGCTGAATAGTTGAACGATTCCTTGAAGAGTAAGAACGATTCCTTGAAGAGTAAGAATGATTCTCTTTTCCAAAACTTTTTTGATATTTAGCTGAAGTTTTTAACTTTTAGTTGAAGTGGTAGTTCTAAAAAGTCTTCTTGTTAGCTGAAGTATTTGATTTTTCGTTTTGTGTATAGAAGAAATGAATATTTTTGGGTTGTTGACATGATGATGAACTGAAGCTAATTAGTCTCTCCGTCACACTTTTCTCTCAAATGTCTCACTGAAGAACACGATTTCAAAGAGATTTTGTCGGATTTGGGTTTATCAGGTAAGAAATTTCAATTTGAAAGTCTAAGTTTTAACTTTAGGGTTTTGATATTCTTGTGTTTTTATACAATTTTTGGGAGTGTGACTTGTATTTTAGTTTCATCAGTTGATTTTTGGGATTTCGGCTTTGAATTCGTTCGCTTGTATTCCGAGTCTCGTTGTGAAGTCACTACCTCCCCTGCTCGTGTTTGTTCCGAAATCGCTGCGCTTAGAAAGGTAATACCACTTTCGCTCGTATCACTTATTTCTTAAGGTGTGAGTCGTTCTTTGTCTGGAGGTTGTAAGTTGTGTAAAATGCTGAAAGTTGGAAATAAATCTTGGTCTGCTCTTAGTCTGAATCAATGGTGTTTTTCTCTGTTTGGGGGTATATTTTTTTACTTATTTTTCGTATGATTAGAAGTCTTTTTGACTTCATGAAGGTCTGAGCTGCTCTTTATTCTCTTTCTTTTGGTCTGGATGTTAGCCCTGTGAAGCCATTTGTGAATATTTATTTAGTTTTGATGATTGCGAATGGTTTGTTCATGTACTCGGTCTGATATGCAGGGGTCTCTGTTTGTCTTAGCTGAGAATTTTGCAACCGGGTGGCTTATAGGATTTTCTTTACCTTGTAGATTGGATGTCAACATCAACCCATTAGTTATTTGCTCTTCGATAGTCTTTCATGTATGTTTGTTTGTAGCAAGTTGATTTTTGAGAGCGTAGCTCGTATTTTCGCCTTCCTATATAAACCTCTTTTTCACTGTTAAGGGCAAGAAGAGTTAATTGTCGATAAAAGAGTTACATTTTCTAATTCGTTTCGCATATCATTTTTCTAAACTTTGTTCGAGTTCAAGATTCTGCTCGGATTCTCATTTGTCGTTAGTGTTTGAGTCATTTAGAAGGAGTTGATTACTTTGTGATTGTTGAAATTAAACAAATCACAAGTTACAACTGAAATTTCTAAGAACGGGAAGAAAGTGTCGAAGATCGTGAACATCGAAGTGAGTCCTATGCATGTTCAGTAGGCGAGATACATTGAATTACCACTTCAAAGCATTTGAATCAGTAAGTATATATCATGTACATAGTGCGTTCAACTTTTTTTATTCCTCTTCTATTCCTTAATAACTTGTTTTAACTTTCATTGAACCTCTTTAAGTTCATTTTTAGCATCACAACTTGTTCTATGTCTTGCACTTAGTAAATTCAGGTGATTGAGGACATGTCCTTGTTTTGTAGTTTGTCTAGGAGTAACTATTTCAATGAGTGTTGAATGTGTCTAATGAATTTGCCTGAGTCTTGCAGACAGAGTTTGAAACACTGTATAGGGAGATGGCTTCGCAATTTGAATATAATTTGAAACACTGTATAAAGCTATTAATTCCCAATTACGGTGATGTAGCTATATTGTTGGTTATAGTTCATGAATCATTGTTTATATTGTTTATTTGGCAAGTTGATGCAGGGTCAACTTTCTGGCCTTGTCGTTGATAAAAATAGAGTTGATGTTTTTCATCCTATGATTGGATATTTGCTATCATTTGATCTGAGCTGACTCTTTTATCATTCATGTTTTGTATGTTCACTGCAGAATGTAGAGACATCACTGATATCTATAACTAGTACTCCATCATCACAGTAAACTACTTCAATGAGAACTCTCCACCAACTGATGATCCAACATATATTTCATCTCTCGGATCTGCTGTGTACAAAGCAATGTCAAAATCAAATAGTAATGCAGTGTGGTTGATGCAAGTATACTTCTTACTCTTACCACTAATACTCTTACTTGGCTACTGATTTGTTTAATGATAGCATAACATGAGCTCTATGTGCTCTGTTTTAAATTTTGACATCTTAAAACAAGTAGTATATAATTTTTTTTGGAAGTAAACAACATAAGAAATATGAGCGCAGTTCCTCTATTTTTATTTTATAAGATGAGAATTATGGTAAATGCTTCAGTAAAATCTTATACAACTTGCCTGATCCAGATTTGATTTTAAATTTAGTGATAAAATCTTATACAACTTGCCTACTTTACACTGTGTTACAAGTTTGTGTTCCTAATTTTAGAACTTGGAAATTAAACCGAATAGCTGTAGGATCTTCATAGTCGAATGATAGAAATTTCACTCTAAAAATCAATAGTTTTTGAAAGCAAAACAGAATCGTTGTGCAAGCCATTGTATTGTTTTAGAACCTTGTGTTTGCAGGTTATATAGTATATTTTACTTTGGCTTGGACTGATATTATGTTGACTAGATAGGTCTGCATAATTGTATGGTAATTGATATATTATGATATTTGTGTATATATTATATTATGGTAATTGATATATTATGATATTTGTGTATATATTATATTATGGTAATTGATATATTATGATAAAATGTCCAAAGCATTCAAATATCAAAGGAATTCAACCTGTAAAATCATCTAGTGTTTATTAGTTTTTCTCAATAATATGCAACACAACATTAACACATCTAGAAATGTTAGAATTGTGCAATTTCAAGAATGAAGTTACTTCCTCTCTCCCCATATATATATATATATATATATATATATATATATATATATATATATATATTGTTGTCTTACAGCGAATTATGCTCGAATTATGCACTTTCTGAGGCTTTATTGTTATGAATTTGTTTGGCTTACTGGGAACTTAGGCATATTAAATACATGTTTTTTGTCACCAACTTATAATTTTATATTGAATGTGCAGGAAAATTTCGGTAATTAAATTTGAATTGTGTCCAGAAGTAAACTCGATCTATTGTAGTGAACGATGAAGAGTTTTTGCACAAACATATCTTATATGTTTGAATGCATTTGGCTTTGTGGAATTAATTGATTGTACAGAACGATGAAGAGTGGTTTTTGTGTAATTTATTTGGTTATGTACTATTGTTATGAACGATGAAGAGTTTTTGTACAAGTCATGTTTCTTGAAGATTATTTGAATTATATAGCTTCGATTTCATTATTAGTTAATTTTTTTCATTAGGTAACTTATATATTTAAATATGTTATTATTGAATATATGCAAATAAAAATTATTATTTTTAAAAATAAAAATTGGGGCTACAAAATTCTACACAAGATAGCCACACTTCAAAAGTGTTGTCGTAGGACATCCAAGAAAAGTTACACTTTATAAGTGTTGTTTTAGATGCAATATAAAAGGCAACACTTTTTAAGTGTGACCATTAACAAAGCAAAGGCAACACTTTTAAGTGTAATATAATTAAAAAAAGGTGTTGCTAATGAATCACTCCAAAGCGTTCCCTTATACCTCTTTGGCCACGCTTTATAAGTGTAGCTGTGATGGCAACATTTAAAAAGTGTTGCTTAATGTCAAAGGTTACGCTTCTTTTGGCCACCCCTTAGAAAGCGTTGCTTAAAGTCCAAAAGTGTAGCCTTTTGTCAATGGCCACACTTTTTGGTACTTTAGGCTACACTTTACTGGTGTGGTCGTAGGCCTAAAATGGTGTAGTGAGTAATGCTTCTATGACTAATGTGTGGTTGTGATGTGATGCTATGTATTCCTCATCCTTAACACTAAGTCATTGAATTAGACATGAATTATGTATGCTTGTTATGATACGAATATTATATTATTGAAAGTAGTTTCTCATGATTATAATAAAGTTAAGTGAAAGGTTTACTCACTTGTGAAGTGGTGTCTAAAGTGAAAGGATTTTTCTCATTATGATAACCTATGAGCTACTATAATAAGATGTTTACATAGGGTTCTAGATGAGGCTAATGTGAACTTGTATGATGAAATAATATGATTACAAAAGGGAATAATTGCTTAGCACTGAACGGGTATGTAAATGAGATGGAGGTCTCATATTAGTAAGTCCGGCCTCCCACATGGGTTTTTTAACGTTAGTAAGTCCGGATTCCCAAGATATGTGTTGTCTCATGAGATGGAAACCTTCACATTCAGTAAGTCAAGGTCTCTAGCGACAATCTCCTTGACCCTTAACTATGTGCCAACATAGGAATCTATCATAGTGGATCCACCTAGATATCTATGTACGAATGGTTGCATATTAGGCAAGTGTTAACCCTCTCTTCTCGGTGTGGGAGTAGAACACGGATGCCATGTAGCTCACATGGTCTCATGTCGGTTATTGCACTTATTTCCCTAATGTAAAAGTAAATGAACAAGTTAAGTATGTGAACTCTTACTAGGGTTGTCTTAAAGGTTACTACATAGAGTAAGGGAGGGTATGGGACTTCTCTTACACATTGCACATGTGGGATTCTAAGGGATGGTTCTAGTAGTGTTCTCTTATGATTATGATTATGATTATGATTATGTTGATAATCCATTAGTAGTATTGATGTATGAAGCATGAAAATATGAGAATATGTTGTAAGTATGAAGTGGGTTGCTTAATGTGATACTTAGCTTTGGATAGAGTTATGGAGCTTTATCCTTGGCATTGCACAATTGTTGATTGGATTTTATACTTGGTTTGATTTATATTATGTTGAATTGAGTTACTATGCTTTTATATATGTGGATGGTTGGATAAACTAATTGAAAGCATGATTTTAACTAAAATGTTTTTTCTCATGCATTGATTATTTTTTTGCATAGGAGCCACACTTAGTACATGTGGTTTCTACTAACCCATATTTTCTCCCTTTTTCCCAAACCTTTTAGGTTCGGGCCATTGAGGAGATTCGTGGTCATTGGAGAAGAAGACTTGGATCTTTCCTAAGTCAATTGCTGAGTCCTCATGAATTCCGACGATAGAGCCACTTATCAAGCCTTATTAGTTTTGTCTATGTCTTGAGACAATTATTCCATTCTCATGTTGAGGCTTCATTTTAGCCTATATGGTCATACTGTAATAGACTAAGGACTATGCCCAAACTATTGAGATTCATTCTTTAGATGGTTAAATATGAGATGAACTATTAGACTATATTGTCGTTAAATGTTAAAAGAGAAGCCTATGTAAGCTTAATAAGTGAGGATTCTATGTTAACCCCATATACAATATGCGAGAAGTCTAAGTATACTTAACTATATAAAAAAGTTTTAAATTTTCCACATTTTCTTTACCTAAGATGTGCTATGACGAATGCTAAGGGCTTGTCTATGTCCTCATTGACGACAATGAACCTAGGGGGTACTTTGGTTCGTAACACCCACTTAGAGCAACATTCGTCCTCGAATGACACTAAAACACTTCCAAGGAGTCAAGAAGCACTTCCAGCAGCTCGCAAAACACACAACATGTTATCACATAATAGTAAATGCACCACACTTACAAGGAACACCAACCTCTTACAATCATGACACTAAAGCAACGTAATCAAACATGGACTACTTCTACAATTCTTTCCATGCATACATACGTCTTCATATTATTTTCCTCTGGAGGAACTACCTTCTCCAACTTTAAGCATGTTCATTATTTCATCACAAGGTTTGACATACAATGGATTTCAATTGCACAAATAGGCATAATCCACACTTCGACTCATGAGAAAATTTTGAACAATTCATTTATTGCAGAAGAATTATGAATAATGTAGATCAACTACAATCCTATTGTCTAGACATAATACCATCAAGGTAATATATGACATTTCCATGCTTATCTTTGTTCAAAGGGAAACTACCTTCTCCTAATCACTACATATACACATTGAATCATAGAGTTCATATTAAAGCAATGCATAGAGGTTGATTCATATTAACGAGGACTTGTTTACTCCAAACCACATTATGCTTATACTTCTTTCCTTATGAGGTCAACATGGTAGGTCACACCAAACACATCACAACATTAGGGAGTAAATTTATAGCTTTCTATTTCTAGTACATCACTAGCTTTCATAAACATGCATCATTTAGGGAGATTTATCACAATTTATAGGCACACAAAAATACATAGGCTAGACAAACCATCACTTCTCAAGAGTGATCCTATAGTAACACTTATCAATAAAAGCAACACATTATTCAAAGAGATTCATCATTTCTTATTTAAAGGAGACTCAATTTCTCACTGTGGGGCCAAACACCACACATTTACTGTTACATCAAGCTTGTTCATACAAGCCATCTCATTAAGTCTAATGCACGTTTAATATGTCAAAATGCACAACAACATGATAAACATGCAATTTGTCAAAATCCCTTTTTCATGCAATAAGGTCCTTTTGTAAAATGCACAACATAGTGTAATTTAAGACATGTATAACATATAGAGAACATGCAACTTATTCTTTTACACAAGACTCCTATCATGAACAATCTACAAGGAAATCTTTGGTTTAAAGCTTTAGTGAGAATAAAAAGAAAATATAGGGATATCAACAACCTTACCACTCAATTTATCATCCCCTACTTAGGGTAAACCCATTAAAGAGAAACTCATCTCAACTCTAGGGGAACTTCTGCTTTCTAACCTTATTAACTAATAACATCATCCCTCTCTTGGGAAAAAATCTTATGAACACCCTTCTCACCATCACCTCAAAGTGATTTTCAACCTAGAAAGTTTCTAGGGAACTCAACATAGAAACATCAAGGGCACTCAAAATCTTACAATCTAGGCGCATTATCCCTCTCTTGGGGTAAGCCTAATCACTTCATGCCCTCAAACATCAGATCAAGGCAAGTCAAGATCAACTTACAAGGGTCATCACCTTTTGTGGAACCTTCCAACCAACCACGCCTAGGAATAATCTAGGCACTTCCTCAATTTACCATACTTAAATTAAATCTTAAAAGAAAACTAACTACTTCAAACTAGGTCAACCTCAACTCTCTCCTTCTCTTCAAGAGTTAAGGGGGGTACATACCATATATCCCCCAAAGCCACCTTAGGGTAACATACTTCCAAATTATGGAATAAAACCCTTTCTTCCCCTTTTTTCCACTCTTAGAATACGTTCATATATGGAATCATTAAATAGTCATAATGGTTCTCCCATTGACTAGAATACTTAACAATCGCCTTACAAGGCTCAACACACTATCTCCCCTCCTTAGGATAAGGCCTATTCAAAAAGTTCTAATACACACAAGGACAACTATGAAGCATTTCACATATACAAAGGCAACATTCATCTTCCTCACTATATACCATATTCTCCAAGACTTTTCAATCCTATATCATAACCTCAAACTATCATCCTACTATAAAAACTCGTTACAAGTTATAACTATATCATAACATAACTTTACTACATTATATCTCATCCCTCTCTATTAGTCATAAATTGCATCACATCACAATATCTCATATTCAACTTCACATAAAGTCAACAAGCCATAAAACCAAGGTAGGCATCAAAACTCACCTATTTCTCCCTCTAGCCTTGAGACATCATCCCAATCTAACCAATCACATCTAAAAAACCATTAGCCACGGAAATAAAAGAGAGAGATCATATAGAGTTCAGTTCTATGGCACAACATGAGAGTACTGAAAAAGAGAAAATCTATCATCCTATAGCCTCTCACTCATGGATGTGTCGCGACTCACACCAATAAATGAGACTCTACTAGATATGGCAATACGAGACTTTGAAACCTAAGGACAAAGCACAAAACCTTATGCTCTTATACCATGTTTGTTAAGACCCGAAATACCTCCTAAAAGTTAGAGTACTCTTAGATCTCCACACAGCGGCTTCGACCTCTCAGAGGTCTAAGATAAGCCTTATAGCATTCATTCACCCCATCAACATAAAATTAGCGGAAAATTTAAAACTTTTGATAGAACATGAGATGCTAGAACATTACTTCATATATATATATATATATATATATATATATATATATATAACTACTTCATAATACATAGTTAGAGTCTAAGTCTCTTTGATATCATAGACCTAATATCATTAGAGTAGATTAAGGACACGACCCTTACAACATAAAATACAAGTCTAAGCTATTACAACAACATAAGGAAACTTCTTGACATAGGCAGCCCTTGAATCATAAGGGTCCCTTTGCTTGAACTTGGGAGATCTATCCTAGCTCTTCACTTAGGAGACATCTTCTACCCATCACAACCTACACTTTGTGTAAAAAGATGAAGAAGAATGGTATTAGTACAAGAATGCACTAAGTACGGAAACCATGCAAGAACATGCATTTTAAAGGGACATTTCGTTTGAAATCATGCAACATGTCTTTTAGTAAACTTCATTAACATTGGCCCATATAAGCACAATTTAGTTCATATAGATCATATAAACATGTTTACTAATCATAATAGCACATAAAGCCATTTTTCATACTTTGAGGGATATTCAATACTCAAAATACATTACCTCTCATTTATCTTACTTCTTTTCTTAAGTAACCTTCAAGTATACTTAACACAATGTATCACCTTGAGGTAACCTTAAAATAGCCTTTCATAATATGATTCATTACACAACCAAATATATTCATAAGTCCTAATCACCTCATAGACATCAACTTCACATAAGGACCATCACCTAAGACAACTCCTAAGTCACACTAGTGCAATGTGTAGGTAGCATCCATAATACTACTTCCACCAAGTGTACCTTAGAACTCACCCTAGACTAGGAATAACACACTTAATAAGTCATAACACTTTCATTTATAACTTTACATTAGGCCACATACTTCATCGCATCACATAAGGACTCTTTCATTTACTACAACCTTAGTCATAACTCATTTAGTTCATACCATAAATAAACCACCCTCGTAACTCCATCAAAAGCTTAGTTGAGCAATGTACACATGGAGTCCCATACCCCCACATATATTAATTAAACTCATTTAGTAGCCACAAGAGTAATTCACATGCATAGTCATAATTCATGTCTTGACATAACAAGGTCACATAACATGCATTCATACAAGTCATACATAACATAAGTCTTTACTTCATAAGAGGCTCCAATCTATGCTTTCTTGAAGTCATCTAGTGCAATGCATAGGAAGTGTCCATAGTCCTCCCTATACTAAGTACATTTCTCAAGGAATTTGATTTGAATTAATATTCTTATCTTAGTTCATTTCTTGTCTTTAGGGAGACATAGCCATAACCGACATAGACCATGTGAGCTACATCGATCCGGTGTTCTACTCTCACACCGAAAAGAGAGGGTACTACTTTCCCAGGTAGGATCTTCTTAAATTAGCTATTCAAGTGGATCAACTAAGCTAAAACCTATAGGCGCACATAGTTATGGAACAAAGAGATTGCTTCTAGAAACCTTGACTATTTAACGTGGAGGTTTCAGTCTCATGACATAACATCTAGGTTGGGAACCCGGACTTGATAATGTGAAGGTTCTCTTTGAGAGAAGCCAGACTTACTAACGTGAAGCTCCCACTCTCATTTGTCATATTCACTCGGTCCTAAGCTTAAACTCTCTTTTTAAACATCATTAAGCCTTAGATAGAATTCGTTCATCAGAATAGATTTTAGGGACTTACTTCCTCATACATCATTTAGCTCAAAGGTATCTAACATGAGAATGTCCTTTCATCATATGACCTACATTATGTGAGTATGTCCTTCGACATATCAATCATATTCATACTATATTCTAGTTTAGAGTACAATTGAGTAATACCTTTCAAGAGACCCACTTAATCATTAGACTACAATCAACATACTTCGTTCATACATGCATGTGTGTGTGTACGTATATGTAAGATCTACCTTCACATACACACCTTTAGGCACACATGTTCATAACTTCATTAATCATATACGTTACATGCATATAAATAGGTGATGATTCATAGGAGAATTATCCGATCCTTAGTCATCATGAATATATCCTATTCATAGATATGCATGAAGTGTGTGTACATCGGTCAACATGATCACATAATAGCTATAAAATAACATTGAGGAAGTCATCCTCTAAAGATCACAACACATGTAAAACATTATTTCATGTCTTGAATCGAACGCATCTAGAGTATTTAAGACTATAGACTACACACAATCACATTACATCATAGGAGGCAAGTACATATTCAACCATAGAATAGAAGACACCTAGCATATTTTGAAAACACATTCATATAGGGTTAATATAGGTAGGGGTCATGCTACAAGTATATTCTTCATCAATAGCCATAAAGACCGCACCTAACCCTCACATGATCATCACACATGTACATATAACATCATCCCCACACCTAGGTCATGCAACTAGTTTTGAAGGCTATTCATATACTTCACATAACATCAATTCACTTATAACATGATATTACAATCAAGGATAAATCCTTCAACTTCCTAACTATGGAAATCATCATATCAATTCATATTGCATCTAGTGCCTTCAAGGCCAAGATTAAAACACATAAACATGTACACGAATGGAAACACCGCCACTATAAGTGGACCATACCAATCATCACAATTCAATATACATTCTAAGCCATTAAGCGGAAAAGAGGTCAACTTACCTAATCTATTAGCTAATGATCATCTAGATAAATTCACAACAATTCATAATCAATTAAAATAAAGGAATATAGAACTAAGCAATTCATATAATCTAATCATCATATAATCAAGATCACAAGACCTACATTATAAGCCAATTTGAGAAATGAGATGGATCATGGGTTCTTCATAAAATTGGATTGAAATTCATAATTAAAAAGTAATTTAACATAAATCCATCATTATAATGATTTTGAAATAAATTTGGTATAAGGTCCCATGGATAGATTGAAAATTAGGAATTTTGGTCTTCGAATTACTTTTGAAATTCATTGATTGAACTCCTTAGATAGAATATTAACTAAGACAACGATTACCATTCTTTCTATATGAGAAAGCCCACGAAAACCTGAGAAGAAAGGTCAAAAAATCCAGCTCTATAACTTGTTCTTGAGTTTTGTCTTCAGTGGAAGTTTTAGGGTTTTGAGAGAGAAGAAGATTTTGGGATTTTTGTTTTTCTTATTGGGTGTTGGCGTTTTGACTTGGGAAAAGGGTTAAATAGGTCTTAAAAATAGTTTATAACTTCCTCCTAAATTACCCAAAACACTCCTATACTTATTTGGACTTTAAGACATGTCAAACTTAACTTTAATTTTTGGAGTTTTCATTGGGGAATAAGTCCGTATCGTGGACCTGTTCCCACATGATTTTGGGTATTAATTCTTGGGGAAGTAGAGTTTGCGTTGTGTCCGCGACGAGGACAAAACTTCTGTCCATGGGAGACCCTATTTGAATATAGGGCTTGAAGTCATAATGTTGATCATTAAGGCTTGTACAATGAGTCTAATATTATGAGTAGATTGCATGTATGTACAATATGAAAACTTAATCACCTAAAATGAATCATGCTTGTTAGAACAGAATAGCTTGAGGTTTAACCTATGGATTCCCTCACATATAGTTCAATTATGTATCTTTGGATGGTAAATATCATGGTATCTTGGGATTGTACATCTCATGGTATCTTGGGAATATGTGTGTCACGGTAGCTTGGGATTGTGTGTGTCACGGTAGCTTGGGTTGTAGGGGTTAAGCTCTCCCATGGATAGCTTGATCTTGCATTTATAGAGTGCTTTTCATGGTAGCTTGTGTTAGTAGTAGGCAAGGTATCCAAGGATGAAGGATCGATACTCTCTTTAGGTTAGCTTTAAGTAGCATGTCTAGAGTTCCTTCATGATAGATTGAATTGGTTAGGAAAAAACCACTTCATGGTAGCTTAGGATTGAGATATGTGGCCCTCCTAAGATTAACTTAGGTTCGGGGACTTATTTTCCCCTATGGATAACTTCCATTGACATGAATGGTTGCATTGTGTCTAGGTTGGTATTCTTATAGCCTTCCTTTGTTAGCTTGGATTGTACGTTATAATGTTTTATATGGTAGTAGGTATATTAGGTTATTATTCTAAACTTAATAGACTAAAATGTAAGGTAATTTAGCAAGGATTAGGTTAGCCTAAAGGAGTACTTAATATGAATGGTAGTATGTGTAAGATTCCAGAAAATGTATTTGTCTAGTGAAGAGCCTAATAGGTTTTTAAGAATGCGTATTGGGGTACATGGGCATCCAAATGCCCAATATTGAGAAATATTGGGCATATTATAGAATATTGGCTTAAGGGTGTTAGCCAATTTCTATGTATACAAAAGTATTTAAAAGATAATCCAAGCTTGTTTAAGAATTGTATCTGCAATGAAGACCCTAAGCTAAAATAACAATATTCTTCACATATTCTTCATATTCACACATTAGTTAATAGGCATCCAAGTGTCAAGCCGAGTACCATAGCACATAACCATATAAAATGATCGTGTAGATTAAGTAGTGCCCAAGGATATAGTGAGGATCCTTGGGATAATAAGTGAACTTTCCAAATGAACCTTCCAGAATGTTAAGTTAGGAAAGTGCACAGCAACACATGTGCAACCGGCCGAGGGACCAAGCTAACCGATTCGGTTAGAGCGGTTGGGGACAGGCGCGCATCCGGGTCAGCCCACGTGGGGCCATGATCCCTAACCGATCCTAGGCTCTAATTAACTTACCTAACTAACTAAATGACCTAGGACAAACCAAAAATAACTAATTAGTGGACCCGACAACCTAAGAGCAAATCGGGTGACACTAAGTTAAGTAACTAACTAAAGAAACATCTTATTACCTAACCTAGGTTGGTCCAAAGGATTGGTTATGGTCCTAAAAACTTAGGGGTACTTTAGTAATTACCCTAGTTTACTTATTTAATTAAATTAGCAACTTAATTAATTAATTTAAATGGTCAAAACAGAAACCACTAAGCAAAATTCCAAATTTCGGTTAAGTCAAGTATTCTCCTATTTTGAGTCAATTTAGGAAGGGCTTTTTGGTAATTAGGTACTTGAGTTATTTAATTAATTTATTTAGTCTAAGTTAAACTAGTTAATATTTTCTTCCTAAAGACTTAGACTCACGTTATTCATCATAAACCCTACGACTAAAATCAGTGAGAAACGTAAAGAAACCCTAGGCGATTTCAAGAAAGCTCTTCAACGTTTGCGTTGAAAGTGCAAGGTGATCTTCGTAGATTTAATTATACACTAAGGTATGGGTTTTCTCTCCTAGATTCCTTTCTCCAAGAGGCTTTTCAAACGTTTTGACTTCAAGAATATCGAAACTAGGGTTGTTCCTAATGAATCGCATGTTCATCTCCCTAGTTCTCCCGATTTCCGACTCTTGTAGTATGTCTAATGTAAATATCGATGCATGTTGTTTGTATGAGGTGTTAACTGATCATTATGTGTATGTTTTCATGATTTGTAATGTCGAATGAAACCTACATGTTAGATCCGCATACTTAGGGTGTTATTTATATGAGATGATGAATGTTGTAATGCCTACTTGTGTTCAAGAAGATGAGATTGTTATGAGTTGTTCATTAAGTTGTTTCATAGACTAATCAAAGGTTAAAAATTGGCTTTTTTAACTTGATAGATTACTATAATTTATTCATGAAGTAATTGAATTGGCTAGTGATAATATTATGACAACTATCTAGTGAAATTGTGATTTATGCCAACAAATTGGCTAGCAAAAATATGTCCAAAATATTATCTCCCAAACTATGTGAAGTTATACCAATCTCTACATCAATGAACTCATAACATAGGGTATGCCAATCAATGGGACAAGTCCTAACATACCCTATCCACACGAACTTGTGAACGTAATATCATTGAATAAGTGGTTATAACTTTCATAAAGAATTGTACAAGACTCAATTACACCTTAAAAAATTACGTCAAAGATACTAACATAAGAGGGTGCTAGAGTCTGTGAAACAAGTCTCTTTCGCACAATGATGATAATGTAAGATTTAAGTTCATATTCATCAAGTATAAAAAAGGGATGACCAATCATCCATTGAGTTAAGTATACCTCATACTAGAGCAAGCTTCCATAATGTTTGAGTCAACTCTAAAAGTTATAAAGTAAAATAAATCTGAACTTAGCACCGATAGACAAGCATTGAGCTTGTGCCAGCACATGTAAGCTTCATGAGACGAGATCACCCCCAGGTGGACCAGGGTCTCCAAATGTCTCCTAGTCTTTGAACTATGTTGCAAACATAGGGACTAGCTAGTGGATAGATCCACCTAAGAATACTAGGTAGTTTCGGTTCCACTTTGTCCGGTGATACCACCTCTTTTCGGTGTGGGGAAGACATTGGATTTCTTGTATAGCTCACAGGATCTATGTCGATTATAGCTCATGAAAGTATTTGGTTCACTTCAGCCGTGAACCACCTATTTTCGGTGTGTGAAGACACTGAACTTCGTTCACTTTAGCCGGTGATCCAGCTCCTTTTGGTGTGGGGAGGACACTGGACTCGGTTCACCTTAGTCGGGCAAACACCTCTTTCGGTGTGGGGAAGACACTGGATTTCATGTTAATTTTGCATAATCTATTTTAGTTAATGCTAAGAATTCTTAAAGAGAGTAAGAAAGAATGAAAGTAGCATGTTCAAAGTGGACAACAGATCAAAGAAGAAGAAACGTAAGTTCAAAGTTAACTAAGTAACCAAGAGCTTAAGAATGTCAATCATCAATGTTTGATAAGAATGAATTTTTAACAAATTAGTGGTTTATGCCAATATTGGAGTATTAATATATGTCCTATGATCTATATATTATGCAAATAATCAAATAATGGGCATAGCCAATAAAGATTGGCTCATTAATACATTCATACCCAATTTAATAAAATTGAGAAGTATAACTTGTGAGTAGGGTAGCCAAATCATTTCCTTAGTCTTTTGGATTACTTACTCGATTAATTGTAGTTATGGGAGTATAGTGAATCATTTCACTTGTAGGTAAAACATAGGATCAAAGGAGATCATTGAACTACACAACATAAAGAAGAAAAGACTTAAAAATAAACTAAGGTTGAGAATAGGAGCTTTTAGGCTAAGGGAGCAAAATAATAAACTTTTGTTTAAGTTGTCTAAAAAATATGGTCATGATTACAAGGTCTTATGTTCATATAGAAAATGAGGTGTGTGCCTTACTTGCATGAGAACATGTCATATTCATACCATGAATCAGAAATAACGATTTAAGAAAGTAAAGTCACTTAACTCTCAAGAAACGGCATGTTGCTTTAGTAAGAGCTTTCCTTGATCATGCGTAGTCCTTATGTGTTTATGTTCATACACACATACTTAGTACAAGTTTGTACTAACCCCTTATATTATTACTATTTTTATTGGCGTAAGACCGAGAGAAGATTAATAATTCGACGAAGCAGTTTCGATTAGCGATCTCCAAATTTTGGTAGGTCCTCTTGAGTTCGAGGACGCTACATTTACTATTATAGCTTAGTACATTAGAAATAGCTAGTGGAGATAGTCCTTAGCATTTCATTTCAAACATTTGTTCAAGCGTTTGTAATAAGGCCGATTGGCAAACTATTATTATTATTATGAGACTTTATTTTGATTGTTTAATCTTTAATAGATGGTTGATTTAGTTTGAGCTAATTAGAATATCACTCTTATGCAGTACTATATGAAGTCTCTGTACACTTCAATAAGTAATTAAAAAGTTTTAAATTTTCCGCAAATTTAACTGTATGATTGTGATGAAACCTATGAAGTGGCTTGTCTGCGACCTCTAAGAGGTTAACGATGCCGGTTGCATTTAGATTCAAGAATCCGGGTGTGACAAACTTTGTATCAGAGCATGAGGTTAAATTACCTAGGAACTAAAGCTCAAAACAACCACGTTGCGTAGTTTCTAACTTATGGTTGTGAAGTTCACCACAATCATGACTTAGAGACTAAGAAATGTTAAGAATCTCTCCTTCTTCTACTCTTTATCGTGATGTCTAGAGCTTTGACATTTTGTGTCATTCTATCATCTAACTTCCTTCTTGTGTGCACGAGTAGAAAGATGAACACAAGAATTAGTATGGCCGAGTGGTCTAAGGCGCCAGACTCAGGATCGGCACTTCGCAAGAAGGGCAATGATAGAAATGCCAGCGTGACAGAAAGTCGTGTGTTAGGTGTGGCCATTCACATGGAGGTGAGTGCATGGTAGATTCTAATGCCTGCTGTGGGTGTTAATAAAGAGGAGAAGGATGAGTTGGCTTCATACCAGCTCAAGGATGTGTCTCAGGTATGGATTGGCTCCATGAATGCTAGGCTACCATAGACCATCGGAACAGGGTAGTAAGGTTTCAGTTTCCAAATGAGTTAGAGTTGAAATGGGAAGGGTGTGGTTCAAATCCAACAGGCCAAATAATTTCCAATCTTAAAGCCAATAAGATGTATTTATGCCACTTAGTCAGAGTCAATAACTTAGAACAACAGGTTCCTTCCATAGACTCTGTGGCCTTAATGAATGAGTTTCAAGATGTCTTTCCGGAGGATTTAACAGGAATCCCTCCTGAATGCGCAATTGATTTCGGTGTTGACTTAGATCCCAACACCAAACCAATTTCCATTACTCCCTATAGAATGGCTCCAGCGGAACTCAAAGATTTGATGTTGCAGTTAAAAGATTTACTTGATAAGGGCTTCATCCAGCCGAGCATATCCCCATGGGGCGCTCTAGTGTTTTTTGTTAAGAAAAAGGATGGAACTCTTAGAATTTGTATCGATTATCGACAACTCAACAAAGTCAGTATAAAGAACAAATACCCACTTCCCAGAATCGATGATATATTTGATCAACTTCAAGGTTCAAGTTTGTTTTCTAAAATAGATCTTCGGTCAGGTTATCACCAATTAGGGTAAGACAAGAGGACGTTCCTAAAACTGCTTTCCATACTAGGCATGGTCATTACGAGTTTCTTCTCATATCATTCGGTCTCACAAACATACCAGCCGCATTTATGGACCTTGTGAATAGAGTCTTTTGTGAAAACCTTGATTCTATAGTCATAGTATTCGTAGATAATATACTCATATACTCTAAGACCAGAGATGAGCATGAACATCATTTGAGAATGACATTGCAAGTACTCAGGAAACATCAATTGTATGCAAAGTTTAGCAAATGTGAGTTTTGGTTGAGATCATTGACCTTCCTTTGTTATGTTGTGACCGACTAGGGTGTAGAGGTCAATTCGAAAAAGATTGATACAGAAAAGAATTGGCCGAGACCCTCACTCCTACCGGTATTCGATGTTTCTTGGGTTTGGCTAATTATTATCGCAGGTTTATGGAGGGCTTTTCCGCAATTGCTGCTCCATTGACCGCTTTAACAAAGAAGAAGGCGAAGTTTGAGTGGTCTGAAAATTGTGAAAAGAGTTTTCAAGAGCTTAAAGACCAACTCACTTCGGCCGCAGTTCTGACATTGCCGAGGAGTGGTGAAGGGTACATGGTGTATTGTGATACTTACCGAGTAGGTTTGGGATGTGTTCTTATGCAAGATGGTAAGGTGATTGCATATGCATCAATACAGTTCAAAATCCACGAGAAGAATTACCCTACGCATGATTTTGAGTTAGCTACTGTGGTGTTTGCGTTGAAACTTTGGAGACATTACTTATATGGTGTACATGTTGATGTATTTACAGACCATAAAAGTTTTCAATATGTTTTTACACACATAGAATTGAATCTTCGTCACAGAAGATGGCTAGAGTTACTAAAGGATTATGACACGAGTGTCCACTATCACCCAGGTAAGGCCACTGTAGTGGCTGATGCTTTGAGCCGATTGAGAATGGGCAGTGTGTCTCATATCAATGATGAGAAGAAAGAGTTGGTTAAAGAAGTACACCGATTGGCTAGGTTTGGTGTACGGGTGGTAGATTCACAAAATGGGGGTGTTACGTTCCATTCAAGTTGTAAATCCTCATTTGTTGTAGATGTTAAAGCCAAGCAGCATCTCGACCCAGTACTCATGGAGTTGAAAGATTAAGTTTTGAGTAAGATGAATGAATCATTATCCCTAGGGGGGGATGGTGTGCTTAGGTACCAAGTAAGATTGTGCGTACCAAATATTGATGATTTGAGGCCTATATTATCGCAGAGGCTCATGGCTCTAGGTATTCCATTCATCCATGTTCCATTAAGGTGTATCATGATCTAAAGGAAATTTACTGGTGGGAAGATATGAAGCGAGATATCTCTAAATTTGTGGATGCGTGTCCCAATTGCCAACAGGGTAAGGCCGAACACCTTAAGTCTAGAGGTCTTACTCAGTCGATAGAGATTCCAACATGGAAGTGGGAGACTATTAAATGGATTTTGTGGTAGGTCTACCTAGAACAAAAAGACTACATGATTCCATTTGGGTCATCGTTGATAGGATGACTAAGTCTACTCAGTTAATTCCTGTGAAGTCTACTTACAGAGCAGAAGATTAAACCAAGATATATATTAATGAGATCGTGAGTGGCATGGGATTCCTTTATCTATCATTTTGGATAGGGGAGCCCAATTCACTTATCATATTTTGAGATCTTTCCAAAAGTGTTTGGGTACGCAAGTAAAGCTCATCACTACTTTTCACCATCAAATGGATGGGCAAAAGAACGTACCATTCAGACCCTTGAAGACATGCTGAGATCATGTGTTATTGACTTTAAGGGGAGTTGGGACGATCACTTGCCACTGATTGAGTTCTCTTATAATAATATCTACTATTCCATTATTGGGATGGCACATTTTGAAGCACTGTATGGTAGGATATGTAGGTCTCCAGTTGGATGTTTTGAAGTGGGAGAAACTGCCATCCTTCGCCCTGAGATCATACATGAGGCTTTGGAAAAGGTGAGAATGATCAGGGATAGATTGGCTACTGCTTACAGTCGTCAAAAATCATATGCTGATATTTGAAAGATAGCTCTTGAATTCGAAGTAGGTGATCAAGTGTACCTAAAGATATCACCCATGAAAGGGGTGATGAGGTTTTGTAAGAAAGGGAAGTTGAGTCCGAGGCATATAGGTCCTTATGAGATCCTACAACGAGTAAGAAATCTTGTATATGAACTAAAGTTACCGAACGACTTGGCTTCTGTTCATCCAGTGTTTCACGTTTCG
The DNA here is from genome assembly GCA_016801875.1 of Solanum sitiens. Classification (NCBI taxonomy): domain Eukaryota; kingdom Viridiplantae; phylum Streptophyta; class Magnoliopsida; order Solanales; family Solanaceae; genus Solanum; species Solanum sitiens. The sequence continues at coordinate 123,950 of JABWTJ010000222.1, read as the reverse complement.
ATGCTTAAAAAGTTTCTAGGTGATCCATCATCCATTCTACCTATCGCGGGGTTAGTATTCGATGGGAATCTTTCTTATGAAGAGGTTCCCGTTGCAATTTTAGATCGCCAAGTGAAACGGTTGAGGAACAAGGAGGTTGCCACCGTAAAGGTGTTATGGAGAAACCAGCTCGTTGATGGAGCAACATAGGAGGCCGAGGCCGATATGAGATCCCGTTACCCTCACTTGTTTAGTTCTTGAGGTTAGATAAACTCTTCCTAAGTCCGATTTTGTTAAGAAAATCTAAAATTTTAGTGCATTAGGCAGTTTTTGGTGTTTTAAATCCATAACTGTGTATTTTATACTTGCACTATATGAGTTAATATGAGTTCATGTTTGCATTCATGTTGCTGTTTTTATATAGCGTAGAAGTGATTTATGTGTTGTATGAGTGTGATGTGCATTAAGTTAATGTGAGATTGAGAAGGAAGTTCCTCAGTCTCAGAGATGAAGCTTCAGATAAACTTTGAGTAATGTGCATCATCCAGAGTATGTTGTGAATCAGATATTCACAAAGAGGAAAGTTTCAAGTATGTTGATGTGTTTTTCGAAAATACCCTCTTTGGTTCAAATGATGTGTAGTGTGATTTGGGGAAGAATGTTCCTAAGGGGGTGATAATGTAACATTCCTGAAAATGTACTTGTCTAGTGAAGAGTCTAATAGGTTTTTAACAATGCGTATTGGGGTACATGGGCATCCCAATGTCCAATACTGAGAAATATTGGGCATATTAAAGAATATTGGCTTAAGGGTGTTAGTAAATTTTGATGTATACACAAGTATTTAAAAGATAATCCAAGATTGTTTAAGAATTGTACCTGCAATGAAGACCCTAAGCTAAAATAACTATATTCTTCACATATTCTTCATATTCACATATTAGGTACTAGGCATCCAAGTGTCAAGCCTAGTACCATAGCACATAACCATTAAAATGATCATGTAGATTAAGCAGTGCCCAAGGACATAATGAGGATCCTTGGGATAATAAGCGAACATTCCAAATGAACCTTCCAGAATGGTTAGTTAGGAAAGTGGACGGCAAGACATGTGCAACCGACCGAGGGACCAAGCTAACCGATTAGGCTAGAGCGGTTGGGGACAAGCACGTGTTCGGGTGAGCCCACATGGGGCCATGCTCCCTAACTGGTCCTAGGCTCTAACTAACTGACCTAACTAACTAAGTGACCTAGGACAAACCAAAAATAACTAATTAGTGGACCCGACAACCTAAGAGCAAATCGGGTGACACTAAGTTAAGTAACTAACTAAAGAAACATCTTATTACCTAACCTAGGTTGGTCCAAAGGATTGGTTATGGTCCTAACAACTTAGGCGTACTTTAGTAATTACCCTAGTTTACTTATTTAATTAAAGGACAACTGAATTAATTAATTTAAATGGTCAAAACCGAAACCACTAAGCAAAATTCAAAATTTCGGTTAAGTCAAGTGTTCTCCTATTTTGAGTCAATTTAGGAGGGACGTTTTGGTAATTAGATACTTCAGTTATTTAATTAAGTTATTTAGTCTAAGTTGAACTAGTTAATATTCAGTTCCTAAAGACTTAGACTCACGTTATTCATCATAAACCCTATGACTAAAATCAGTGAGAAAACGTAATGGAACCCTAGGCGATTTCGAGCAAGTTCTTCAAGGTTTTCGTGCAAAGTGCAAGGTGATCTTGTTAGATTTAATTCTACAGTAAGGTATGGGTTTTATCTCATGGATTACTTTCTCCAATAGGCTTTTCAAACGTTATTACCTTACGAATATAGAAACTAGGGTTGTTCCCAATGAATCACATGTTCATCTCCCTAGTTCTCCCGATTTCCGATTCTTGTAGTATGTCTAATGAAAATCTCGATGCATGTTGTTTGTATGTGATGCTAACTGATCATAATGTGTTTGTTTTCGTGATTTGTAATGTCGAATGAAACCTACATGTTAGATCTACATACTTAGGTTGTTATTTACATGAGATGATGAATGTTGTAATGCCTACTTGTGTTCGAGAAGATGAGATTGTTATGAGTTGTTTTATTGAATTGTTTCATTGACTAATCAAAGGTTAAAAATTGGCTTTTTTAACATGATAGATTAATATAATGTATTGGAAGTAATTGAATTGGCTAGTGATAATATTATGACAAGTATCTAGTGAAATTATGATTTATTCCAACAAATTGGCTAGCAAAACTATGTCCAAAATATTATCTCCCAAAATATGTGAAGTCATACCAATCTCTACATCAATGATCTCATAATAGAGGGTATGCCAATCAATGGGACAAGTCCAGCCATACCCTATCCACACGAATTTGTGAACGTAATAGCATTGAATAAGTGGTTATAACATTCATAAAGAATTGTACCAGACTATCAATTATTGTGAATAAGTTAAGGTGAGTAATGAAATAACTAAAAGCTTAAGTTATGAAATTGACCTAATATAGAGTGTTAAAAGAAGTGAGACAAGTCTCAGTTACACCTAAAAAAATTACGTCAAAGCTACTCACATAAGAGGGTGCCATAGTTTGTGAGACAGGTCTCACTCGCACCATGATGATAATGTAAGATTTAAGTTCATATTCATCAAGTATAGAAAAGGGATGACCATTCATCCATTTAGTTAAGAATACCTCATACTAGAATCAAGCTTTCATAATGTTTGAGTCAACTCTAAAAGTTATAAAGTAAAATAAATCTGAGCTTAGCACCGATAGACTAACAATGAGTTTGTACCAGCACACGTAAGTCTCATGAGATAAGATCACCACCCAGGTGGACCAGGGTCTCTGAATGTCTCCTAGTCTTTGAACTATATTGCCTACGTAGGGACTAGCTAGTGGAGAGATCCACCTAAGAAAGATAGGTAGTTTCGGTTTCACTTTGGCCAGTGATACCACCTCTTTTCGGTGTGGGGAAGACACTGGATTTCATGATTAGCTCACATGATCTATGTCGGTTAAAGCTCAGGTAAGTATTCAGTTCACTTCAGCCGTGAACCACCTCTTTTCGATGTGGGGAAGACAGTTTATTTGGTTCACTTTATCCGGTGATCCACCTCTTTTCGGTGTGGGGAAGACACTGGACTCGGTTCACCTTAGCCAGTGAATCACCTCTTTTTGGTGTGGGGAAGACACTGGATTTCATGTTAAGTTTGCATGATCTATTTAAGTTAATGCTAATAATTCTTTAAGAGAGTAAGAAAGAATTAAAGTGGTATGTTCAAAGTGAACAATAGATCAAAGAAGAAGAAACCTAAGTTCAAAGTGAACTAAGTAAGCAATAGCTTAAGAATGTATCATCAATGTTTGAGAAGAATGAAGTTTTAACAAGTTAGTGGTTTATGCCAATATTGGAGTATTAATGTATGTCCAAAGATCTATATATTATGCAAATAATCAAATAATGGGCATAGCCAATAAAGATTAGCTCATTAATACATTCATACCCAATTTAATAAGAATGAGAAGTATAACTTGTGAGTAGGGTAGCCAAATCATTTCCTTAGTCTTTTGAATTACTTACTCGATTCATTGTAGGTATGGGACTACAATGAATCATTGCACTTGTAAGTAAAACATAGGATCAAAGGAGATCATTGAGCTACACAACAGAAAGAAGAAAAGACTGAAAAAATAAACTAAGGCTGAGAATAGGAGCTCTCGGCCTAAGGGAGCAAAATAATAAACTTTTGTTTAAGTTGTTCTAAAAATATGTTCATGATTAAAAGGTCTTACGTTAATATAGAAAATGAGTTGTGTGCCGTAATTTCATGAGAACATGTCATATTCATAGCATGAATAAGAAATAACGATATAAGAAAGCAAAGTTACTTAACGCTCCAGAAACGGCATGTTGCTTTAGGAAGAGCTTTCCTTGATCATGGATATTCCTTATGTGTTTATGTGCATACACCCATACTTAGTACAAGTGTTTACTAACCCCATATATTATTACTATTTTTATAGGCGCAGGTCCGAGAAAAGATTGAAGATTCGACGAAGCAGTTTGGATTAGCAATCTCCAGACTTTGGTAGGTCCTCTTGAGTTCGAGGACGCTACATTTATTATTCTATCTTAGTACATTAGATATAGCTAGTGGAGATAGTCCCTAGCGTTTCATTTCAAACATTTGTTCAAGCATTTGTAATAAGGCCGATTGGCAAACTATTGTTATTATTATGATTCTCTATTTTGATTGTTTAATATTTAATAGATGGTTGATTTAGTTTGAGCTCATTAGAATATCACTTTTATGCAGTTCTATATGAAGTCTATGTACACTTCAATAAGTAATTAGAAGTTTTAAATTTTCCGCAAATTTAACTGTATGATTGTGATGAAAGCTAAGAAGAGGCTTGTCTACGACCTCTGAGAGGTTCACGATGCCGGTTGCGTTCGAATTCCCGAATCTGGGTGTGACAGTATGGGATGTCATTCGTATATGGCTCAAGTATGACTTGAAGCTACTTATGAAATGACCTCTTTGTGATGTATGCCTAGCTTTAATATTTGATATAATTGCCTTCCATGATATGAATTACCTAAGATGATAGTCCTTTGTCAATATGAAGTAGGTCTATAGTGACAACTATTGTTGATCAGAGTGAGTAGGCTGACTTCAATATATGCTTAGTGTGCGTGGTAAAATGGGATGCGCCACATGCATTGCACAAGTGTTCCTTGAGGTAAACTAGGGGTCTAGTGCCCTTATCTCATGAAGAACTTAGGTCTTAATTATGAAAGTTGATTATGATCAAGAATGACCTAGTGGTACTTAGATTAGGTAGTAGAATGGGATGCTACCTTGTCCTTGCACAAGTACACTTGGAGGTTGCTTGGGAAGTAGTTCACTTGATTAGTAAAGACTAAAGTTTAAGTATGATCTTATGAAAGTATTATGTTTATTTAGTATGATATTCATCCTATGATTGTGTTATCTTCTCTTATTATTATGTCTTATATTGACTAACCCTTTGAGATATCTTATGTTTTATATGTTAGCTTTCTTACTTATCACTATTGAATTAACGCATATTGCCGACATTTCTAACCAAATATATGGGCTTTTGGGAGATTGAGTTCTTGGAGGCTAGGTTCCTAGGTTTGGAGAAGATTGAAGATTGGTAAGTCCTCATAGCATTCGAGGACAACACCCTTATGTTCCCTTTATGTCATTTACTATGTTTTAGACTTTTGTGGGCTGCTTTACAAGACATTATTTCTCATGTGTTTCGTAGATGGTTTTGAGACACATGTTACAAAGACTTCCAGTGCAATGCAATGATTTACGTACTATGTTTAAAGAAAACTTTTAAGTTCCCACCATGTTTACGTAATGTTATGGGGAAAACGACATCGTATATGAATAAGTTAATTAGGAAAAGAGCCAATATCCCACGCAAATAAATGCCAACAGTGACCCACAGAACCCCATTGGACGACCGTGGATGGACCTATGATCAGTTTTTTTAAAAGAGTTGGAGAGGAACTAACAACCGAACCTACGATGGAATGCATAAAATCAAGGAGGACCTATCAATTCCAAGCTAGTACATTCTCACAACATCATAAGAGGGGTGAACTAACTCTATCATCCCATTATGCATGTGTTGTACATTAATAAGGAGGAAACATCAACTCCAAACTGAAAATGCATAAATGCAACATAGGGAATTAGGAATTACATATAGCAACCCAATATGAATGAATTTTAAAAATTCTCAGCATTTATCATATTCAAGGAGTAACTACCTTTTCCCAGCTAAAATCATGCTCAACACAATCTCAAGGAGACTTTATACAATTTATTCTCAAAAGCATATCTAATACATTTTCATCAATGATCTCATGAAGGCTATTCGCAACTTATACTCAATGCACCACAACATGAGGAAAATAAATCACATAAGTCATTTCTTTCAAAGCATAAGAAATTTCATGAACTTGCATAACATAAGGAAATGATTAAAACACATTAAACACACATGACTCCTTAACATAAAACAATCGAGAGGAACTAATTGCCTCAAGCTAGAGGTGCAGAAGGAAAAAAAAATAGGATATCAGTACATAATTATAACGCCCCAAAATGAACTAAGGTGAACTAGAGCCTCATCGTTGTTTATTGAGTTGAGTTTAAGTTAAACTGAGTTAGTTTAGTGTCCTTAGGCAGTGTGTGAAGTTTGGTTAAATTTGGAGTTCAATCGACCAAGAACGTCAATGACGTTTGGATGGTATGCCTTAGAATGTACTTGTGTGTCTTGGTGTGTTTGGATGAGTTTTACGTGTTTGTTTTACTTGAAACTTGCATTGGATGTTCCTAATAACTATACTAATTAGTTTAGGGGTTTAAAGTATGGGAACAACCCCACCTAGGACCCACAAGGGGCCCTAGATGAAGGTCCCAAGACTTGGGCAAAATCTGCCAAAAAGCAGTGGCCATCGACGACCCTAAAGACGGTCTGTTGGTCACTCAACGGTCCATCGACCTAGGGCGTCAATTTGAACAGTGAGTTCAGTTTTACATGCTCCATTTGGATCTAAGTATCCATCAAAGAGACCCTACAAACGATCCGTTGGCTCATAGACTGTCTGTTAGTGAAGGTCTCGTCTATGAGCCCTGCCAAGTCTGTTAAGTGGCTGCCAACTTGGCGTGTTTTATGTAAATACACCCCAAGTCTTTTAATACCCTAGGTGGATAATTTTAGTGTTTTTAGGTTATATTAAATTAATTTTAAACCCTAGACCTAGACAAGACCCCTCACTTCAAAAATTCAAACTCTCTCTCTAAAGACAAACTCTCTCAAGACTCCATTGAAAGCTAGAGGTCAAGGAAGGATAGAAGGGATGGTTGGACGTGTCTCTTCATCAAAAACTCTTGGATTTGTCTTGCTTATTGAGGTATGGTATCCATTCTTGAATATATTTTCATTCAAGATGTCAACTTCCAAAAAGGTTTTCAAAAGGGTTTCTAAACTCAAACTTCTTCTAACTTTAATTTCCAGTATGGATCTTCTTGTATTTAAGTTCTAATGGTTTAAATGTATTTATATTGGCTTGAATTGATTATTTTGTTGTCAAAAACTACATGAAACTCTTGTTTATGCAAACTTCAATTTTTGACTTGAAAATGGGTTATGTGAGCATGATTTGAGTAGGGTATGAACTTGGGTCTTCTTGTATTTGTCATGTTGGTGTAGCTACTGCCCAAAGGGCCTTAATATGGTGAAATATTGATAAATTTCTTATGGGTGATGATTGTTTGATTTGTTGATGAGTTACTCTCATTGTATAGTTCTTATTATGAATTGCTATTTGAGTGGTATGGTCCACCTTATGGGTTGCGGTGCTAATTGATGAACTTGATGTTATTTAATATGTTTGACTATGTAATATTGAAGGTTTAATATGTGAAATGAAGAGATATTCGAAATGGGTCTTGTATTGTGTTTGGTGTTGCTTGAATTGCATGTTTGACCTAGTTTATGTCTAAATGAAGTATATGATTATGAGAAGCATGTAGAGTGTGTAACTTGATGAATCAAGGTTAAAGTATGTGTAGAACTAGATGAGAATTAAATGATGCATATAAGAAAGGTGTGTACATGTACACACACACACACACTTTAAAGAATGTATTATGCCAAATTGAGTAAAAAAGGTAATCTTGAGGTGGACACACTTCGTGAGTTGAGATGTAGTGTCTAGTAGCAACCTCTCCATTCCTAGTGATCTTTCTAAGATAGACTATTATGTTGAGAAATCCGTGGGGATTTATGCCTAGCACCGAGAGTATATGAAGGGGAGGTGGATTACACTTCGTGAGTTGAGATGTTGTAATCCAAAGTACCTCTTGAGATGAGTACTTCTTGTTAGTAGAGAGTGAGTTACTTAGTAACAATGTCCTTATCCCTCAACTATGTGCCCGCATAGGTGTAGCTATTGGGAAAGCCATGTAAATGATAAGAAGCATGACCTTACACTAGGAAAGTAAGGATCCCTCATCCGATAGGGGTTAATATCGGGATTCCATGTCTAGCTCTCATGGTCTTTGTCGATTAAGCTAACTCCCACAAAAGAATTGATTTGAAACTAGTTAACTTATATATTGTTGATATTGTGTATGTATGTCGTGAAGTGCTCGATCCACATTAGTTACCTAGTAGGAGCACTAAGTGGGAGTAGTAGTATGGGATGCTATTCTCACATTGCACTTGGTGTGACCTATACCTACTATAGGAGAAGAGTACTTTCATTAAATCCGTGTGAATGAGAACTATGATGTGGTGTTATGGATGATTATTGTGGAGTACTTGAGTAAATGGAATCCATTAAGAGCACTAAGTGGGAGTGGTAGTATGGGATGCTACTCTCATATTGCACTTAGTGTGACCTATATTTCCATGAGTGTTTTGCATATGTTAGCCAAGGGCGTGGATTTGATTTCCAACAAAGTAAGCCTAAGATTTGATGGTTTTAAGGGTCGCTTTGGTGTGCTTTGAAGGAAGGTGTAATGAAGATCCCTTCTTGGCTCACCTTAGGGAGTCTTAGGATAACCTTGGGTTGGGCAACTTCAAAGGAAAAGAGTTCATATGACTTGGACCGTGCAATTCACTATAAGGTCTTCACTGTAAGAATTCAAAATGTTCACTGTAATGCTTTATTCAATTTTACTGTAAGTTTAGTAAGTTCACTGTAATGTTCCTTTTAGTTTACTCTAAGTTGTAGTAAAGTTACTGTAAATTGTTCTTTTGGTCAAAAATTATGTGAGTCCTTCCTTAAGTGTTAAATGAGGATTGTTATGTTGGTTTGTTTCTAAATTCACGAATAATATATTTAAATTGCATGAAAAGTTATTTTACTAACTAGTACTCCCGCTTCTAGGATTCGGGATTTCATGAGGATGAACCCTCGTACCTTTTATGGCACTACGGTGGATGAAGATCCACAAGGCTTCATAGATGAGGTTTTCAAGGTGGTAGATGCTATGGGTGTGACCCCTAGGGAGAAAGCGGAATTGGACGCTTACCAACTTAAGGATGTTTCTCAAGTGTGGTATGAGCAATGGAGGGGTGAGAGACCCTTAGAAAGAGGTCCGGTTGATTGGGAGGAATTCAAAGAGGCTTTCCTAGATAAATTCTTTCCTTTAGAGTGGAGGGAGAAGAAGATGGTTGAATTCATGAACCTTCGTCAAGGGGGAATGAGTGTGCAAGAGTACTTTCTCAAATTCACCCAACTCTCTAAGTATGCCCCAACCATGGTAGCCAACCCTAGGGCTAGGATGAACAAGTTTATGGGAGTGTCTAGCTTGGTGGAAAAAGTGTGTCGTACGGCAATGCTTCTTAATGACATGGATATCTCTAAGCTCATGGTTTATGTGCAACAAATTGAGGAGTCCAAAATTAGGGAGATAAGACAAGAGGGTAAGAGACCTATGTCAGATGATTCTAGTCACCAAAATCCTAAGAAGAGGTTTTATCCCCAAGATTCTTCCATGGGAAACAAGGATAGGGCTCCAAATCAACATTCTCAAGGTGGTGGTCATTCCTATGAAAGGGCTAGGTGCCCTACATGTGGCAAGTAACATGGGGGTAAGTGTCTTGCCGGAACGGATGGTTGTATTGCATGTGGTAATAAGGGCCACAAGATGAGGGACTGCCCAAACCTTAAATCAAGAGGAAGAGATGTAAATCAAGCTTCCCTAGATCCTAATGCTCCCAAGAAGAACCCTTCCTATGGGATGGGGGCTAGAAAGGATAATTAATCCGGATTTATGGTTTTGGTAAGTCTGAACTCTTTTTTATTGTTTCTTTTGTGTTATGAAATGAGTTTATATGGTTTTATAGTTCATATGATCATGTCATCTTGATAAATTGCTAAAAGAATGAATATTCGGGAAAAAAACATTGGTAGCTTGGCAGTGAACACAGTGAACTTCACTATAGAATTTTGATCTTTTGAAGAAAATTTTTTTTTCTTGAAATTTAGATTCAATGTGTGTAAAAGTATTGTATATGCGAATGTTTAATTTTGGAGAAGGAAGTTCCTCCATAAAAGATGTTTAAGGTTGAGTTTTTACTTTGTGAAGTTTGGCAAAAGTTGCCTATGTTGCTAAGTGTTGAAAGTGTGAAATGATGTTCCTTGATAGTTGATGCTTTGATTGTTGATATTTTTATCATGATCTAAGTTTATTATATGATTCTAAGTGATTCCTTGTTGTTCTTAAAATTTATGTGTCATTCGAGGACGAATGTTATTCCAAGTGGGGGAGAATATAACGCCTCAAAACAAACTAAGGTGAACTAGAGACTCATGGTTTTTCTTGAGTTGATTTTAAGTTAAACTGAGTTAGTTTAGTGTCCTTAGGAAGTGTATGAATTTTGGTTAAGTTTGGAGTTCAATCACCCAAGAACGTCCATGACGTTTGGATGGTATGCCTTAGAATGTACTGGTGTGTCTTGGTGTGTTTGGATGAGTTTTACGTGTTTGTTTTACTTAAAACCTGCATTGGATGTTCCTAATAACTATACTACTTAGTTTAGGGGTTTAAAGTCCGGGTACGACCCACGTAGGACCCACAAGGGGCCCTAGATGAAGGGCCCAAGACTTGGGCAAAATCTGCCAAAAAGCAGTGGCCATCGACTACCCTAAGGACGATCCGTTGGTCCCTCAACGGTCCGTCGACCTAGGGCGTCAATTGGACCTGTGAGTTCAGTTTTCCATGATCCATTTGGAGTTAAGTATCCACCAAATAGACCCTACCAACGGTCTGTTGGCTCACAGACGGTCCGTTGGTGAAGGTCTCGTCTGTGAGGCCTGCCAAGTCTGTTAAGTGGCTGCCAACTTGGGTTGTTTTATGTAAATACACCCCAAGTCTTTTAAGACCCTAGGTGGATAATTTTAGTTTTTTGAGGTTGTATTTAATTAGTTTTAAACCCTAGACCTAGACAAGACCCCTCACTTCAAAAATTCAAACTCTCTCTCTAAAGACAAACTCTCTCAAGACTCAATTGAAAGCTAGAGGTCAAGGAAGGATAGGAGGGCTGGTTGGACGTGTCTTTTCATTAAAAACTCTTGGATTTGTCTTGCTTAGTGAGGTATGGTATCCATTCTTGAATATCTTTTCGTTCAAGAACTCAACTTCCAAAAAGGTTTTCAAAAGGGTTTCTAAACTCAAACTTCTTCTAACTTTGATTTCTAGTATGGGTCTTCTTGTATTTAAGTTCTAATGGTTTAAATGTATTTATGTTGGTTTGAATTGATTATTTGTATGTTAAAAACTCCATGAAACTCTTGTTTATGCATACTTCAATTTTTGGCTTGATAATATGTTATGTGAGCATGATTTGAGTAGGGTATGAACTTGGGTCTTCTTGTATTTGTCATGTTGGTGTAGATACTGCCCTAAGGGCCTTAATATGGTGAAATATTGATAAATATCTTATGGGTTATGATGGTTTGATTTGTTGATGAGTTACTCTCATTGTATAGTTCTTATTATGAATTGCTATTTGAGTGGTCTGGTCCACCTTATGGGTGGCGGTGCTAATTGATGAACTTGATGTTATTTAGTATGTTTTGAATATGTAATCTTGAAGGTATAATATGTTAAAAGAAGAGATATTGGAAATGGGTCTTGTATTGTGTTTGGTGTTGCTGGAATTGCATGTTTGTTGTATTGTGTTGGTGTTGCTTGAATTGCATGTTTGACCTACTTTATGTCTAAATGAAGTATATGATTATGAGAAGCATGTAGAGTGTGTAACCTGATGAATCAAGGTTAAAGCATGTGTAGAACTTGATGAGAATTAAATGATGCTTATATGCAAGGTGTGCACATGTACACACACACTTTAAAGAATGTATTATGCCAAGTTGGGTAAAAAGGGGAATCTTAAGATGGACACACTTCGTGAGTTGAGATGTAGTGTCTAGTAGCAACCTCTCCATTCCTAGTGAGCTTTCTAAGATAGACTATTATGTTGAGAAATCCGTGGGGAGTTATGCCTATCACCGAGAGGATATGAAGGGGAGGTGGATTACACTTCGTGAGTTGAGATGTTGTAATCCAAAGTACCTCTTGAGGTGAGTACTCCTCGTTACTAGATAGTGAGTTACTTAGTAACAATCTCCTTAGCCCTTAACTATGTGCCGCATAGGTGTAACTATTGGAAAAGCCATGTAAATTCTAAGAACCATGACCTTACACTAGGAAAGTAAGGATCTCTCATATGATAGGGGTTAATATCGGGATTCCATGTCTAGCTCTCATGGTCTTTGTCGGTTAAGCTAACTCCCACAAAAGAATTGATTTGAAACTAGTTAACTTGTATATTGTTGATATTGTTTATGTATGTCTTGAAGTGCTCGATCCACATTAGTTACCTAGTAGGAGCACTAAGTGGGAGTAGTAGTATGGGATGTTATTCTCACATTGCACTTTATGTGACCTATACCTACTTTGGGAGAAGAGTACTTTCATTAAATCCGTGTGAATGAGTACTACGATGTGGTGTTATGGATGATTATTGTGGAGTACTTGACTAAATGGAATCCATTAGGAGCACTAAGTCGGAGTAGTAGTATGGGATGCTACTATCACATTGCACTTAGTATGACCTATATTTCCATGATTGTTTTGCATATGTTAGCAAAGGGCGTGGATTTGATTTCCAATGAAGGAAGCCTAAGATTTGGTGGTTTTAAGTGTCGCCTTGGTGTGCTTTGAAGGGAGGTGTAATGAAGATCCCTTCTTGGCTCACCTTAGGGAGTCTTAGGATAACCTTGGGTTAGGGCAACTTCAAAGGAAAAGAGTTCATATGACTTGGACCGTGCCATTAACTGTAAGGTCTTTATTGTAAGAATTCAAAATGTTCACTGTAATGCTTTATTCAATTTTACTGTAAGTTTAGTAAGTTTACTGTAATGTTCCTTTTATTTTGCTCTAAGTTTTAGTATAGTTACTGTAAATTGTTCTTTTGGTCAAAAGTTATGTGAGTCCTCCCTTAAGTGTTAAATGACGATTCTTATGTTAGTTTGTTTCTACAATCATGAATATTATATTTAAATTGCATGAAAAGTTATTTTACTAACTAGTACTCTCGCTTCTAGGATACAGGATTTCATGAGGATGAACCCCCGTACCTTTCATGGCACTACGGTGGATGAAGATCAACAAGGCTTCATAGATGAGGTTTTCAAAGTGGTAGATGCTATGGGTGTGACCCCTAGGGAGAAAGCGGAATTGGCCGCTTACCAACTTAAGGATGTTGCTGAAGTGTGGTATGAGCAATAGAGGGGTGACAGACCCTTAGAAAGAGGTCCGGTTGATTAGGAGGAATTCAAAGAGGCTTTCCTAGATAGATTATTTCCATTAGAGTGGAGGGAGAAGAAGATGGTTAAATTCATGAACCTTCGTCAAGGGGGAATGAGTGTGTAAGAGTACTCTCTCAAATTCACCCAACTCTCTACGTATGCATAAACCATGGTATCCAAGCCTAGGGCTAGGATGAACAAGGTTGTGATGGGAGTGTCTAGCTTGGTGGAAAAAGAGTGTCGTACGGCAATGCTTCTTAATGACATGGATATCTCTAAGCTCATGGTTTATGTGCAACAAATTGAGGAGTCCAAAATTAGGGAGATAAGGCAAGAGGGTAAGTGACCTAGGTCAGATTATTCTAGTCAACGAAATACTAAGAAGAGGTTTTTTCCCCAAGATTCTTCCATGGGAAACAAGGATAGGGCTCCAAATCAACATTCTCAAGGTGGTGGTCATTCCTATGAAAGGGCTAGGTGCCCTACATGTGGCAAGTAACATGGGGGTAAGTGTCTTACAGGAACGGATGGTTGTTTTGCATGTGGTAATAAGGGCCACAAGATGAGGGACTGCCCAAACCTTAAATCAAGGGGGAGAGATGTCAATTAAGTGTCCCTAGATCCTAATGCTCCCAAGAATTTCCCTTCCTATGGGATGGGGGCAAGAAAGAATAATTAATTTGGATTGATGGTTTTGGTAAGTCTTAACTCTTTTTTATTGTTGCTTTTGTGTTATGAAATGAGTTTATATGGTTTTATAGTTCATATGATCATGTCATCTTGATGAATTGCTTAAAGAATGAATATTCGGAAAAAACATTTGGTAGCTTGGCAGTGAACACAGTGAACTTCACTGTAGAATTTTGATCTTTTGAAGAAAATTGTTTGATATTGGAGAAGGTAGTTCCTCCAAAAAAGAAGTTTAAGGTTGAGTTTTGACTTTGTGAAGTTTGGCAAAAGTTGCCTATGTTGCTAAGTGTTGAAACTGTGAAATGATGTTCCTTGCTAGTTGATGCTTTGATTGTTCATTTTTTATCATGATCTAAGTGTATTATATGATGCTAAGTGAGTCCTTGTAGTTCTTAAAATTTAAGTGTCATTCGAGGACGAATGTTATTCCAAGTGGGGGAGAATATAACGCCCCAAAATGAACTAAGGTGAACTAGAGCCTCATTGTTATTTCTTGAGTTGATTTTAAGTTAAATTGAGTTAGTTTAGTGTCCTTATCAAGTGTTTGAAGTTTGGTTAAGTTTGGAGTTCAATCAACCAAGAACGTCCATGACGTTTGGATGGTATGCCTTAGAATGTACTTGTGTGTCTTGGTGTGTTTGGATGAGTTTAACGTGTTCGTTTTACTGGAAACTTGCATTGGATGTTCCTAATACCTATACTACTTAGTTTAGGGGTTTAATGTTTGGGCAAGACCCCACCTAGGACTCACAAGGGGCCCTAGATGAAGGGCCCAAGACTTGGGCAAAATCTGCCAAAAAGCAGTGGCCATCGACGACCCTAAGGACGGTCCGTTGGTCCCTCAATGGTTTGTCGACCTAGGAAGTCGATTGGACCAGCGAGTTCAGTTTTCCATGCTCCATTTGGAGCTAAGTATCCACTAACGAGACCCTACCAACGGTCCGTTGGCTCATAGACGGTCCATTGGTGAATGTCTCGTCTGTGAGGCCTGCCAAGTCTGTTAAGTGGCTGCCAACTTGGGGTGTTTTATGTAAATACAGACCAAGTCTTTTAAGACCCTAGGTGGATAATTTTAGTGTTTTTAGGTTATATTAAATTAGTTTTAAACCCTAGACCTAGATAAGACCCCTCACTTCAAAAATTCAAACTCTCTCTCTAAAGACAAACTCTCTCAAGACTCAATTGAAAGCTAGAGGTCAAGGAAGGATAGGAGGGCTGGTTGGACGTGTCTCTTCATCAAAAACTCTTGGATTTGTCTTGCTTAGTGAGGTATGGTATCCATTCTTGAATATCTTTTCATTCAAGAACTCAACTTCCAAAAAGGTTTTCGAAAGGGTTTCTAAACTCAAACTTCTTCTAACTTTGGTTTCTAGTATGGGTCTTCTTGTATTTAAGTTATAATGGTTTAAATGTATTTATTTTGGTTTGAATTGATTATTTTTATGTTAAAAACTCCATGAAACTCTTGTTTATGCATACTTCAATTTTTGGCTTGAAAATGGGTTATGTGAGCATGATTTGAGTAGGGTATGAACTTGGGTCTTCTTGTATTTGTCATGTTTTTGTAGCTACTGCCCTAAGGGTCTTAATATAGTGAAATATTGATAAATTTCTTATTTGTGATGATGGTTTGATTTGTTGATGAGTTACTCTCATTGTATAGTTCTTATTATGAATTGCTATTTGAGTGGTATGGTCAACTTTCTGGGTGGCAGTGCTAATTGATGAACTTGATGTTATTTATTATGTTTTGAATATGTAATCTTGAAGGTCTAATATGTGAAAAGAAGTGTTTGGTGTAGCTTGAATTGCATGTTTGACCTAGTTTATGTCTAAATGAACTATATGATTATGAGAAGCATGTAGAGTGTGTAACTTGATGAATCAAGGTTAAAGTATGTGTAGAAATTGATGATAAATAAATGATGCTCATATTCAAGGCGTGCACATGTACACACACACACTTTAAAGAATGTATTATGTTAAGTTGAGTAAAAAGGGGAATCTTGAGGTGGACACACTTCGTGAGTTGAGGTGTAGTGTATAGTAGAAACCTCTCCATTCCTAGTGAGCTTTCTAAGATAGACTATTATTTTGAGAAATCCGTGGGGAGTTATGCCTAGCACCGAGAGGATATGAAGGGGAGGTGGATTACACTTCGTGAGTTGAGATGTTGTAATTCAAAGTACCTCTTGAGATGAGTACTCCTCGTTAGTAGAGAGTCAGTTACTTAGTAACAATCTCCTTATCCCTTAACTCTGTACCCGCATAGGTGTAGCTATTGGAAAAGCCATGTAAATGCTAAGAAGCATGAACTTAAACTAGGAAGGTAAGGATCCCTCATCCGATACGGGTTAATATCGGGATTCCATGTCTAGCTCTCATGGTCTTTGTCGGTTAAGCTAACTCCCACAAAAGAATTGATTTGAAACTAGTTAACTTGTATATTGTTTATATTGTGTATGTATGTTGTGAAGTGCTCGATCCACATTAGTTACCTAGTAGGAGCACTAAGTGGGAGTAGTAGTATGGGATGCTATTCTCACATTGCACTTGGTGTGACCTATACCTACTATGGGAGAAGAGTACTTTCATTGAATCTGTGTGAATGAGTACTATGATGTGGTGTTATGGATGATTATTGTGGAGTACTTGAGTAAATGGAATCCATTAGGAGCACTAAGTGGGAGTGGTAGTATGGGATGCTACTCTCACATCGCACTTAGTGTGACCTATATTTCCATGATTGTTTTGCATATGTTAGCCAAGGGCGTGGATTTGATTTCCAATGAAGTAAGCCTAAGATTTGGTGGTTTTAATGGTCGCTTTGGTGTGCTTTGAAGGGAGGTGTAATAAAGATCCCTTCTTCGTACCTTAGGGAGTCTTAGGATAACCTTGGGTTAGGGCAACTTCAAAGGAAAAGAGTTCATATGACTTGGACCGTGCCATTCACTATAAGGTCTTCATTGTAAGAATTCAAAATGTTCACTGTAATGCTTTATTCAATTTTACTGTAAGTTTAGTAACTTCACTGTAATGTTCCTTTTAATTTACTCTAAGTTGTAGTAAAATTACTGTAAATTGTTCTTTTGGTCAAAAATTATGTGAGTCCTTCCTTAAGTGTTAAATGACGATTGTCATGTTGGTTTGTTTCTAAATTCATGAATAATATATTTAAATTGCATGAAAAGTTATTTTACTAACTAGTACTCCCGCTTCTAGTATTCGAGATTTCATGAGGATGAACCCTCCTACTTTTCATGGAACTACGGTGGATGAAGATCCACAAGGCTTCATAGATGAGGTTTTCAAGGTGGTAGATGCTATGGGTGTGACCCCTAGGAAGAAAGCAGAATTGTCCGCTTACCAACTTAAGGATGTTGCTCAAGTGTGGTATGGGCAATGGAGGGGTGAGAGACCCTTACAAAGATGTCTAGTTGATTGGGAGGAATTCAAAGAGACTTTCCTAGATAGATTCTTTCCTTTAGAGTGGAGGAGAAGAAGATGGTTGAATTCCTGAACCTTCGTCAAGGGGGAATGAGTGTGCAAGAGTACTCTCTCAAATTAACCCAACTCTCTAAGTATGCCCCAACCATGGTATCCAAGTGTAGGGCTAGGATGAACAAGTTTGTGATGGGAGTGTCTAGCTTGGTGGAAAAAGAGTGTCCTACGACAATGCTTCTTAATGACATGGATATCTCTAGGCTCATAGTTTATGTGCAACAAATTGAGAAGTCCAAAATTAGGGAGATAAGACAAGAGGGTAAGAGACCTATGTCAGATGATTCTAGTCACCAAAATACTAAGAAGAGGTTTTATACCCAAGATTCTTCCATGGGAAACAAGGATAGGGATCCAAATCAACATTCTCAAGGTGGTGGTCATTCCTATGAAAGGGCTAGGTGCCCTACATGTGGCAAGTAACATGGGGGTAAGTGTCTTGCCGGAATGGATGGTTGTTTTACATGTGGTAATAAGGGCCACAAGATGAGGGACTGCCCAAATCTTAAATCATGGGAGAGAGATATCAATCAAGCTTCCCTAGATCCTAATGCTCCCAAGAAGAACCCTTCATATGGGATGGGGGCTAGAAAGGATAATTAATCCGGATAGATGGTTTTGGTAAGTCTTAACTCTTTTTTATTGTTTATTTTGTGTTATGAAATGAGTTTATATGGTTTTATAGTTCATATGATCATTTCATCTTGATGAATTGCTTAAAGAATGAATATTAAAAAAAAACAAATTGGTAACTTGGCAGTGAACGCAGTGAACTTCACTGTAGAATTTTGATCTTTTGAATAAAACTTTTTTGTCTTGAATTTTAGATTCAATGTGTGTAAGAGTATTGTATATGAGAATGTTTAATATTGGAGAAGGTAGTTCCTCCATAAAAGGAGTTTAAGGTTGAGTTTTGACTTTGTGAAGTTTGGCAAAAGTTGCCTATGTTACTAAGTGTTGAAAGTGTGAAATCATGTTCCTTGCTAGTTGATGCTTTGATTATTGATGTTTTAATCGTGATCTAAGTGTATTATATGATGCTAAGTGAGTCCTTGTTGTTCTTAAAATTTAAGTGTCATTCGAGGACGAATGTTATTCCAAGTGGGGGAGAATATAATGCCCCAAAACAAACTAAGGTGAACTACAGCCTCGTGGTTGTTTATTGAGTTGATTTTAAGTTAAACTGAGTTATTTTAGTGTCCTTAGGAAGTGTGTGAAGTTTGGTTAAGTTTGCAGTTCAATCGACCAAGAACGTCCATGACGTTTGGATGGTATGCCTTAGAATGTACTTGTGTGTCTTGGTGTGTTTGGATGAGTTTTACGTGTTCGTTTTACTTAAAACTTGCATTGGATGTTCCTAATAACTATACTACTTAGTTTAGGGGTTTAAAGTCCGGGTACGACCCCACCTAGGACCCACAAGGGGCCCAACATGAAGGGCCCAAGACTTGGCCAAAATATACCAAAAAGCAGTGGCCATCGACGACCCTAAGGACGGTCTGTTTGTCCCTCAACGGTCCGTCGACCTAGGCCGTCGATTGGACCAGTGATTTCAGTTTTCCATGCTCCATTTGGAGCTAAGTATCAAACAACGAGACCCTACCAATGGTCCGTTGGCTCACAGACGGTCCGTTGGTGAATGTCTCGTTTGTGAGGCCTGCCAAGTCTGCTAAGTGGCTGCCAACTTGGGGTGTTTTAAGTTAATACACCATAAGTCTTTTAAGACCGTAGGTGTATAATTTTAGATTTTTTAGGTTATATTAAATTAGTCTTAAACCCTAGACCAAGACAAGACCCCTCACTTCAAAAATTCAAACTCTCTCTCTAAAGACAAACTCTCTCAAGACTCAATTCAAGGCTAGAGGTCAAGGAAGGATAGGAGGGCTGGTTGGACGTGTCTCTTCATCAAAAACTCTTGAATTTTTCTTGCTTAGTGAGTTATGGTATCCATTCTTGAATATCGTTTCATTCAAGAAGTCAACTTCCAAAAAGGTTTTCTAAAGGGTTTGTAAACTCAAACTTCTTCTAACTTTGATTTCTAGTATGGGTCTTCTTGTATTTAAGTTATAATGGTTTAAATGTATTTATGTTGGTTTTAATTGATTATTTTTATGTTAAAAACTCCATGAAACTCTTGTTTATGCATACTTTAATTTTTGGCTTGAAAATGGGTTATCTGAGCATGATTTGAGTAGGGTATGAACTTGGGTCTTCTTGTATTTGTCATGGTTGTGTAGATACTGCCCTAAAGGCCTTAATATGGTGAAATATTGATAAATTTCTTATGGGTGATGATGGTTTTATTTGTTCATGAGTTACTCTAATTGTATAGTTCTTATTATGAATTGCTATTTGAGTGGTATGGTCCACCTTATGGGTGGCGGTGCTAATTGATGAACTTGATGTTATTTAGTATGTTTTGAATATGTAATCTTGAAGGTTTAATATGTGAAATGAATATATATTGGAAATGGGTCTTGTATTGTGTTTGGTGTAGCTTGAATTGCATGTTTGACCTAGTTTATGTCTAAATGATGTGTATGATTATGAGAAGCATGTAGAGTGTGTAACTTGATGAATCATGTTTAGAACTTGATGAGAATGAAATGATGCTTATATGCAAGGTGTGCACATGTACACACACACACACTTTAAAGAATGTATTATGCCAAGTTGAGTAAAAAGGGGAATCTTGAGGTGGACACACTTCGTGAGTTGAGATGTAGTGTCTAGTAGCAACCTCTCCATTCCTGGTGAGCTTTCTAAGATAGACTATTATGTTGAGAAATTCGTGGGGAGTTATGCCTAGCACCGAGTGGATATGAAGGGGATGTGGATTACGCTTCGTGAGTTGAGATGTTGTAATCCAAAGTACCTTTTGAGATGAGTACTCCTCGTTAGTAGAGAGTGAGTTACTTAGTACCAATCTCTTTATTCCTTAACTATGTGCCTGCATAGGTGTAGCTATTGGAAAAGACATGTAAACGCTAAGAAGCATGACCTTACACTAGGCAAGTAAGGATCCCTCATCCGATAGGGGTTAATATCGGGATTACATGTCTACCTCTCATGGTCTTTGTCGGTTAAGCTAACTCCCACAAAAGAATTGATTTGAAACTAGTTAACTTGTATATTGTTGATATTGTGTGTGTATGTCGTGAAGTGCTCGATCCACATTAGTTACCTAGTAGGAGAACTAAGTGGGAGTAGTAGTATGGGATGCTATTCTCACATTGCACTTGGTGTGACCTATACCTACTATGGGAGAAGAGTACTTTCATGAAATCGGTGTGAATGAGTACTACGATGTGGTGTTATGGATGATTATTGTGGAGTACTTGAGTAAATGGAATCCATTAGGAGAACTAAGTGGGAGTGGTAGTATGGGATGCTACTCTCACATTTTACTTAGTGTGACCTATATTTCCATGAGTGTTTTGCATATGTTAGCCAAGGGCGTGGATTTGATTTCCAACGAAGTAAGCCTAAGATTTGGTGGTTTTAAGGGTCGCTTTGGTGTGCTTTGAAGGGAGGTTTAATGAAGATCCCTTCTTGGATCACCTTAGGGAGTCTTAGGATAACCTTGGGTTAGGGCAACTTCAAAGTAAAAGAGTTGAGATGACTTGGACCGTCCCATTCACTGTAAGGTCTTCATTGTAAGAATTCAAAATGTTTACTATAATGCTTTATTCAATTTTACTGTAAGTTTAATAAGTTCACTGTAATGTTCATTTTAGTTTACTGTAAGTTTTAGTAAAGTTACTGTAAAGTGTGCTTTTTGTTCAAAAATTATGTGAGTGCTTCCTTAAGTGTTAAATGACGATTCCTATGTTGGTTTGTTTCTAAATTTATGAATATTATTTTTAAATTGCTTGAAAAGTTATTTTACTAAAATGTCCCTTTTTGCATGTTTTTACATATGCCATACTTAGTACATTGTTGTACTAACCCCATACTTTTATATAGCTTATGAGTATAGGTTGGAAGCCTTTTGGAGGATCTTAGTTGAAGCTTGGGAATTCTATCTCTCAAGAATTGGGTATGTCCTCATATATTCGAGGACATAGTTTTGTGTTTCTTAGTTTCATTATTAAGACTTAAATTAGTATTTCCTTTTTATTGTAAAGGGCCGTGTCCCTAAAATTCTAAGTTGTGTCTTTAAGTTGGCTTGTGACGATAAGATTTCCTAGTATTTATGAAAAGACTTCTTTTATTATTATTATCGTGAAAGTTTTAATTTCGCACTACTTTTCATACTTTATGTTATGAATGCTAGTTAGAGGGCTTGTACGAGACCCCAAAGGGTCAAGTACGCCCGGTCACGATTCGAAGGTTTTCCCTAACTTCTAGGGGGTGCTTTCGGGTCATGACAATAATATCAACCTCGACTTCCTAAGTAGCACTCTTAACTAAATGTTTCCTTGATATTACTTGTAAGGAAGCCACTTCCTTATTTATAAACTTCTTAACTTGCTTGTCTAAAATTTCAACCGGAATCTCTTCATAAGAAAGATTCTCTTTAACTTTTAAACTCTCTCTGAAGACTATGCATGTTTGATCCCCAACACATTTCTTCAACATGGAGACATGGAAAACCGGATGCACCGATGCAACTTATTTAGAAAATTAATTTCATATGCAACCTTACCAAAACATCTTAATTTTGCATAGGCCTACAAAAGGGGGAATAAGTTTCCCATTCTTTCCAAATCTCATTACACCCTTCAAGGGTGATATTTTAAAGTAAACTCAATCATGAACCTCAAATTCAACATCCCTCCTTCTAAAATCGGCACAATACCTTTGCTGACATTGTGCCCTTCTAAACCTCTCTCTAATAAACCAAATCTTCTTTTAAAACACCCCCCGAATTCTACGACTTAATCTAGATCCTCACATGAAGAGAAAAGACATAGAACACAGCTTTAAGACCTAAAAATGTTTATAAACCATTAAGGAAGTTTAAGAGTCATGATGTCAAGAAACGCCCATGACGTTTGGAGATTAGTGAATTAGGTGCTAGTGTACCTTTGCTTATTTCACAGGGTTTTAAGAGTCGGAATTCAATGAAATTTGGAAGGAAAGTGTCAATCATGTATTAGAATATGTTTGAGTTCAAATTGTTTGGTTACGACTGCCCAAGGACCACCCTAAGGGTCCTTGAGGAGGACCTTTCCAAATGAACAAAAAGCTGTCAAAAGACAATAGCCAACTACGGTTGCCAAACGACGAGTCGTCGTCTTGTTGACGGGGCTTCGATGGATATGTAGCCCCAGCCTTAGCCATTTTCCCCAAAATGGTCCAAAGGACCAGTCTCTGACACCATCGACGGACGTGCAGGACAGTGGGTGCAGTGGCCGTCGACGGACCTACAGACCGTATGTCAGGGTCTCGTAGGTTAGGTCTGGTTTCCGCTGGTGAGTTTTAAGTGGGGTCATTTAATTAGTTAGTTAGTTAGTTGGTTAATTAATGGTTAAGGTATGTATAATTAAGTTAATTAAGGGACTATATAAAGACCTAAGCCTAATTAAACTAACCCAACACACCCACAATTCCAAAACCCACATCTCTCTACTCTCTCTCTTCCTAAACCCAAAAACTCCATTGAAGGAACATTAGGGCTCCAACTTCAGGACGAATTCACCAAGGATTTTATTTCAAATTCGTGGAAATATCATCACCAAGGTATGGTTTCTTTCATTTTTTGGATTCTTTCCCCAAGAGGCTCCTTCAACTATGGTTTCAAACTACACAAAGACTAGAGTTTCAATCTAGACATGAAGTCTCATCTAAAAACGAAATGATTCTTCAAATGTGATGAATTATGGTCCTTACCTTTTTATTAACTATGGAATTATGGATAATTGTTGTTAAACACCTGAGATTCCCCCTTGAACCCTTGATCTTCCCTAAACTCATGAAACCATTAAATTCAGGTAATTAATAAATATGATGAGTATGTGAATTAAGTTTATTGAGATTAACCTTGTATTATTCATTGAATTTACCTTTATTATGTATTATTTATGTGTTATTCAGTAATGGAAGTATGAATGATCATGAGTGGGCAATAAGGTGTGAAGTTTGGTTCTTTCGTGGATTCAAATATGCAAGATCAGTTGCTTAGATAGTAATGCTTGTATGCCTAATGTGTTGCGGTAATGTTTGTGATTACTATCCATTATCCTCAACCCTAGACTTGTGAATTCATTATAAAGTATGTAAAAATATTATGATATGATTGTTATAGGATTGAATGTAGCTTCTCATGACTATAATAGAGTGTAAAGTGAAAGGTTTACTAACTTGTGAAGTGGTGTCTAAAGTGAAAGGATTGTTCTCACTTGTGATGACCTATGAGCTAATGTGATAAGATGTTTAAATAGGGGTCAATAAGGGACCAATGTGAACTTGTATGATGAAATAAGATGATTACTAAAGGGAATAGATGCTTAGCACCGAAAGGGCATGTAATGAGATGGAGGTCTCACATTTAGTAAGTCCTTCCTCTCACATGGTTTTTCTCACGTTAGTAAGTCTGGATTCCCACGTTATCTATTGTTTCATGAGATGAGAACTCCCACATTAATTAGTTAGGGTTCTTATCAACAATCTCATTTACCCTTAACTATTTTCCCACATAAGACTCTAGCTTAGTGGATCCACCAAGATAGCTACGTACGAATGGTTACACCTTAGGTAAGTGTTAACCCTCTCTTTTCAGTGTGGGAGTAGAACACCGGATTCCATGTAGCTCACAGGGTATAATGTCGGTTATTGCACATTTTTCCCTAATGTAATTGTAAATGACTAAGTTAAGTATGTGAACTCTTATTAGAGTTGTATTAAGGGATACTACATAGTGTGAGGGAGGGTAAGGGACTTCTCTTACACATTGCATATGTGGGATCCTAAGGGGTGGTTCTAGTAGTGTTCTTTTATGATCATGACTATGATTATGATTATGATTATGTTAATAATCTATGAGTAGTTTTGATGTATTGAGCATGTCATGATTAATTATGAGAATATGTTGTAAGTATGAAGTGGGTTTCTTAATATGATACTTAGCCTTGAATGGGGTTATGGGGTTCTATCTTTGGCATTGGACAGGTATTGCTTAGCTTGTCTACATGGTGGGTTGATATAATGTTGAATTGACTTACTATGCTTATTATATGTGCATCTTGAGTTAAGTCGATACAAATCATGATTTGACTATAATGTCCTTTTATCATGCATTGATGATTTTTGTGCATAGAAGCCATACTTAGTACATGTGTTGTACTAACCCATATATCTCCCCTTTTCCCAAACATTTTAGGTTTCAGTCGTTGAAGAGTTCATGGCCAATTTGCAAGAAAGATTTGGATCTTTTCCCAAGTCCTTGGTGAGTCCTCATGCACGGGGAAGTTGCGATGTTCCAATCTAGCTGTGATGTTGCTTGTGTTTGGAAACATTCACTCTTTCTTTTATCGTTGAGACAATTGATGTAAGCCTATAATGGTGTATCGTACTTGTATTGGCTATGTCCAAACCTTTATAATCTTGTAGATTGTTTAAATGTGAGATGAGACTTTAGACTCTTATATGTTTTACTTATGCTAAAGAAGAAGTCTATTTAAACATCATATGTGAGGAGTCTATGTAAACTCCCTATGTGGTAAATTTTTAAATTTTGTGCATTTCTTTACTTATGATATGCTATGACGAATTCTAAGGGCTTGTCTAAGTGCTCTTCGAGGACAAGGATGCCGTTACTCCTAGGTGTACTTTGGGTCATAAGAAACATTGTATCAAAGCATGAGGTTGAGTAATCTTAGGATTGATGTCTCACTAAACCACGTTTATGTAGGGTCTTATTCATAATTATTAAGTGGGCCACACTTATGAATGATAGACTATGTGATTCTTAGGAACTTTCACTGTCTTGTAATTCCTTAGTCATGCCTAAGAGTCTTAAATCTATCTAGTCCTTTTTTCTAATCCTTTTATTGTTCTTATACGCAATGAAAACAAGGAGGAACAATGCTCGAAGGGCCGAGGAGGAAAATTTGAATGAGGCAACTCCCCCTCAAGCTCCTCAAAACCTTCAAGTTCCTATGGAAGAAGGGCATGTGTCTAATGTTAAAATAAGGGCGGTTATTCATAGCTTAACTCAATTGTTGGCTACCCAAGTTGCTAGGGATTCAAGAGTGCAAGTGAACCCAAATGCTAACACCACCGCTTCAAGGATTAGGGATTTCACAAGGATGAATCTCCCTACTTTTTATGGTTCTAAGGTGGAGGAGGACCCACAAGGGTTCAATATTGAAGTGTTCAATGTTCTTAATGCTATGGGAGTGTCTTCTCAAGAAAAGGCGGAACTAGCTGCCTACCAACTAAAGGATGTGGCTCAAGTGTGGTATGAGCAATGGAAGGATGAGAGGCCGGTTAGATAACGCCGGAACACTTGGGGAGCTTTCAAGACGACCTTCCTTGATAGGTTCTTTCCCTTGGAACTAAGGGAGTGGAAAATGAAAGTATTCATCAACTTTCGTCAAGGGGCTATGAGTATAAAAATGTATAGCCTTAAGTTCACTCAACTATCAAAGCATGCTCCTACTCTTATTGTGGATTCTAGGGATAAGATGAACAAATTTGTTATGGGGATATCCTACCTAGCGGTTAATGAATGTCGGTCAGCTATGTTGATACCTAGCATGGCCATTTCTCGTCTCATGGATCATGCCGAATAAATTGAGGAGCAAAAGCTCAAGCAAGTGGGTAGGAAGTTGAAGAAGGCAAGGACCAAAGATGGGAATTCTTCTAAGACTGGATTTGATGTTCAAGACAAGCCAAGGTTCAAGAAGAGGTTTTCCAATCAAGGCCCTTCTAATTCTCCAAGGGTCAACAAGAGTAAGGTGCCTACTCCCAAGCCCCAAAAGGGAAAAGGTGGTGGTTCTTATGTTGAGAAGCCTCTTTGTTGAAAATATGGTAGAATGCATGATTGGTAAGTGCCTAGTTTGCACGTGTAATTGGTATGGTAATGGCAAAAGTGCTCACGTAAAGACAGATTGCGCTATGATGAAAGGTCAAGGAAGATTCTCGAAGTGATCAAGAGAGCTCCCTAGACGTGGTGACCGTTATGTTACACTTATTTTCCCTTTAATATATATGTTTTGTCGTATTCGGGTGATACATTATAATTTATGACCCCTCTTGTAGCCATGAAAGTTAATATACTACCCGACATGTTAGGTGAACCCTTTTCGGTTTCTACCCCAGTGGGTGATTTTGTTGTGGTAAAAAGAGTCTATAAGGGTTGTCTTATTTCCTTGCCCAATATAGTTATATTAGTTGACATGATAGAACTTGATATGATAGATTCTGATGTCATATTGGGAATGGACTAGTTGCATGCTTGCTTTGCCTCTATTGATTGTAGGTTTAAGGGTAGTCAAATTTCAATTTCAAAATGAACCCATTTTTGAGTGGAGAGGAGGAAACTCAAATCCAAGGTGTAAGTCATTTCGTGTCTAAAATCTTACAAGTTGATTGCAAAGGGTTGTCTCTACCACATAGTTAGAGTTAGGGATCTTTAATCTGATGTCCCTCCAATAGAGTCAGTACCAGTAGTGACTCAATTTATGGAGGTCTTTCCCGATGACCTGCATGGAGTTCCTCCCGAATGGGAGATTGACTTTGACACAAATTTATAGTCGTATACACAACCTATTTCAATCCCTTCTTATTGGATGGCCCCGACAGAGTTGAAAGAACTAAATGCTCAACTCAAAGATTTTCTAGATAAGGGTTTTATTCAACCAAGCATATCTTAGTGGGGTGCCCCGATATTGTTTGTGAAGAAGAACGATGGGTCTTTGAGAATGTGTATCAACTATAGTCAATTGAACAAAGTCACCATAAAGAATAAGTACCTTCTCCCTAGGGTTAATGACTTGTTACATCAACTCCAAGGAGACAGTTACTTTTCAAAGATTGACTTGATATCGGGTTATCACCAACTTATATTGAGGGAAGTTGATATTTCGAAAATGACTTTCCGAACAATATATAGTCACTTTGAATTCCTACTGATGTCATATGGTCTAACAAATGCCCTGGCAGCTTTCATGGACCTTATGAATAGACTATTTAGAAAGTACCTTGATTTGGTTGTGATTGTCGTCATTTATGACATTTTGATATACTCTAGGAGTTAGAATGATCATATGAGCCACTTGAGGATAGTTTCGAAAGTTCTCAAGCATTACAAACTTTTTGCTAAGTTAAGTAAATGTGAATTTTGGTTGATATTGGTTGCGTTTCTTGGTCACATTGTCTCTAGTTAAGGGGTACAAGTTATTATGAGGTAGACGGAAGTGGTCAAAAGTCAACCTAGACTTTTGAGTCCTACTGACATCCGAAGTTCTCTAGGGTTGACCGGTTACTATAGGAGGTTTGTTGAGGGATTTTCTTCTATCGCATCTCCATTAACGGCCTTAACCAAAAAAAAGTCAAATTTCTAATGGTCGGAGTCTTGTGAAAAAAGCTTCATGTTTTTGAAGGATAGACTCACCTCCGCTCCTGTGTTGACCTTACCGGAGGGTATCGAAGGGTTTATGGTTTATTGTGATGCCTCCCGAGTGGTTCTAGTATGTGTGCTTAGGCAACATGGCAAAGTCATAGCGTACCCCTCTATGCAACTTAAGTTACATGATAATAATTACACAAATCTTGACCTTGAGGTTGCATCCCTTAGTGTTTGCCTTGAAATTTTGGAGAAACTATCTCTATGGGGTGAATGTTGATGGGTTCACCGATCACAAAAGCCTTCAATATGTATTTACTCTAAAAGGCTTGAATCTACGCCAAAGAAGATGGTTAGAACTGTTAAAGTATTATGACATGAGTGTCTTTTACCATCCCGAGAAAGCTAATGTGGTTGCGGATGCACTAAGCCGAGTGTCCATGGGTAGTGTGGCTTATGTGGCTGATGATAAGAAAGAGTTAGATAAAGAGGTTCATAGATTGGCTCGCATGGGGGTTCGACTAGAGGACTCTCAAAAGGGTAGTTTCATGGTTCACCAAAACTTCGAGTCATCTATGGTGGTTGAAGTGAAATCCAAGCAACACCTTGATCTTTTATTGATGGAATTGAAGGAAGCAGTCCTTAGTAAATCTAATGAGTCTTTATCTCAAGAAGAAGATGGGGTGCTTAGGCACCAAGAAAGATTGTGTGTACCACATGTGGATGGCTTAAGGGAATTGATCATGGAAGAGGCTCATGGCTCCCAGTATTCCATTTATCCGGGTGCCACAAAGATGTACCGCGACTTACGGGAAACTTATTGGTGGAACGGTATGAAAACGGACATAGTGGATTTTTTTGCCAAGTGTCCAAATATCCAACAAGTAAAAATGGAGCACAAAAGGCTAGGTTGCTTGACTAAAAATAAGATGTTCCCACATGGAAGTGGGAGAATATTAACATGGACTTTATAGGGTTGCCTCGCACGGGAAAGCAACATGACTCGATATCGGTCATTGCGGATAGGTTAGCAAAGTTGGCACATTTTCTTCCCGTCAAAGTCACTTATTTGGCTGAAGAATATGCCATATTGTACCTCAAAGAGATAGTTAAGTTACTTGGAGCCCTTTGTCCATCATCTCGGATAGAGTTACTCAATTCACCTCCCATTTTTGGAGGGTTTTCCAAACTGGGATTGGTACGAAAGTGAATCTTAGTACCGCTTTTCATCGAAAGACGAAGGTCAAGTGGAACACAATATTCAAACCATAGAAGCAATTTTGATGGCATGTGTTATTGATGTCAAAGCTAATTGGGATGACCACCTACTTTTGATAGAATTCTCCTACAATAATAGCTACCATTTGAGTATCTCCATGGTGCTCTTCGAGGCACTCTATCGGAGGAGGTGTAGATCCCAATTTTGGTGGTATGAGATAGATGAGTTTGCTCTACTTGGTCCTGATTTAGTTTATGAAGATCTCGATAAGGTTTGGTTTATAAGAGATACGCTAAAAACGACTCAAAGTCGGCAAAAATCTTATGCCGAAAATAGAAAGAGGTACCTTGAATTCCAAGTAGGATATTGTGTCTATTTGAATGTTTCACCGATGAAACGGGTGATAAGGTTTGGAAAGAAGGGGTAACTTAGTCCCCGTTATGTGGGCCCGTATGAAATTTTGAAGCGAGTAGGGAGTGTTGCCTATGAGTTGAAATTTCCCAATGAGTTGGCTATGATTCACCTGGTATTCCATGTTTCTATGGTTAAGGAATGTAATAGGGGACCCGGTTTCCATTCTCCCTCTAGAAGGTTTAGGTGTAAAAAAGGAGCTTTTCTAACAAAGAGGTCACCGGTTGAGATCTTGGATCATGAAGTTATGAAATTGAGGAATAAGGAGGTTGCCTCCATCAAAGTTCTATGGAGGAACCACCTTGTTGAGGGTGCAACGTGGGAGGCCGAGGCCGACATGAATTCCTGCTATCCCCATCTTTTCCCTCTGAATGGTTGAGGTTAGTAGTTCCTAATATGATTATTACGAATAATGTTGAACCTATCATGTTGTTCTAATGTGTGCATATTGTAGTACA
The DNA here is from genome assembly GCA_016801875.1 of Solanum sitiens. Taxonomy (NCBI): domain Eukaryota; kingdom Viridiplantae; phylum Streptophyta; class Magnoliopsida; order Solanales; family Solanaceae; genus Solanum; species Solanum sitiens. The sequence goes on along the minus strand of JABWTJ010000222.1, from coordinate 93,793 downwards.
AATTCATGCTTAAGTTGAATTTTCTTTTTCATGAAGTATGTTTTTATGATTATCTTTCACTTAAGCATGTGGTGTGCTATATAAGTATTCACGGAATTTGTATTGATCAGGATTGACGTTGTTTTCATAAGAAATCTGCATGACAACTCTTGATGTTCATATTGAGCTCATATTGAGCTCATATTGAAATGGATAAGGTAATTCCTCCTTATATGATCTGGAAAGTTGAGCTTGTGTATATGGTATGTTGTGGATTAATTTCCTATGTGTTATTGATATTATTATATGCTGAAAGGAGTGGAGAATTCCTCCAATGAGTTGTGACTCATTTTATGTATTGTATGTTGGTTGGGATGCTAGTCTTGAGTCTCTTCTTCCTATAAAGGTCAAAGGTGTCATTGAGGGACAAATGTTCCTAAGGGGGGGAGTATTGACACACCCCGGAAATTCTACGACCTTATCTACAGCCTCACATGATTGCCAAAGACATAGAACACTGTTTTAAGACCTAAAATAATATTTTTATACCATTTAGGAAGCTTTTTAGTAAAGACGTCAAGAAACGTCCATGACGTCCAAAGATTAGTGAATAATGTGCTAGTGTACTTTGGCCTATATCACCAGGTTTTAAGAGTCAAAATTCAATGAAATTTTGTAGGAAGGTGTCAAACATGTATTCGAATATGTTTGAGGTCGAAATGTCCGGGTACGAATCACAAAGGACCACCCTAAGGGTTTTTTATAAGGACGATTCCAAATGACCTAAACGCTGTCAAAAGACAATAGCCAACTACGGCGCATCGATGGCTCCATAGACCCAGCCTTATCCATTTTACAAAAAATTTTCCAAAGGACCAGTCTCTGACAGCATCGACGTACGTGCAGGACGAAGGGTGTAGTGTCCGTCGACTAACCTACGGACCATGGGTGGGGGTCTCGTAGGTCGGGTCTGGTTTTTGTTACTGAGTTTTAAGTGGGGTCATTTAGTTAGTTAGTTAGTTAGTTAGTTGAATAATTAAGGGTTAAGGGAGGTCTAATTAAGTTAATTAAGAGACTATATAAAGAACTAAGCCTTATTAAACTAACCCAACACACCCACAATTCCCAAACCCACATCTCTCAAACCTCTGTCTTCCCAAACCCAAAACCTCCATTGAAGGAACACTAGGACTTTATATTGAGGACGAATTCACAAGGAATTTCATTCAAAATTCTTGGCAAGATCATCACCAAGGTATGGTTTCTTTCACTATTGGGATTCTTTCCCCAAGAGGATCCTTCAACTATGGTTTCAAACTACACCAAGACTAGGGTTTCAATCGAGACATGAAGTCTATTTTCAAAATGAAATTATTGTTCAATTGTGATGAATTATGGTCCTTTATGTTTGATTAACTATCGAATTATGGCTAATTCTTGATAACCACATTATATTCCCCCTTGAACCCTTGATCCTCCCTAAACTCATGAAACCTTGAAATTCTATGGTAATTAAGAAATATGATGAGTATATGGATTATGTAGATTGATATTAACCTTGTATTATTCATTGAATTTACCTGATTATTTATTGGTTATGTGTTCTTGAGTAAAGGAAGTATGAAGGATCATGACGGGGCAATAAGGTATGAAGTTTTGTTCTTTCTTGGATTCAAATATTAGAGATGAGTTGCTTATATACTAATGCTTGTATGCCTAATGTATTGAGATAATGTTAGTGACTAGTATTCCTCCTCCTCAACCCTAGACTTGTGAATTCATTATAAAGTATGTAAACATGTTATTACATGGTTGTTATAGGATTGAATGTAGCTTCGCATGACTATAATAACCTAGATAGCTACGTACAAATGGTTACAACTTAGGCAAGTGTTAACCCTCTCTTTTCGGTGTGGGAGTAAAACACCGTATTATGTAGCTCACATGGTCTAATGTAGGTTATTGCACTACTTTCCCTAATGTAAAGGTAAATGATAAGCTATGAGTAGTATAGATGTATTAAGCATGTCATGATGAATTATGAGAATATGTTATAAGTAGGAAGTTTGTTGCTTGATGTGATACTTAGCCTTGGATAGGGTTATGGGGTTCTATCTTTGGCATTGCACAAGTATTTCTTATATGGTCTACTTGGTTGGTTGATATTAATGTGAATTGACTTACTATGCTTATTATATGTGCATGTTGAGTTAAGTCGATAAAAATCATTATTTTGACTAAAATGTCCTTTTCTCATGCACTGATGATTTATTTGAATAGAATCCATACTTAGTAGGTGTATTGTACTAACCCATATTTCTCCCCTTTTCACAAACATTTTAGGTTTCGATCATTGAAGAGTTCGTGTTCAATTTGCAAGGAAGACTTGGATCTTTTCCCAAGTCATTGGTGAGTCCTCATGCTCGGGGATGTTGCGATTGTCCAAACTATCTATGATGTTGTTCTTTTAGAAACATTCATTTTTTCTTTTATCGTTGATACGAATGATGTAAGCCTATACTGACGTATCATTCTTGTATTGGCTATGTCCGAACGTTTATACTCTTGAAGATGGTTTAAATATGAGATGAGACTTTAGACTGTTATATGTTTTACTTATGCTAAAGGAGAAGTGTATGTAAACTTCATATGCGATGAGTCTATGTAAACTCCCTATGTGGTATATGAGAAGTCTAAGTACACTTCACTACGTAAAGTTTTAAATTTTCAGCATTATCTTTACTTATGATATGCTATGACGCATTTTAAGGGTTTGTCTAAGTCCTCTTCGAGGACAAGGACGCCGATTACGCCTAGGGAGTACTTTGGGTAGTAACATCTTTATTTCATCATATACTAATTTTTTACCTATGAGAGCAACTTCATCCACATAAAACCAGCATATAAGATATCACACTTCCTTCCATAAAGAGCCTCAAATGAAGTAATATCAATACTCGAGTGACAACGGTTATTATAAGAAAACTCAATTAATTGCAAATGATCATGTAATTATCCTTAAAATAAATACACAGGCCATCGACATGTATTTCAAAGTCTGAATAAAACGCTTAGCTTGTCCAACGGGTTGGGATGAAAAGTTGTGCTAAGTTTAACTTTTGTTCCATGAACCTTTTGGAATGATTTCCAACTCTATGAAGTAAATTAGGTACCTCGATAAGAAATTATGTACAACAGTACTCCATATAACTTTTCCATATCTCTAAAATATTATTTATCATAATCTTCTGCCAAATAGGAAACCATGACGGGAATGAAATGAGCAGATTTAGTTATCTGATTCACTATTACCATACTCGAGTGATGTTGTCAGTGATTACCTGGCAACCATACAATAAAGTCTATATTCACATCTTCCCACTTCTAATAGGACTACCAATGTATTGGCATAAATATCCTGGACTTTAATCATCAATCTTCACTTGTTGACAACTAGGATACTTTGCCAATAATCCCACAATATTTGTATTCATCCCATTCCAATTATAGATATCCTGCAAAACACAATAAATCTTTGTGGCTACAAGGTGAATAGAATACTAAGAACTATGAGTTATTGCAAAGATAAGTTCCCTCAAGTCATCATCATTCAGAACACATAACTGACCTTGAAATATAAATAACACATTTCCCCCTTGGGAGAAAGCCTCTACTAACTTTTGGAGCACCCACATTTTCAATTCCACTAAAATTTGATCAAGACTATTCGTGGCCTTAACATCTGTCACAAAAGAAAATTCAGAGCCATTACGAACCGTAACACCACCCTTGATGGAAGCCACTAGTTGGACATCTTATGAAGCAAACCTATGGACATCTAGAACAACCTCTTTCTTTTTATCCTAAACATGAGCAACACTACCCATTAATAGTTGACTGAGAACATCCACTACAACATTTTCTTTAACTGGGTGATAGAAAACACCATGTCAAAATCCTTAAATAATTATAGCCACCTTCTTTTGCAAAGATTAAGGTCCTCTTGACTAAACACATATTTCAAGCTCTTACGATTAGTGAAAACATCAACATCAACCCCATATTAATTATGCCTCCATCTTAAGGCAAAAACAACCGCCACTAATTCAAAGTCATAGGTGGAATAATTACTCGAATGGATCTTAAGTAGCCTTATAGCATAGGCAATCACTTTTTCATTTTGCAAAAAAACACATCCCAACCCAACTATAGAGGCATCAAAATACACCACAAATCCATTTGTACCTTCCTGTAAGGTCATCAACAAAGTAAAAGTAAATCTATCTTTCAAATCTTGGAAATTTTACTTAAAAGCTTCTGACCTTATCAATTTAGCATTTTTTAGTCAAAGTCATCAAAAGAGAAGCAATGGACGAAAACCCCTCAACAAACCTTCTATAGTAACAGTCTAAACTCAAAAATTTCTAATATCACAAGAAATTAGAGGTGTAAGTCAACTCTTGATTGCATCCCTCCTAATAGGATCTACCTCAATACCCTTGCTTGAAAAAATATACCAAATAAAAGTTATGGTCCTTAGCCGAAATTCACATTTGCTAAACATTGCAAAAAGTTGTTGGTCCTTTAGAATTTGCAAAACAATCCTAAAATGATCTATATGCTCTTCCTCACTTCTAAAAAAGATCAAAATATCATAAATAAACACAATTATAAGCATATAAAGCTATTGTCTAAACGCCTAAATCATCAAATCCATAAACTCTACCGGCGCATTAGTTAACCCAAACAACATTACCAACAACTCATAATGACAATATGAAGTTCAAAAGGTTATTTTCAGAATATCACTATCCTTCACGCTGATTTAGTTGTAACCCGAACGAACATTGATCTTACATAAATAGCTTTCTCCTTCAAGTTGATCGAACAAATCATTTATTCTTGGAAGAGGATATTTGTTCTTAATGGTTGCTTTGTTCAGTTGGCAATAATCATTGCCATAAGAAGGGAACACGATTTCTTCCTCACAAGCAACATCGTAGCACCCCAACAGAGATACTCAATCAAATGAATCCCTTATCAAACAAATCCCTTAGTTGATCTTTAAACTCCTTCAGTTCCACCAGAGCAATTCTATAAGGAGGAAGAAAGATAGGTTGCGTAATTGAGAGACGGTTAATATTGAAGTCTATTCTCCTATGAGAAAGAATACAAAAAAATGCATCTGGAAAACTTTTGGAAAGTCATTATATATGGGGAACGACTCAACAGTGAGGGTTTCAGAATATACATCCCTCACCGTAACTACATCATAAATACAACCTTTAGATATAACCTTTCTAGCTTTGATACAACAAAAAAATTGACCCTTGGGCATAAAATTTCCCCCCTTCATTTCAAGGAAAGGATCATTTGGAAACTTAAATCTGACCACTCGAGTTCTAAAATATATGGAAGCATAAGAAGAATGCAACAACTCCTTCCCAAGAATGAAATCAATGTCTAACAGCTAAGTTCAACCAAGTCTACAAGAGTAACACTAGGATATGGAAACGGGACACTTTCTATACACCCTATTAGCAACCACAGTGTCACCAATAAGAGTAGAGAGATAAAAAGATTCTAATAATATGTCAGGTAGCACATATAACTTAATGGTTACATAAGGTGTCACAATGGACAAAGTAGCACCAAGATCAAGCAAAGCATATACATCATGTTGAAAAATATTTAACATATCTGTAACTACATCTGGAGAACTATCTTGGTCATCTCGGGTTCAGATAGCATATAATCGAGTTTTGCTTTGGAGCATTTTAATTCAAACCGCTAGGATGATCTTTCTTCACCTCTCTCCCTTTAGCCGCATGCATGAGGCAATCTATAATTTTGTGTCTACTCTTCCCACAACTTAAGCATCCATCATTGCCGTTAAGGCACCGACAATTACGTTTCTTACCAAATTTAGCACATATAGACCTTGCATGTGAAGAACCATATCCATCTCCTCCTTGAGGTTTAGGGTTAGACTCCCTATCCTTTTTATGCTTAGGAGGAACGTTAGAGGAACCTAGACCGGAAACCCCTTGTGGAAGCATAAAAAGATTATGTACATCGGATCTAGCATGAGATAAACTACTATCACCGGTCTTAGCCCTTTTTACCTCTCTAGACTTATCTTTGAGTTTCTCTTCTTCAATTTGTTTCACATGCACCAAAAGACGAGAGATGTCCATGCCACTAACGAGCATGGTGGTACGATACTCTTTAACCACCACTTCGGACACATAGGATACAAACTTACTCATTCTAGCTCTTAAATTTGCAACCATTGTTGGAGCATATTTGATAATTCAGTGAACTTTAGAGCATATTCCCTCACACTCTTACTTCATTGACGAAAGTTAATGAACTCTAGCACCTTTTCTTCGCACATCTCAATGGAAACGAATTTATCAAGAAAAGTCAACTTAAATATTTCCCACTCTACTGGACTCACTTCCACCAGTCTTGCCTCTTTCTATTAATTGTACCACACTTGTGCAGCATATTTAAATTGATAGACGGCCGATTCCACCTTCTCTACCAGAGTCACTTCCATAATAGATAGTACCTTATATACCTCCTTGATAAACTCTTTAGGATATTTCTCAACTCTAGAGCTATGAAATACTGGACGGTTGATCCTCATAAAATCACGCACTCCTTAGGCCGTCGTACCCACAATTGGGTTCATGGGGGCAACAAAATCTCTATTGGTTTTTTCTATCATAGCTTGATCCAACATTTGAAATGTCGATATAAACTCCATATTTTTTACATTCTCAGCCAAAGGATAGACCGAATCATGTGGATGAGCTTTGGGAGGATCTTCTTATTCCACATTGTCACCCTTCTTTCTTCTGTCAGCCCCTGTAGAAGACATATCATGAAGAGCATAAGGTAAATATTAGGATATATACTTTATAGAGTTAAACTCTATCTAACGACCTTAGAGTAATGAAAGAAGTAGAGTATACTAATAGTCTTGCAGCCTGTCATTCATGAATGCGGTCCTCTTGACACTCATGAACAAGACTCTACTAAAGATGGCTTATGAGACATCTTAGGACCATTATAAACCTTGTCCTCTAATTACCAAGTTTGTCATAACCCAGGGGTACCCACTAGATGTAACAAGGCGTATAGAACCCTAGAAAACTACATACAAGCAAGTTAGCATATCATAACATAAGGTAATAGAATAATAGCGATCAAAATAACATTTAAGTCAAAATTAGTTTTATAGAAAATCGAAAGTCTAAACTCATGTCTTAACATAGCCAACGGTTACAATCGAATGAATGTGGCCCTAGCCCATATATCATGTTAAAAAAGGAAATACAAAATAGAAACTAAAATAAGGGAAAGATCCGTCCTCAAACCATGAGGATTCACGAAGCTCAGGAGAATTAAAGTCCAACTCTAGCCTTATTCATTTATTCAATTAGGTGAGAGTAGCCTTTCAACCTAAGAATCCTTAGGTAAGGTATCTCAAAAAGAAGTAAGGTACTTAGAGACTCACATGTGCCTAAAAAGGTTTAAAATATGTTAAATAAGTGTTTTACAGTATGCATACATGATTTGAATTAATTTGGAGGTCAAACGTCCAAGAACGTCTGATGACATTCGAATGTAAGCCTTGAGACGTGCATGTGTGTCTTGGTGTGCCTTTTCATATTTTACGTGTTCGGTTTGGTTGAAATTGATGTGGAATGTCCATAAATTGTATATGATCGTACTTACGTTGGAAACATCCGGTAATGACTCCCCAAGGGCCCCGTAAATGGGTGTCGTAGTCTCATACTTATCCTAGGATGTAAAGCTCCAAATGTTGAGCCTCATACACAAATCACGGTTACCATCACGGCCCGTCGATGGGTTTACAAGACATAGGTAGTGGGTGTCGATGAAGCCTACAACTCCAGTGCCTGCACACTGTTTCTTTAAAGGGATGAATGGGAAATTCACCCCACGTCCAAACCTGACCCTAGGCAGTTATTCAATGTAATTTTTGGATATATTAGGTTGGTTAAAAATATCAAAACCCCAATTAGACTCTATTATTCAAATTTCACTCTTCCTTCTCAAAAGAAACCTCTCTAGAAACCTCCATTGTATATGTAGCTCAAGGTCACCTTGTAGATTGTATTTCCATGGATTATTCATCATGTTTTCGTGGCTTCAGCATTTAAAGAGGTATGTTGATCCTTTATCCTTAGTTATTCATTCATCTACGGAGTTCCTTCCATTGTTTTCAAAGAAGTTCCATGATCAAATTGTCAATCTTTCAATATAGCCATGTGATCTTTCTCAAATTTATTTCAAAATCATGATTATGATGAATTGGTGATTAGCCACTATTTTTATTTTGATTTTCAATCCAATTTCATGATGAACCCGTGATCCTTCTTAATTCTCAAATTAGCCTATAATGTGGGCGTTGTGATCTTGATTCTATGTTTATTGAATTATGATTCTAGTATGTCGGATTACCTATTTCTACTTCTTTGTATTAAAATTGATGGTGAATTATTGATGAGTGATCAATGTGGATAAAGGTTTGAAGATTTGGTAAGCTTGACCTATATTCCTCCACCTTCTATAGATTGATGATGTAGTGTACATAATGTCATCTTGAAACCATGATGTTTGAAGTATGATTTCATTTATGTAATGGTACCTTTAGTTGCTGTTTTGTACATATATTGATGTTGAATTATGGGAATTGATCAATGACGATCAAATCTTGTGGAAATTGTAAGTTGGCACTATTCTCCCTACTTTATATAGAATTGATGGTAGATTAGTCTTGGATGGCATTGTGTGGTATGGTGATGTACCGTGGTTTCACGGTACTTTCAAGGCTTTTTCCTTAAGTTTAGTGTGTTTATAGGGCCTTTTTGTAGTAATTTAAATGTATTTTGATCTGTGTTTTGCAAGAAAGTTGTCCAAAGTGGAAATACACAAATCAGTGCATAAGTGACATACGAAGCCATCGAAGGTCCATCGTTCCATCGACGGATCGTAGGTGGTGATCGTCGACTGGAGGTTCAAGCATCTGGAAGCAACTCAGGGAATACTGACCAAGTGTGGGTCTACGGAAGGATCGACGGTCCGTCTATTAATCAACGGACCGTCCTTGCAAATTGTTCATGAGATTAGAGAATTCTCCAGTACTCGATGTTGAAGAAAAGTTGAAGTATAGAACAGCAAAGGCATCGACGGACCGTAAGTAAATCGACGGACCATGCTGTTGTTCCGTCGACTGGATCTGAGAAGATGCAACGTGCAGGTTTTGAAAAGATGGTAAGTATGGACCAACGGAGGAAGTCGACGTTCCATAGTTTGATCAACGGACCGGCAGTGGGGTCATCGATTGAAGCCGCATTTTTTGGACAAACTTTCCATAATTAATTTCCTTTTATGTTAGGACAATGTTTTTATAAATAGGGTGTAAAACCTCATTTTTGGGGTTAGACTTTTTATTATTTTTCATCATTTTGTTCTTGGAGATTTGACTTTGCAACTTGGGAATTTATTCAAGTTTTCGGAATTGATTTTCAAGTGAATTTTATTATTTCAAGTGTTATTTATGGATTTTCTTCAAACTTGTCAAAGTAAGTACATGAATTATTTTTTAACAACCATGAATTGTGTTCTTCTAAGCATGGGTAACTAAATACATAACTAGGGTTGTGGGAACCATGTGTGATTAACAAGGTAAAACTAGCTAAATAACAATTCTAGAATAGGTTCTTGCATGTATTGATAATTCTTTTGTTTAGAGGTCTTTTTAACGAGGGCACGCGTTAGAACTTGCCCTATTTCTACTTGCCGGACCAACGGGGTAGTCAATAGGAAAAGAATTATCAACATAGATTTAGTAGACACTATCTAATAAGCTAGTTTCGATTGGTGTGAAGTAGTAACTAAGCCAAACATCGAATATGATGCTTAATATGAAGAAAAGGTAAGGTTTAGTAATTTAGACACATGTAGCCGGACCAAGGTACGGGGTGAAATTCTCAAATACCGGACCAAGGATTTAGAGATACATAACTTATCACTTTGCATGCAAGATACTAGGAAAGAATTGTTATAGCTAGGATTACCACGTTATGAACCTATGGGGAACACTTATACCCTAGTTTTTCTCATCACTTTATAAACACCAAATTTTTAGATCTTGTTACTTATTTTACTTAGAAATAATTGAACACTTTTGTTTCACAAAACCCCCGTTTTAATTAACTATTTTCGGAAAAGACTTGACTAAATAGACGTAATTGTATATTAAAGTTAAGTCTAAACCATTTTCCTCATGGGATCAACCCCAACCTACTTGTTGGTTTCTTTACTTGATTCGACCGCTTATACTTCTGTAAAGAAGTGTAATTTGAGAGTATCAAATTTTGGCGCCGCTGCTGGGGAAAGTGGCTTTTAGATTAACTTTAAGAACATTACCAAATTTTAGCAACAATTACCTAATTTTACTTTTTTTTGTTTTTGTTTTTGTATCTCTCAGGTCTTGCTCTAGTGTATGCCAAGTACATGAAGACGAGGAGAACCAATCATCCCATTTGATCCTGAACTTAATCGGACCCTCCGCAGAATTAATGAGCAACAGAATCTGGAAAATCTAGGTGATGGGATCAACTGTCAACTCCCTCCGCCGGTTGATACTCATAATAGAGTGACAGTGGCTTTGAGGAGGCAACCTCCCATACCACGTCCTCAAGAGTATTATAGGGGCAATGTTAACATCACCGATTTTGATGGGCCTCTTGTCCTACCTCCTCTACCACAGGATCATACATTCGTGGTAACTAGCAGCTTGATACAGCTGCTCACTGCTAGAGGTTTGTTTTTGGGGCTACCATCAGAGGATCCACATGCTCACATCGCCAAACTGAGGTCGGTGTGTAAGAGTTGTGTAGGGAGGCCAGACTTGGACATGGATGTCATCGGATTAAGGGTGTTCCCTCTCTCATTGACGGGAGAGGCTGCAATTTGGTTTACTGAGTTGCCCTATAATTCGATTTATACTTAGGAGCAATTGAGGGATGTGTTCCTAGCACAGTATTAACTAGTGTGTAAAAAGCTTTATCACAAAGATAGAGTGAACAACTTCGTGGTATTGCCTGAGGAGTCAGTAAGTAGCTCTTGGGATAGGTTCACCTCATTTCTGAGAAGTGTCCCAAACCACCGCATTGATGATGAGTCATTGAAATAGTACTTCTATCAGGGGCAAGATGATAATAATAAGGCAGTACTTGATACTATTGCGGGTTGTTCTTATGGTGAGTCCACATATGCAGAGATCACAGAAAAGTTGGAGAAAATTTCCCGAAACAATAAGGCTTGGAGCACTAGAAAGTCAGACACCGGGATAAACACCTTTGCAGTTCAAGCTACAAACAATTCAGCCGCCGATGAGATTCGTGAAGAGATGGATCAAATGAGATCTGAGCTCGGGTTGGTTTTGAAACATGTCACTGGAGGTGCAGAGAAGGTAAATGCAGTGAACTACTTGACTAAACCACCACCAAAGGTTGATGAGTACTACTATGAAAAAGATTCTTATGCAGTGAATGAGTAGACGGGGGGTTTCTGACAGAACGGCCAAGGCTCCAATCAGGAGAATTGGCACAAAGGTCAAGGAAATGAAGGTCGGAACTATGAGAATTACAATAGAGAAGGCCATTATGTTGGAGAAGGAAACTACAACCGCGATAACAACTTCAATCGGGGTAACTATGGCAACAGAAACGATCGAAGTGGGCCCTATATTTTACCTTAAAATCGGGAATTTACTCCTAGGGATGGTGGAGGTAGTATGGCGTGAGTTGAAGATATGTTGCAAAAGATGAGGAGGAGGTTTGATGCTAGTGATGAGCACGCCAAGGAGTTGAGAGGTGATCTGGCTAATATTGGGCAAAAGGTGGATGTACATGCAGTCTCAATCAAGCATCTTGAGTTGCAAATGGCCCAATTGTCTACTAGTGTGAACCCTCTCCAACTGGGTACTCTTCCTAGCAATACCGTCCAAAATCAAAAAAATGATGGACATTGTATGGCAGTCACGACTCGAGGGGGTAAGCAAACCATTGATCCACCTATGTCATTTGGCGTAGAATATAAGGTGAGAAGAGATGATGAGGTAGTAGAATCTAGTGGTGAGTTGGTAAATGAAGCAGTGAAAGAAGGAGAGATGCCCCAAAAGGTGGTCCCCGTGCCTAGACCACCACCACCATTCCTGCAAAGATTGGTGAATAAAACTGAGGAGGGTAAATATCGGCGTTTTATTACTACGTTGAAACAACTTTCCATCAATGTCCCTTTGATAGAAGCTCTTGAACAAATGCCCGGTTACGCCAAGTTGATGAAGGATATGGTTACGAAGAAGAGATCGGTAAGTTTCGAGGATGATGACCAAATGCGCATTGTAGTGCTATTGCTACAAGGTATCTTGTGCAAAAGAAAGAAGATCCGGGCGCTTTCACTATTCCATGTACCATCGGGTTGTTACACTTTGCTAAAGCACTTTGTGATCTAGGTGCAAGCATAAATCTCATGCCTCTCTGGATTTACAAGAAATTGGGTTTGGGTGACCCAAAGCCTACAGCGATGCGGTTACTGATGTCCGATCGAACGGCAAAGAGGCCTATTGGGATACTCCATTATGTATTAGTGAAGGTGGTGTCATTTATATTTTTGGCCGACTTTGTGATTCTTGACTGTGAGGTGGATTTTGGGGTGCCCGTTATTCTTCGGAGACCATTCCTTGCCACTGCTCGCACCTTGGTTGACATGGAAAAAGGGCAGATGAAGTTTTGGTTAAACAATGAAGAAGCGACTTTAAACATTTGTAGGTCCATGAGGCAAAGTGGTGAGCTCCAAATGGTATCTGCAATATCCTACAGGGTTGAGAGTACGTTTGAGGTACAAATCAAAGAGCGCCTTGTTTTTGAGGCACTAGCGGCGGTGATCATGAATTTTGAGATTGATGGTATTGAAGAGTATGGGTCGTTACTTGCAGAACTTGGTTGAGGTGATTTTTGGTTCAACTGAAAGAAATTGGAGTTAGATATGAAGCATCGCGAGTCTCCACCCGCGAAACCATCTATTGAGGAGGCCCTAAAATTAGAGCTTAAGGCTCTACCACCTCATCTGAGGTATGTATTCTTGGGAAAAGATGACACTTTGCCGGTAATTATTACGTCGGATTTGAATGTGTAACAAGTAGAGTGTTTGGTGGAAGTGTTGAAGAGGTTCAAGAGAGCTATTGGGTGGATTATTGCGGATATTATTGGGATCCCCCCGGTATTTGTTCACACAAAATCCAACTCATGAGCGATGATAAGCCAAGTATTGAGCACCAGAGACGTTTGAATCCACATATGCAAGAGGTAGTGAAGAAAGAGATTATTAAGTGGTTGGATGCTGGATTCATATATCCCATCGCAGATAGTAGTAAGGTATGCCCTGTTAAGTGTGTGCTCAAAAAGGGGGGAATGACAGTGATACCAAATGAGAAGAATGAGCTTGTTCTCATGAGGCCGGTGACCGGATGGAGAGTGTGTATGGATTACCGGAAGTTCAATGCATGGACTAAGAAAGACCATTTTTCTATGCCATTCATGGAACAGATGTTAGATAGACTCGCGGGAAAAGGATGGTACTGTTTTCTTCATGGCTATTCGAGTTACAATCAAATCTCTATCACAGCAGAAGATCAAGAGAAGAGTACCTTTACTTGCCCTTATGGGACTTTCGCATTCAAGAGGATGCCTTTTGGCTTGTGTAATGCACCGGCTACTTTTCAGAGATGTATCATGTCGATATTCTCTGAAATGGTGGACGACACCATTGAGGTGTTTATGGATGATTTTTCTGTTGTTGGAGACTCTTTTGATCGTTATTTGAGTCACTTGGCCGAAGTTCTCAAAAGATGTGAAGATTGAAACCTTGTGGTAAATTGGGAGACATGTCACTTCATGGTGAAAGAGGGTATTGTATTGTGCCATCGCATCTCAGAGAAGGGAATAGAGGTTGATCGAGAAAAAGTAGAGGTTATTGAGAGACTTCCTACACCCATCTCTGTAAAGGGTGTGAAAAGTTTTCTTGGGCATGCAGGCTTCTATCGGAGATCTATTAAGGATTTCTCAAAAATTGCACATCCTCTGTGCAAATTACTTGAGAAGGAATGTAAAATTTATTTTGATGAATCTTATCTGAAGGCATTTGGAGAGATAAAAGAGAAGTTAGTGTCTGCGCCCATTATTATTTCCCCAGATCGGAGCAAACCATTTGAGGTGATGTGTGATGCTAGTGGGGCTGCTCTTGGTGTAGTATTGGGACAAAGAAGGGATAAGATCCTTCACCCCATTTATTACGCCAGTAAGGCCCTTAATGAAGCTCAAAAGAACTATACTGTGACTGAACAAGAGCTCCTTGCGGTGGTATTTGCTTTCGAAAAATTTCTCTCATATTTCCTTGGCACGAGAGTCATGTGCATACTGATCATTCTACTTTGAGATATTTGATGGCAAAGAAGGATGCAAAACCAAGGTTGATTATATGGGTATTACTGTTGCAAGAGTTTGATTTTGAGGTGAAAGACAGAAATGGAACTGAAAACCAAGTTGCCAATCACTTGTCTAAATTAGAGGATGAAGCTATGCGAGAGTTGGGTTAAAAGGCGGAAATTGATGATAGTTTCTCCGATGAGCATGTATTGGCCGCTTCTCATGACTTCATCCATGGTTCGCTGATTTTGCGAATTATCTGGCTAGTGATCTTTCATCAGGGGAAAAAGTTCATGTATGATGTGAAAAAGTTCTTTTGGGATGAGCCTTACCTATACTGGAGTTGTGCCGATGGGCTTATTCTCCGATGTGTGGCGGAAGTTGAGATGCTAAGTATTTTGGAGGCATGCCACTCCTCGCTTGTTGGAGGGCATCATAGTGGTATCCGGACCGCCCATAAGATTTCGCAGTGTGGGTACTATTGGCTGACCATCTATCAAGATGCTAATGAGTTCTCCAAGTCATGTGATAGGTGCCAACAAGATGGAGGTATTTCGAGAAGGCAAGAGCTCCCTTTGAATCCCATTCTAGTAATTGAGTTGTTTGATGTCTGGTGCATTGATTTTATGGGAAATTTTGTGAGTTCTCATGGGATGAAATATATTCTTGTGGAGGTGGATTATGTTTAAAAATGGGTGAAATCCATAGAACTTGCAAACAATGAAGGGAAGAGTTTTACCGCGTTCTTGAAAAAGAACATATTTTCCAGATTTGGCACTCCTAGGGCCATTATTAGTTATGGGGATCCCACTTTTGCAACAAGTTGTTCAGATGGTTATTGGAGAAATATAGGCTTCCCCACAATGTAGCCACTCCTTACCATCCACAGACTAGTGGGTAAGTTGAGGTGTCAAATAAAGAAATCAAGCAAATTCTGGCGAAAACGGTGAATGCTACTAAAAAGGATTGGTCAAGGAGGCTTGATGATGCTCTTTGGGCTTACCGTACAACATACAAGACTCCCATAGGTATGTCTCCACACCAACTTGTATATGGGAAGGCTTGTCACTTGCCGGTTGAGTTAGACCACAAGGCCATGTGGGCGATGAAAAAACGGAAGATGGATTCGAATAAAGCAGCGGAACAGATATTAAATGGGTTGAATGATCTTGATGAGTTTCGCTTGAAGGCATATGAAAGTTCAGCTCTCTACAAAGAAAAGATGAAAAAGTACCATGACCAAAAGATTGAGAAGCGTGAATTTCCGGTTGGGGACTTGGTGCTTTGTTGAACTCTAGGTTGCGCTTGTTTCCGGGCAACCTCAAGTCCGAATGGACTGGTCCATTCTTGATCACTAAAGTGTTCCCTCATGGTGCGTTTAAGTTGGAGAACAAGGAGGGTGCAAGGTTGATGGTAAATGGGCAAAGAATCAAGATCTACCTCGGGCATGCGGAAAATTCCAATGAAGTGGTTTAGGCATATCATCTTGATAAAGTCTGAGTAATAAAGAGTCTTGTGTTGTGCCGCAACGTTAAATCAAGCGCTTATTGGGAGGCAACCTAATGTGTATCCTCCAGCCAATAATAGGTTTTTATTGTCTTTGTAGGAATAGTTGTATTTTTTATTTGGTTTTACTCAATGTCACATTTAAAATTTTCTTTTATTTATGTTAGACTGTTGGCTAGAGAGTAGTTTAGGGTCCGTGTCTAAAAAGTGTCGAGAAAACACAAAACAAATGGCTTATTGGGTGTTCAATGTGCAGGGACCGAAAACACCAAAAATCTACACAAATTGGTCTGGTGCACTGATCTACGAACCAACCGACAGGCCGTCTGTAAGACCTCGAAAATGAGATAATGTTTCTAGAGCCTAACATGTTCGTCTTAATGTTATAAGGTCCTAAAATGTCTTATTATGTTATATATAAGCAGTGTGCAAAGTTTGAAGTGATTTGGAAGTCGGACGTCAACGGACGTCCAACGAATAGTCGCTTATGTGCCTTATGTGTGTATGCATGCTTAAATCATATGAACTGAGTCTAATAAGTCTTGAATTTTTTTTAAATGATGTTTAATGCTATTATATTAAGTTTTGTGAAGTTTGGAGGTCAAACGCCCAAGAACGTCCAAGGCGTTCGAAAGATAGCCCCTAAGACGTTCATCGTATGTCATGTTGGGGTCAAGGCTGTTTGGACGTCTTGTATGTGTTTGTTTTGGATGAAACTTATGTGGTATGCCTATAACATGTTAAGTTTTGTAATCGCGTTGGAAACGTCTGGGTACGACTTGTAAGGGGCCCCACAAGAGGCCCCAAAAGAAGGACCCAAGGCTGCCTAAGACACTGCCTGGGCAGTGTCCCTTGACGGACCCAATGACGGATCGTTGGGCCACCAACGGACCGTCAAGCAGGTCTCGTCGAAGGGGGGCTTGCCTTGGGAAGGTCTTGATCCAAGAATTTGGCTAAGTCATGGGCGACGGAGGCTTCCACGGCCCGTCATGGCCATGACGCACCGTCGAGCCCCTCGTCGCGGATGGCCTGCAGGTTGGCTGCTGCGTGCTGCCACTTAAAGGGGTGAATGGGAAATTCACTCCACGTCCTAACCTGACTATAATAGGTTTATATAGTTAATTTTAGGTGTATATAAGTCTTTAAAAATGTGATCAACCCATTCCCAAAATCCTCTCACATGTTTAAAGCCTTTCCCTCCAAAAATGTTCTCTCTAAAACCACCATTGTTGGTGAAGCTCAAGAGCTGCTTGGAGATGGATTTTCTATGGATTAATCATGAAGTTTTAGAGGTTTTCTTTTATATAAAGGTATGGTGATCCTTCATCTCTAAGTAACCTTTCACTTGGAGAGTTCTTCTCAATGTTTTCAAAGAAAGTTTATGATCAAAGTTCTTCTTCTCCAATCTAGCCATGGGTTCTTTCTCAAAACGTTTTTAATGATTAAATCATGATGAATTGAAGTTAATACAGTGATTTTAATGTGATTTCACTCCAGTTGCATGATGAACCCATGTTCCTTCCAAAATTGGTTTAGCTCTTGCATGGGCTTTGTGATCTTGACTTGTTATCGATTGAATTATGATTCCCTTACATTGAATTGATTGTATATACTGTTATTTACATGAATTTATGTTGAATTGATGTTGAATGATCCATGAGGATCAATGTAAGAAGATTTGAGCATGTTTAGCCTAGTTTTCTATAGTTCACTGTAACATTGGTTTTCTTGTGATCTAAAGTGAATTTCGATTAAGTTGTGGTTATTGTAGCTACTGTTTTAGGTTAATACCATGGTTGAATTGTGTATATAGATCATGTATTACCAAAGTAGAGAAGTCTTGGTTTGAATTAATCTAGGTTCTTCTTGTCTATGAAGTTGTAACTTGTGATCTTGACGTTAGGTTAGTCGCTATAAGAATTGATTATGGTTAATGTCTATAGTTGCTGCCTATAATGAAATATGAGTATGAATTATATATAATTAATACAATATGGGTCAATTCATGATAGTTTGAATATGATTAACCTATGTAAACTTACTCTCCATGAACTCCCTAAATGAAGCATGCTTGTATCGACCTTAATGGCAAATTGTAGTAGTGTCTCATCTAGATTATGATTTCATTAGCTACTGTCTTAGGGTGATATGATTCATTAAATATGACCTATAATCCATATGAATGAAATTGATTAATGATCTATGTCATTCTACTTTCCTAGTATGTTGATATGTTGTATTATGTTATGGTAAAATCATGTAGTGACTTATACATGGTTTCTTATACATTTAAAGTATATTTAGCTACTGCCGTATATGTATTTTATTGATGAATAAGGTGTATTGATCAATGATGATCAAAGGGTGAGAATTGGGTAAGAATGCTTGTTTCCTTTACTCTTCTACTTCTCTATTCCTTTATAGTAATGTTGATGAAGCCTTGTATGGCATTGTGTGGTATGGTCCACTTATGGTGGCGGTGTTTACTTTATTGTTATTATATATGTGTTGACTATGGACTTGAAGGCATATTGATGAACTTATGAACATGTGCTTAAAATGATACTATGAGAAGATTATGCTTACTTTCCTATTCTAATTGTGGATTAGGTTGTGTGGCTATTTCATGAGCATGTGTATAACCATTTTAGGGTACATTATAGGTGCTGCCATTGATGTGTTTAGATGGTAATAACCCCTTACCTATGTACCCCTTATATGAAAGTGTAAATAGCTAAAGTTTGGAGTCTTGATTACATTGTATATATTGTCTTTTCTCCTATGCTATTATGTGTTGTGTGCTATGTACTTGGAAGTGTAATGTGGTCTAAGAGGGTGGTTTACTTGAGAAGTCATTGATAGCCATTATATTATCATGTTGGTCAATGTACACACACTCTCACTTACACACATGTTACAAGTAGTATAAGTCATTGTGTCTAAATTAAAGGTAGTTCTCATATTCACTAGTGTCTACTACTATACATATTAAGGTGATGTTTATGAATGTATGATTTGTATTCCCGTACTAGGATGACTTGATAGGTGTACTAGTATGGGCAAGGGTATGGGACCTTGTCTATGCATTGCACATGTGCATCTTGATAGGATAGTTCCTAGGTTTGGTTCTTATGCATATGTAGGATGATTATATGAACATGTTATGAATATGATATGAAGAAGTATGAATGTGTATTGTGTCTTAGTAGGTTTATATGAAAGTATTGCTCATATGGTTATGCCTATAGACTTATGCATTGATATATGAACATGTGTGACCTTCTGTGTTATGTGAAAGGTTTGCTCACATCTAAGTATACACTCACACACATGGATGATCTAGTAATTTAGAGGGGCCTTGAGAGGGGTGCCCAAGAATACTATAAGACTAGATAGGTGCTTGAATATGCTATAAGCATATGAGGAATGATTATCCTAAGCTTATGTTTTATAAATAAACGTAATAAAGGCTTTTAAATAAAGGGAACTTAACTTAGCACCGAGGGAACTTGACAACGGGAGGTGATGACTTATCCATAGAAGGAAAGATTCATCCTAAAGTTGCCCATGTGATGTTAACTCCCTTGTTTATGGGATATGTCATCTAAGGGATTCCCATGAGGAGCGGCCCACTTTACCAAATGGTATGAATAGGGATATCTACCTCTTAGTTCTTGAATTATGTTGCCACCATAGGATACTAGCTAGGGGATCCTACCTCGATAGCTATGTTTATATTGGTTCTACTTTGGCCGGTATACCACCTTCCATCGGTGTAAGGTTTGATGACACCGGATTCCATGTTTAGCATCACATGGTCTATGTCGGTTGAGGTTATAGCTGCTTAAAGTAATTGAATAGAATCCTAACTAGGAGGACTTAAGGTAAGTTACTTAGAATAAGTGGAAGTAATGAACCCATCTAGACATTGCACAAGTGACTCCTTAGGAAGTCTTAGGAAGGTACCTTAATAGATATGATTATGTATGTGTCATTTACGTATGATATTGTAGTCTTTGTTTGACTATTATTATATTGTACTATACTTCTATGATGGCATGTGTTGTCTTGTGTAGATGCTATGTATGGTATTCTCTTATGTTCCTAAGGTGATGCATTGCACCATGTATCCCTAAAGGATTACTTAGTAAGCAAATGAATTAAAAGAAAGAGTTAATGTTAAGGAGAGTGAGTTCACTGTAAAGTGACCTCTATTTGTACTTAAAATCTATGTGTGCTTTTCTATGATGTTTGGCCTTTGATTGTGTTTCTATGAAGTATGTGGATGATGATTTACTCAAAATGGCATGAAGTATGATTTCAAAGGAAATGTCCCTTTTAAATGCATGTTTTTGCATGGTTGCCATACTTAGTACATTCTTGTGCTAATCCCATTCTTCTTTACTTTTTACACAAAGTGTAGGTTATGGAATTCTTAAAGGAGATCTATGATTGAGGAGCTTGATAGGTGATTTCCCAATCTCAAGGAAAGGAATCCTTAAGTTCAAGGATGTCCTACTAATGTCTTTAATGTAAAGTCTTTAAATATTGTATAGTTATGTAATGTGTCGTATGGGCCGTGTCCCTAATGTATTCTAACGTTATTGAGTCTAAGATGGCAAAGAGACTTAGTGTCTAAATATGTATTATGACTAATGTTTTATATATATATGATGGGATGTTTCTAGCATATGATGTGCTATGAAAAGTTTTATATTTTTCCGCTAAATTTACTATGCCAATGCAATGAATGATATGAGAGGATTGTCTTAGACCTCCGAGAGGTCGACGACGCCGGTTACAATCCAAGATTGTATCCTAACTTCTAGGGTATGCTTTTGGGTTGTGACACCTTCTTCACATCGACGGACCATAAATGGTGTCCGTGGCTCCCAGGTATGTTTTCCAATATCATCTAAGTTAGGGGACACAGATTAGTCGACAGACCGTCGACTGACTTACGGTCTGTCGATGGGGAATCGCTAGTTCCTAAACCCTTGACCCGACCTGACCCGACCGGCTCTATAATGTTATAACAGTTCATTTACCCTTCCACACCTTTTAAAATTCCCCCAACCATTTCCCTCCCTTATTCCCTTAACTCCCCCTTAACTACCATATTCATTCCTTCCTTACAAATTTTCTTCAGATTTCCTGAATTACCAAACTCCCAGAATCTCCCAAAACCCTTCCCTCCACAAATCCTTCCCTAGTTCCCTTGTTTCTCCGGTCAGTGTTTGAAGGTAGGATCATCGGTTGTTTTTTCAAGTTCACCCACATCTTCACTCCACTACAAAGTAGATGTATGTCGTTCTTATCTTCTCACTGAATTCACATTCAATTGCCAAAAATCCGAATAGATTGTATGTGGGTCTTCACTTCGGGACAACTCTACATGATTAACTTGTTAAAATTGGGTTTAATTTCCCTTGGAATGATATAAAGTGATTGGGTTGAGGGTGCTAACTGTCTATATGAACTCTAAATGTTGTTTGATCGGTTATTTTCCAACTTAGGTCTTTCTAGTCTCTTAGAAGCTAGGATAGAAATTTGCAAAATCGAAGCCCTAGGAATGACAAATTTGCTTTTTGATGGTTATTATATATTTAGTGTGTAGAGATATGTTTGATATTGTCCATTTGAGGGTGCAAAGAATGTCTAAAAAAAAAACTTGTCTCTGACCGACAGCACGAGACCTCGTCTAAGGACCGTCGATGGGGTCCGTCAATAGTTGTACCCTAACTTTTCCTAACTCTGGGACAACGAAAGTGGACTACGGTCCGTCGATTGATCGACGGACCGTACTGCAGGTCCTTCTTTTTTGTCTGAAACTATGCTTTGAGTGTTTGAGAAAATTGTTCTACGTGTCCGACGACAGAAGTAGATTACGGTCGGTCGATTAATCGATGGGACGTTCTGCATATCCGTCGTTTCTAACTGAAAGTTCTAATCAAAGATGACTTTTAAAATTTAGCTAAGTGTCCATCGACGAACACTATTGACGGACCGTCGATTCATCGATGGGCCGTCGATAGTGCCCGTCTACTGCGTCTGTAGTTCTACACTAAATTGTTTCATGTGTCTCCCGATGTTGTTCTGCTTCTACTGAGTGTGTAGGTTGATTACAATGAGACTAATAACTCTCTTTTGAAGGTACCAATGTCCCCCAAGATGGATATTGTCTATTCGAGAGGACGTTCAAAGTCCGTGGCACTTTCACACTGGATGATTAGCTCGTCTGATGATGAGCGTGATCTCTTATACATGCCACCAGGCACCCAGACCTCGACACCTTCTGCTAGGTCCATTCGGGCACGCACAAGAAGGTGGCGTTCGGCATAGTTACTGCCTCCTTCTCTGATGAGGAGCGCACGCTGACAGGCACACCGTCTGGGTCTGCCTCGAGTTCTGAGGGATCATCCGGCTCCGAGGAGGCTTCCAGTTCTGCTTTGGCCCACTCTACAGGGTCGAATGAGGACACTTCCTCCAGATATGGATCATAGGGAGCCACTCTCCCAGCTGCACCTGCCCACCATGCCTCATTTGATGAGGCCCAGTGTTCGGAGTCTGCTGTGGCACCCCTACATGAGGATCCTGTTCCGGTTGCTTATCAGCCCAACCGGTGCTGCGTAGAGGGGCAGTACCATATCTAGAGGGATGCCAAGATGCTCAATGATAAGTGGGTGATGAATCGGACTCTAACAGTTGAGAGACGGGTTCTTACAGGGTGTCTACACACTGTCCCTGCTATACATGACCTCTTCACCCGCCACAAGCTCGAGTGGATGGCTAGGAGTGTGGGATGCTACAGTGAGCAGTTGGTGCAAGAGTTCTACGCCTGTTACGTAGCGACTCTCCGAGGTTCTTTGGATAGGTAGTCGAACCCCGCCAAATAGACACCACTCATTGAGGTTCGAGTCAGTGGATGCCGGGTGGATATCTCTTTGCCTGCCATTCATCGTTTCTTATATGGTGCGGATACAGATGCCAACAGGGTTCCCCTCACTCCCAAATTTTACTATAGGTGGGACGTGGTCAAGATGGCCAATTTCCAGTGCGACAAGGTTCTAAGAGAGACCACCAAGAGGTGTATAGCCCAGCAGATATCTGTAGACCGTGAGGGCGCAGACTGGGTGTTGAACCCCAAAGGCCTTATCAAGTAGGCCAACCTCACGTTTCCAGCCAAGTTCATCTGGATTTTGGTCCACCACCGCCTATCCCCCACAGCTGCTGATAACATCTTTACATAGGATAGAGCAGTCTTGGTAGCTGCTATGGTCGACGGGTTCGTGATTGACTTTCCGATACTGCTTCTGTCTATCATCCATGAGAGGACTTTTAAGGCCTCCAGCACTTACCCTTTTGCCCATATGATTTTTTCAGTTGTGCAGGACTGCTGGAGTGCCGATTTGGCACATAGATGTTCTTCGTACTCCTATCGGGATAGTGGACCTAGGCCTCATAAGGGATGAGTCCAATGAGGCAGCACCGAGTAGAGGGCCTAGATTGGATATTCAGTCGTTGGGTGAGAACCTGGCATATACGGTAGAGCAAGCCCAAGGGGCTGATCATGTTACTTCAGAGCCTACCGACACCACCCCAGTTGAGTCTGCCCCAGGCACTAGTAGGGCACCGAGTTCCTCCCGATCTACACCACCATCAGCAGCAGTAGTCCCGATTGCTAGGGTCTAGAAGTAAGAGGCCACATTGCTGCACAATATCCAGCCTTGGATGAAGAAGTCCATTGCCGAGGATGAGGACCAGATTGAGAAGAAGTTTGCTCAGCAGACGGAGAGGAGGATTTAGGCGGTCCACCAGTGCCTCGATGCTTTTGAGTAAAGGGTCCTAGTACGCCCTGCCCCCACCATTGATTTGATGACTTTCTAAGTGGTTGTGACAAGTCTGCGGGATGATGTGGATGCGATACTTGATGTGAGGATACCCAAACCTGAGGCCGCACCTGCGGAGATTGCAGATGATACGGTGCTCACTGCGCTGTTCTAGACCACCAGTGCCCCACCGCCTCCGCCACATGAGCGTGCCAAGAGGCACCGTTCCAGCCACACCAATGAGGGTGAGGGTGATCGTGCTAGGAAGAGGAAGCGATCAGAGATAGAGACTGTGAGAAGAGCCTCATTGGTTGATGAGGAGGCAAAGCAGATGAGGGCCCATTGAGTTAGCTGCTGGGGCGTCTACCTCCTGATTGGAGGCTGTTTAGAGGAGCACCACGATGGTGCAGATGTTGCTGAAGACACTATTGTTGGTGTCCCTACTACTGATGGTGCGGTTTATGGGAAATCGGACTCTCCTACTTATTGATCTTCAGCGCTATGCGCCTCAGGTTTGCTTCACCTACCACCTTGATTTTATATTTCTTATGCATTGGGGACGATTGCATGCTTTTTTGTTGGGGGAGGGGTAAATGGAAAGTGAGTGTTAAAGTCTGAGTAACCCAACTCAAGATCCTCTCTTGGGGGTTTCTTGCCTGTGTTCGTTGGCCCTAAGAGACTGATTACTTTATTGTTGAACCGGCATGTGTAGTATCTTGTACAAAGTATGAATTTGAAATCTGAAGCATGATGGCCAAGTATGAACGATATCCCGTTCTAAAAAGAATGATTGCATGATTAGGTTTAATGAATGTTGAACGTGTTGGCTTTAAGCATGACATAGAGATGCACTACTGCATGACCCTCAAATCTAACACTCGAACTAGGTGTCTGATAATCTGTTAGGGTAATGAAATGTAAAGACATTGTGAGCAAATTTGATTGTTCCACTATTGGTACCTAGCTAGAACTTTCCCGGTTAGTCCTGCAAAAAAGAATCCGTGTTAGACATTTAAGAAAGGATGATAGGGCCTTGTTCAAAATTAGCCAACCTTTAGCCTAAATAATAGAAAACCAAATAGAATCGATCCCCTTATGATCCAAATCTTTTGAGCTTTCAATAGACCTTTCTTTTCTACACCAAATTGTCTTCCCTTGGTATAATGTGTTGGCCCTGGTCCCTCATTGGACATGTGCACCTCAACTTAGGCCAAAAACATAAGTTGAGGGTGGCTAATGCAGAAACTGACCTCGTCTTGGCCCTGACCCAACCTTGGGTATTGTGTACCTTGACTCATGGCAAAGCCATAAGTTGGGGGTGGCTATTATGAGTAATGTCCCAAAAAGTGGGGATGAAAAGAGTAATATGGAAAACAAAAGAAAAAGTGAACAAAAGAAGTGACTCAGTCAAAATTATCAATTGAGTAGAGAAAGAAAAAGAAAGAAAGAGAATTAAAGAGAAA
Organism: Solanum sitiens; assembly: GCA_016801875.1. Lineage (NCBI taxonomy): Eukaryota > Viridiplantae > Streptophyta > Magnoliopsida > Solanales > Solanaceae > Solanum > Solanum sitiens. The sequence goes on along the minus strand of JABWTJ010000222.1, from coordinate 68,485 downwards.
AATAGTGTTGAAGAAAAAGAAGTAAGAGTCACTTCCACAAAAGGGAAACAAAGGATAAAACAAGGCAAAGATGATAAGAAAAGAAAAGTAGGGCATAATAGACAATGAAAGAGGTAGGACGATTACCTGTAATGTCAAGGAGGACAACAAGTCACTAAAATTTATCCATATGTACCATACCTGACCCTGAGCCAACGTTACAAGCCAAGAAAGTCCTACCGTGTTCCTAAGAGTCTAACTTAGTGAACTTAAAGCAGTGAAAAGAAGGGTAAGCCTACGGATACAAGTACCAATTAGGTGTGAAGTTGTTCTGAGTGTGAGTGTTTATTAATGATCCTTAAACTCAAATTTGAAATCACTGTGTGAAAAAGAAGGATATTGTTTTTGAAGTGAGGGCACTAGTTCCAATATTGGAAAGTTGGTACCTTGGTGAGAGATAAAAGAGGAGAGGTGTCGATACGTGGTGAGTCTTTGTCATGGTCTGATACACATGAATGAGCTTAGTGAGCCTGAGAGTAAAAGCATGCATTAAAGCAATGGAAAAAAAATTGGGATTAATAGCCATATGATTGCGAAAGCTTAAAAGATGATACTTGTGTACAAGGTGTTGTGTTGAGTCATAGTGTGTCGCTTGAGGACAAACAACGAATTTAAGTTGAGGGTGTTGATGTACCGTGGTTTCACGGTACATTCAAATCTTTTTCCTTAAGTTTAGTGTGTGTCTAGGGCCTTTTTTGTAGTAATTTTAATGTATTTTTATCTGTGTTTTATAGGAAAGTTGTCCAAACCGGAAATGCAAAAATCAGTGCATAAGTGACCCACTGGAGGTTCAAGCATCTGGAAGCAACTCGGGGAATTCTGACCAAGTGTGGGGCTATGGAAGGATCGACGGTCCATCTATTGATCGACGAACCATCCTGGAAAATTGTTGATGAGATCACAGACTGCTCCAGCACCGATGTTGAAGAAAAGTTACAGTATGGAACAACGAAGGCATCGACGGACCGTAAGAAAATCTACGGACAGTATTGTTGGTCCGTCGACTGGATCAGAGAAGATGCAACGTGCATGTTTTTAAAAGATGCTATGTATGGACCGATAGAGGCAGTCGACGGTCCGTCGTTTGATCGACGGACCGTCAGTAGGTCATCGATTGAAGTCGCGTTTATTGGAGAAACTTTCCTTAATTGCTTTCCTTTTATGTTAGGACAATTTTTTTATAAATAGGGTCTAAAACCTCGTTTTTGGGGTTAGACTTTTTATTATTTTTCATCCTTTTGTTCTTGGAGATTTGACTTTCCATCTTGGAAATTTATTCAAGTTTCCGGAATTGATTTTCAAGTGAATTTTATTATTTCAAGTGTTATTTCTGTATTTTCTTCAAACTAGTCAAAGTAAGTACATGTATTTTTGTTTAACAACCATGAATTGTGTTCTTCTAAGTAGGGGTAACTAAATCCATAACTAAGGTTGTGGGAACCATGGGTGATTAACAAGGTAAAACTAGCTAAATAACAATTCTAGAATAGGTTCTTTCATGTATTGATGATTCTTTCATTTAGAAGTCTTTTTAACGAGTTCACATGTTAGAATTTGCCCTATTTGTACTTGCCAGACCAAGGGAGTAGTTAATAGGAAAAGAATTATCAACATAGATTTAGTAAACACTATCTAATAGACTAATTTCGATTGGTGTGAAGTAGTAACTAAGCCAAACATCGAATATGATGCTTAATATGAAGTAAAGGTAAGGTTTAGTAATTTAGACACACGTAGCCAGACCAAGGTACGATGTGAAATACTCTAAATGTCAGACCAAGGATTTAGAGATACATAACTTATCACTTTGCATGCAAGATACCAGGAAAGAATTATTATAGCTTGGATTACCACGTTATGAACCTATGGGGAACACTTATACCCTAGTTTTTCTCATCACTTGATAAACACCAAAGTTTTAAATCTTTTTACTTATTTTACTTAGAAATAATTGAACACTCTTGTTTCACAAAACCCCTCTTTTAATTAACTATTTTCGGAAAGGACTTCACTAAATAGACGTAATTGTATATTGAAGTTAAGTCTAAAAGATTTTCTTCGTGGGATCGACCCCAACCTGCTTGTTGGGTTGTTTACTTGATACGATCGATTATACTTCTATAAAGAAGTGGAATTTGAGTGTATCATATGGTCCACTTATGGTTGCGGTGTTTTCTTTATTGTCATCTTCTATGTGTGTTGATCATGTAATTGAAGGGAAGTTATGTATTATGAATGGTGGTTATGATGATCACACAATGTGAAGTACTATCCCTAGTCTTTCAATCTAGAATAATGTTCTAGGTGTTGATTGTGTCTTCTACATTTGAATGAAGTTGTTAGGTGTGGTTTAGGTGTTGCCATTGATGAAGTAATGATGGTTAATGACCTCTACCTATGTGGCCCTATATGTATTTGTGATTATAGATCAAAGCTAATGTTAGGAGTCTAGAATGCAAATGTTGAATTGGTCTTGTCTCTTATGCTATTATGTGGTGTGTGGTCTATGGTTGAATGTACATTGTGATATTAACAGGGTGGCTTCCTCAATGTGATGTTGATAGCCATTATATGATCATGCTGATAGATGTACACACACTCACAACTCATACATGCTTATAAGTAGTATAGGTTCATGGTGTCCAATGAAAGGATAATTATCATATGCACTCATGTCTACTACTATGCATGTAATATATGTATCCATGAAATATGTTATGTATCTTAACTAGGATAACTTGATAGGTGTACTAGTGTAGGCAATGGTATGGGCCTTTTCCTATACATTGCACATGTATGCCTTGATAGAATAGTTCCTAGGTTGATTCTATATGAACATGAATATGAATACATGATGAAGTATGAATATGTGTAGAGTCTAAATGTGTTTATGTTAAAGGTCTTCTGATGAAGTACACATACACACACATGAATGTATATGATGAAGCATGTATGATAATTCTTGAAAGGTATTCTAAATTGTACTCTAAACTAGATTGTGATTGAATATTCAATGTCCATGTGAAAGGTTTTCGCATATGAATATATTGATGAAAGGGCATTCTAATCTATTACCTATGAGCTAAGCATATGAGGGGTTAATTCTCCCAAAGCCATTTTTATAAAGTAAAGTTAATAAAGTATTTTCAGTAAAGGAGACTTAGCTTAACACCGAGTGAATTTGAAAAATGAGAGGTGCCCCTTGCTAATGAGGAAGGTTTGTTCACCAAATGTCCTCATGAGGTGGAAACTCTAATACCTAAGGGCATAAATAGTGTTTCAATATGCATATCCTAGTTCCATAACTATGTTCCCCATAGGAACTAACTAGTGGATCCATCTAGACTGCTAAATTTATATTCATGTCTTACCTGGACAAGTAAGATACCCTCTCTTGGTGTGAGGGGATGACATAAAATTCCGTGTGTGGATTACATGGTCTTATTGTCAGTTAAGGCTATAGTTCCCCAAAAATAAAATGGACAATGTAAGTAAAGTAGTGGACCCTAACTATGATAACCTAAGGGAAGCTACTTAGTTTAGGTGAGGGTATGAGACTTTACCTATGCATTGCACAAGTAGCTCTTGAAGGGAGTTCTAGGAAAGTGGTCTATATGTGTATGACTATGTGCATATGTCTTATGCATGACCATATGATATTGACCTAATTGTATAGGTCACGACCGGGGAGCACCTCCTTGACATAATCGGCATCGGCGTCCTCGGAGAGGACTAAGACTGGCCTCTTCGCATTGGTCATTACATATCATAGGCTAAAAATGTGGAAGAATCAAAACTTTGTATACATACCTATATATAGTGAGGTTTACATAGATCTCTCACATACTACATATGGAGCTTACATAGACTCTTCACATAAGAAGATTACATAGGCTTCTACTTTTAGATAACACAATAAATATATAAGAATTAATCTAATACTTTGTCTCATACTGAACCATCTAAACAAGTACAAATCTTGGACATATCCAATACAATGTCAACATCACAATATAGGCTTACATCAATATCCAATACTTGGGAAATAGGATCCAAGTCTTCTTCAATCGGCCTTCTAAGAACTCAATGACCGGATCCTACATAATTGTAGAAACATATAAATATGGGTTAGTACAACCACTTGTACTAAGTATGGGTGTATACACATAAAAATTTTAAAGACATACATGAAAGGGGCTATTTCTTTAGAAAAAAAGCTATGTCAATTGGAAAGCCTTTAATGCACTTACAAGAGAGTATATACAAGATAACGACCACAATAACATAAAACATGCTCATAAAAAAGACAACATCAACATAACGCCATATTAACATTTCCTATTCAATAGTTCATATGAACATAGTATACAAAACCCTTACCAACAATCCCATCCCAAGCCTACAAGTGCAATGCTCATGTGAAGCCCCATAACCCCCACATGATCAATTAAACAAGATAGGAGGTCATAAGTAATGGTTTTCTTCATACAACATATCCACATAGGTAATCATCACTACATATAGAAATTTAGACCAATAGAATATTCATTAACATAGTCAACACCATATAAGAGTGTCATCATATAAAGCCAAAATTTCCTAATACATGATATCATAATACAGAAGACCATATCCTAAGACACCTTTAAAAGTTAACTTGTGCAATGTCTAGGTAGAGTCACATACCCCTACCTACCCTAAGTAGACCCATCAAGTAATCCTAATTAATGTCCACCTTCATTTAGTCATTCATCTTTACTTTAGGAAAAATTGTATTAACCGACATAAACCACATGAGCTAAATGTAGAATCCGGTGTCATGAAACCCTACACTGAAAGAAGGTTGTCTACTTGCCAAGGTAGATACAAAACCTAAACATAGCATTCTAGGTGGATCCACTAGCAAGTATTCCTATGGGGGCAACATAATTCAAGAACTAGGAGACATGCTTGAGACACTCTTTATGAATCATGGCATTGTAATCTCTATCTCATGAGAACAATTGTGAACCTACCTTCCCACATTGGAAAGGGACACCTCTCAAAACAAGTTCACTCGGTCATAAGCTAAAGTCCCTTCTTGTGATGTCTTTAAGCCTTTATTAATAATCCATAACTTAATGTAGGTCATAGGAGACTAACTCCCTTGTATATTGTAATCATTATCTCATTAGGAATTGTATGAGTATTTCCTTTCATTGCAACCCTTCATTTGTGAAATTTAAACCATCATCATCATATCATAATAAGGCACATAATTAATTCACCATAAACCTTAGATCATCATAACTTAATCATAATATCACAATTCACATAGTAAAGAAATTTCAATTACGTTCATCATTCCATCACCTTGTAATCTAGTCACATGTAATACTTCAATTAACCAACATTATCAAGTACAAGATATCACAATTGAAGTAAGAATTCTATATGACAAGGTCTTACCAATTCACCTTCATAAGTCTCCTTCCATGGCATTACCATTAACCAACCATATTCATCCATTAATAGACTTAATAACATCATACAATAGTAATTAACACAAGAACTAAGTCAATTCCATCATCACTAACAGATTCAACCTTATTTCATAACCTACGGTTAGGGTAAATAGGGTTCCACATGATTTCATCAATAATTAGATCCAATACTAACAATACATGACCCTAGCCAATCCATTAATGAATTAGAATAGTTCAAACAAGTCTAACATTCAATACGTTTTTCAATTCCCATTAATTCACAAGCAAGATCCAAGATTTGGAGAAATTGGGGAAGGGACATGATCCACACAAAATTCCCTTAATTATAACTAATTACTCAACAATATAAACTTAATTATCCATGGGTAATCTTAATTAGATATAATCAATCATCAATTTCATGTTTAGAAGAAATCTCATTTGTAGAAGAAAACCCTAAGAATTGTGTGATTTAGAAATCAACTTTGAAAGGACCTCTTGGGAAAAGGAATCAAAATAGTGAATAACCCATACCTTAATGAAGCTTAATCCACAAAATTCGAGTGAAAACCTAGACAAATTAGTCTTCTTCTTCAAGCTTTCTCGTTCCTTCAATGGAGGATTAATAGAGAGAGAAAATAGAGAGAGATGAGAGCTTTTGGGTTTTGATTTGAGTAAGTGAATGTGAGGAAAAACTGATTTAATATCAATATTAAGTCCTCCCATGAAATACCCAAAAGACCACACACTTATGTTGACCTTTTAATGAAGTCAAACTTTATTCCAAATTTCATATTTTAGTCGGGGAATAAGTCCTCGTCGCGGAGCTGCTCCCTCAAGTTTTCCTAATTTAATTTTTGAACCAGACAAGTCCGCTACAATTCCGTATCGCAGACCAACATTTTGTCTCTTGGTGGACCTAGTCCGCAATGCGGACTCACCTCACCATAGTGCGATTTTTTGCTGCCTTAGGCAGCTTGCTTGGCCAAGGTTGGGGTCCCTTCGTGGACCCCTAGAGAGATCCTTGGGGGTCGGACCTGGAGTTTTTCACCCTATATAAATGTTTTTACCTATTGAAAGTGATAATACAAGTTTTAGACTTCATATAAAACTCCCAAACCTTCAAAAACCTAAGGGCGTTTTACTAGTTCAAGTGCACTACATCCCGGACGTCATCGACGTTTGTTGACATTTTGACTCTAACAGTTTCTACCTAGTTTTAATACATTAACTTAGGCTTAGAGACTGTGTTTTAATGTTTATTTCATCATGTGAGGCTCTAGATTAGGTCATGGACTTTTGTAGTGTTACAGTATGAGTTTTATAGTGTCTATATGATGAAGTCTTACTCTAGATACATAATGTTGGTCTTGTTTACTATATGATAAGGAATTACTTGACATGTATGAAGTTTTCTATACTTGTCTTGATTATATATGAAGTATATGATGCTTGTGGTATCTTTATGAGTTTACTTAGTATGTGTGAGGTTATGGGACTTCACATGTACATTACACTAGTAGACTTAGATTTGGATTATGCGTATAGTTTTATGATTTTTTATGTGAAGTGAAGTGAAAGTATGAAAATATTGATTATTGTCTTACTATGATGATATTGGAATTATTGACTTGTATGTAGTCTTGTAATGAGTTCTTCTACGTGGTTCATAAAGTGTGTTGGGTCAAATGTGAAGTATGTGCTTCTATGAATATATGTGTTGGGTTAATGAAGGTTGTATATATGTGTATCTTGGTGCCCTTAAGGTGATGTTTTAGTGTGGATGGTGGAATAAGACGCTATTTATACATTGCACCAGGATTTACTAGAGGGTTACTTATGGGTTAATGAATTAAGGTAAAAGAAGAGAAATTTATGAACATGGTTAATATTCTTTAAATGCAGTACATGTAACTTGGTGTGTACATGAATAGTGTTTATTCCTATATGATGTATGGGAACCATATTGTGTAGTTCTGCCAATGTTTAGGCAGATTCTTTCAAAAGGAATATTGCATGATTTTAAAGTAAAATGACCCTTTTAAATGCATGTTTTTGCATGGTTGTCATACTAAGTGCATTCTTGTACTAACACAATTCTTCATCACCTTTTAACACAAAGTGTAGGTTATGGATGCTTAAAGGATGTCTCTAAAGTGAACGGCTTTATATGTGTTTCCCATGCTCAAGGAAAGGGGTCCTTATGTTCAAGGATTTCCTAAGTCATTTTTTATTCAAGTTATGTAATAGCTTATTTAATATTTTATGTTGTAAGGGCTGTGTCTCTATTATACTCTATTGATGTTGAGCATAAGTTGGCAAAGAGACTTAGAGTCTAACTATGTACTCTGAGATATTTTTATATATAATGGATGTGATGTTCTAGCATATGATGTGCTATAAAAGTTTTAAATTTTCCACTAAATTTACCTGTGACAATGCAATGAATGGTGACTATGGGTTTGTATAAGACCTTCGAGAGGTCAAGTACGCCATGTTACTTCTAAGGGTTCTCCCTGGTCATGACAAACGTGGTATTAGAGCTTGAGGTTATGAAAGTGGTTTTAGGGTCCAAACTCTCATATTACCACATCTAGTAGAGTCTTGTTTATTGGTGGTGAGTCACAACACATCTATGAGCGAGAGGCTATAGGTCGATAGAGTTTCCCTTCTTCACTACTCTTATGTCATGCCATTGAACTTAACGATATATTATCTCTCCCTTATATCTTCATGTCCGGTGGTCTTTTAGATGTGATTGCTTGGATGAGATTATTTCTCAAATGCTTGAGGGAGAAAATGTGAGTTTTGATTCTTACTTGGGTTTATGACTTGATGAGTATGTGTGAAGGTGAATGTTGACATGTGTTGATGTGATGGTATTTATGGCTATATATGTGATTTATGAGAAGTGACATGTTATGTGAAGATTTTGTAATGATATGGTTATATCTTGTTAGGAGTTATGGTGATGGTTAAATGAGTTCCCTTTTTGAATGACAAGTTGTTATATGGTTTTGTAGGATGATAGTCTAATGATATGGTTTAGACTTGAAATGCTTTTAAGAAGTGCGATAAACAGCTAAAGAATCCATGTTGGCCTTGTTTATGTGTAAATGTTTCGTTGTGGCCTTGGTATTTGAGAAGTGCTTCATAGTTGCCTTGTATGGAGTGGAGTCTTTTTGTATAGGCTTGATCCTCGAAGTGAAGGTAGTGTACTTACCTTGTGATGTAATTGTGGAGTATTCTAGCAATGGGAGAACCCTTATGATAGTTGATTAGTACCCTTATAAACCTATTCTAAGAGTGGGGAAAGAGGGAAGAAAGGGTTTTATTCAATAGGTTCGAATTATTCTTGCCCTAAGGTTGATCTAGAAGATAGTATGTATCCTTTAAACCTTAATGAGGAAGAGAGAATTGATGTTGACCTACTTTAAAGTTGTCAGTTACCTTTTAAGGTTGATCTTGAGTATTCCATTTATGGAAATGCTTAGGTTGCACCTAGGTGTTGTTGGTTGCAAGTTTCCTCCCAAGATGTGAATGTGGGTTGAATGACCTAGAAGTTACCTTGCCTAGTGTTAAAAGGAAAAGAAAGAGGTCTTGTAACATTCCGAAAGTATAAGACGTGTCCTAGAGCCTAACATAGGTGTAAAAACGTTTAGACACTGTTTTAGTATCATATATAATTTATATAAGTCATTTAGAAAGATTAAGAATAAAAATGACAAGAAACGTCTAAGACGTCCGAAAGCTAGTCTAATTGAACTAGTGAGTCCTTAGGTTTCGGAAAGGTTTAGGAGTGGTGTATGATGTCTAAAACTTGTATAATGATTTTAAATAGGTAAAATCAAGAATATAGAGTAATAACGTCCAGGTACGACCCTAAGGGTCGCCTTAGAGGTCCACGAAAGGACCCCAAACTTGGCTTGGAAAGCTGTAAAGGCAGCAGCCAAATTGCTCATTGATGAAACAAGTCCGCGTCGCGGACTTTGGTAAAATCTCAAGTTCGCATCGCGGGCAAGTCACGGACTCTACTGTCTCGAAAAAAAATTAGGAATTCATGCGAGAATAGCTCCGCGTCGCGGACTTGTTCCCTGACGAAAATCTAAAATTTGGATTTGAAGTTTGACTTCATTAAAGGGTCAACTTAAGTGAGGGGTGTTTTGGGTATTTAATGGGTGGTCTATATATTGATTTCGAATAATTTTTCCCTCACATTTACTCACTAAAATCAAATCCCCTAATCAAAACCCAAAAGCTCTCACATCTCTCTTGTTTCTCTCTATATTCATTCTCCATTGAAGGAAGTAGAAAGTTTGAAGAAGAAGAAGACCAATTTCTCTAGTATTTGACTTCAATTTCTTGGATTAATCTTAATTAAGGTATGGTTTCATCACTCTTGGGTTTCCTTTCCCCAAGAGGTCCTCTCAAAGTTGATTTTTAAAACACTCAATTCCAAGGTTTTTTTTAATCTAATGGGTTTTCTTCTAAACTTCAAATTGATGATAAATTGTGATTGCCTATGACTAATTAAGTGTAGATTCTTGGTCAATTGATGTTAATTGATTAAATTTCATGTAGATCATGTTCCTTTTCCCCAATCCACTAATATTGGATCTTGCTTATGAATTGATGGGAATTGAAGAATGATGTGATTATTAGACTTGTTTTATCTATTCAAATTCATGTATGGATTGACTAGGGTAATGTATTGTTGGGATTGGATCTATTTATTGATGAATTAATGATGAACCCTAATTCCCCTAACCCTAGGTTATGAATTGATGTTAAATTGGGTAGTGATGATGCAATTGATTTAGCTATTGTGTTGATTTCTATTGTGTGATAGTATTACACCCATTGTTGGGTTGAATTAGATGGTCTATGGTAGTACCATGGATGATGTCTTGTGAAGGTTATTGGGTAAGTCTTTATGTTCCTAACCCTCGCTTCAATTATGATTACTTGTGTTTAATGATAAAGTTACATTGAAGTATACCTTATGATGAGATTGATAGGGTTGGTATGATGTTGCATTGAAATGCCTTGACTATGGTTTGTGAGTTGTTGGCTAAGATGTAAAAGTTATAAGGATGGTGATAACTTACCACTGTGTCTTATTATGATGTGACTATGAAAAGGTTCTAACCTCACATGTATGAATTATAATTAAAGGACAATATAATGCAATTTTTATTGAGCTATAATGATGATGATTATGTAAGGGATAGACCCTATGACCTAATTAAGCTATGATAAATAATAAAGACATTAAATAAATTTCAAAAAGAACTCTAGCTTAGCACCGAGTGAACTTGTAGATGAGGGGGGACGCATTCCCAAGGAGGGAAGTTAGTGTTCACCATAGTCCTCACGGGGTGGATAGCCTCAGATTCAAAAAAGTTAATAGAGTGATGTTTCCATGACAGCCCCCAAGCTCCATAAACTATTTTCCACCATAGGAATACTAGCTAGTGGATCCACCTAGATGTTATGTTCATGTTTGGTACTACTTTGTCCGGTAGTCCGCCTTCAATTGGTGAAAGGCTTTACAACATCGTATTCCACACTTAGCTCTTGTGGTCTATGTCAGTTAAGGAAATTGTTCTCAAAAGTAAAATGAAGTAGTGATGTGAACCCTAACTAGGGTGACTTGAGACATTTTCTTAGTCTAGGTAGGGGTATGGGACTCTACCTAGGCATTGCACTAGTTGGCTTTGAGGGAAGCCCTAGAAGGATGTTCTTATGTTATAATGATCATATAAAGTAAATATTATGCTTTTGTGGACTTTACATGTTGATGATCCTTTATGATGTTGGTTTCATTGATGAACATTTTATTGGTTTATATTGCTAAATATGATGATGACTACTATTGATGCTATGTTATGTTGAGTTGGGCATTACTTGTTATCCTTTGTTTAGTTTACTTGATTGAGTAAGGTTATGGGTCCCTTCTTGGTCATTTCATTGTAGGCTAAATGGTGGGTTATGAGCAAGGGTCTTGCTTATATTATGATGTTATGAACTCTTATATGTGTTGACTTGACTATTACTTGTTAATGTTGGTCTCGTGTCGTACATGGCTTGGACTTATGGATTGTGTGATTATTGGCTTATATGGGTTCTTCATTGTGCATAAGGCTTTTCAAAGTACTTTAGCATGGTTTTGATCAAATGTCCTCTTTAGCATGATTTCACTTGTTTTATGTGCATATACCCATACTTAGTACAAGTGTGTACTAACCCATGTTTGATGATTACTACAAATGTAGGATACGGATGTTCATGTTAGAGAAGGCTTTGAAAACTACTTGGATTCTTATCTTCCAAGTTCAGTAGGTCTTCACATTCCGAGGACGATGCCATTATCTACCTATTGGATGTTGTTTAGTCTTAAAGACACTTTGTTCATTCTCTTTCATTTGGTACTATAATTGTAAAGCCTATATGTGGCTATGATTGTTGATGTAAGGGCTATGCCCAAGTTGTGATACTCTTGTCTAGATGGTTTAATATTATACAATGTTATAGAATTCTTATGAGATTATCTTATACTATGTATGTGAAATAAAAGTACAAGACTATGTAATCTTCTTATACGAACGGTCTATGTATACTTAATATGAATATATATTATGTGTATGTTAGAGGTCTATGTAAACCTCAAGATAGATATATAAAAAGTTTTAAATTTTATGCATTTTTAACCTATGAATGTAATGATGTAAGCTAAGAGGCTAGTCTTAGTCCTTTTCGAGGACGACGACGCCGGTTACGTCAAGGGGGGGCTCCCCGGATGTGACAATCTTGAAATCAGAGCATCATGTTGAATATATTTAAGAAAGATATCCTATTAAACCACGTCTCTGTAGATTCTTATTCATAATTGTGAAGCGCGCCACATTTATGAATGAGGAACTATGTGATGCTTAGGAAACTCTCATCTTCTCAAAATTCTATGTCATGCCTTTAGAGTCTACTTTATGTGTTCTTTCACCTTAACCTTGTACGATGGTTATAGGTATGAATACCCGAAGAGCAGCTGCAAGAAAGGATGACGAAGGTGTCGCTAATGTGGGATCACAAGACAACCAAGTGCCTCAACTTGAAGAAGTTGCTATGGATGATCAAGTTTTGGTTGCTCATCCTCCTATGGCGGATGGGCATATAAGGGCAACTTTTCTACAAATGGGCCAAGCCATTACTACCCAAGCACAAGTCGTCAACACTAAAGCACAATCTATGACGGCCCAATCTAATCGGGAGGTGGTACCCCGAGGAAACCAACAAGTTAGAACCATGGCCTCCCATTTGAGGGATTTCACTTGGATGAGTCCCCCAAATTTCTATGGGTCCAAAGTTGAGGAAGAACCCCATGAATTCATTGAGGAAGTCTACATGATTCTCTATGCTATGGGGTTGACTACTAGTGAGAAAGCCGAGTTAGCCACTTACCAACTCAAAGATGTGGCATAAACTTGGTATGTCCAATAGAGGGATAATAGGCCTTTAAGGGGTGGGTTGGTGACATGGGAGATCTTCAAGAAGGCTTTTCTTGATCGATCCTTTCCTAGAGAGAAGAGGGAAGCCAAAGTGGAAGAATTCATCAACCTTCATCAAGGAAGTATGAGTGTACTTGACTACTCTTTGAAACTTACTAAATTGTCAAGGTATGCTCCTTCTGTAGTTTCCGACCCTTGAGATGAAATGAGCCGCTTTTTGACGGGAGTGTCGGATGACTTGAAAGAAGAATGTCATTCGGCTATGCTACATGATACTATGAACATTTCTCTTTCCATGGTTCATGGTCAAAAAGTGGAAGATACTAGGGTGAAGATGAAGAGTAGAGATGCAAATAGGGCAAAGTCTTTCGATGGTGGTTCTTCAAAGGCTTGATATCCAAGACAAGCCTACATTCAAAAAGAGGTTCTCCAATCAATTTCCTTCCAAGTTTGCTAAGGCTCATGATGATAGGGTGTCTAACCCTAAGCCTCAAAAGGGAAGGGGTACTAATTAACCAAACAAGAATCAAACTTGTGGAATGTGTGGAAAGAAGCATTATGGTGATTGTCTTATTGGCATGGCAATTGATTTAGTTGTGGTAAAAGTGGGCAAAAAGTTAGAGATTGCACAAATTTGAAGGGGCAAGACAAGGGTAGTGTTCAAGCTCAAGCAACTGGTTCTAATGTTGATGTTCCGAAGAAAAAACGCTTCTATGCTCTCCGCTCTAGAGGTGAGCTAGAGACTTCTCCTGATGTAGTGACCGGTATGTTGAAAGTCTTTTCTATTGATGTATATGCTTTACTTGATCCCGGTGCTACCCTGTCTTTTGTTACTCCTCTAGTAGATAAAATGTTTGACAGTTTGCCTGCTATCTTAAATGAACCATTTATGGTGACTACCCCAATGGGTGAGTCCGTTGTTACTAAGAGAGTATATAGAAATTGTCCTATAATGTTGCCCAATAGAGTTACTCATGTGGAGTTATTAGAACTCAATATGGTTGATTTTGATGTTATTTTGGGTATGGATTGGTTGCATTCTTGTTTCACGTCCATATATTGTAGAACAAGGGTGGTGAAGTTTAACTTTCCAAATGAACCCGTTTTAGAGTGAAAGGGGGGAAATTCTATTCCTAGAGGTCGTATCATTTCTTGTTTGAAAGCTTGTAGGATGATCTCTAAAGGGTGTTTATACAATATAGTAAGAGTCCAAGATTTAGACTTTGAAATCCTTTAATTGAGTTGGTCCCCGTAGTGAGGGAATTTTTGTAGGTCTTTCCTAATGATCTTCCCGGTATTCCTGCCGAACAGGAAATTGATTTTGGTATAAACATGCTACCGGATACAAATACCATTTTAATTCCTCCTTATCGAATGGCTCCAGCCGAATTGAAAAAATTAAAGGCTCAACTGAAAGACTTACTATACAAGGGCTTTATTCGGCCTAGTATTTCTTCATTGGGTGCTCCGGTATTGTTTGTGAAGAAGAAGTATGGGTCCCTTAGAATGTGTATCCATTACCGTCAACTCAACAAAGTCACAATCAAACACAAGTATCATCTCCCTCGAATTGATGATTTATTTGATCAACTCTAAGGTGTGGGTTACTTTTCCAAGATTGACTTGAGATCGGGATATCACCAACTTAGGGTGAGAGGTAGAGATATTCCCAAGAATGAGGGTGAACACATGGATCATTTGAGAGTGGTGTTGCAAGTGATTAAAGAACACCAATTGTTTGCCAAGTATAGCAAATATGAGTTTTGTTTGAGGTAGGTAGCATTTCTTGGTCATATTATCTCTAGTGAAGGTGTTGAGGTTGATTCAAGGAAGACCGAAGCAGTGAAAAATTGTCCTAGACCTTTGACTCCTATGGATATTAGGAGTTTATTAGGCCTAGCCGGTTATTATAGAAGGTTTGTCGACGGGTTTGCATCTATTGCTTCCCCTTAGACAACATTCACTCAAAAAAATGTGACATTTCAGTGGTCGGAAGCATGTGAAAAGAGCTTCCAAATGTTGAAGGATAGGCTTACTTCCGCTCCGGTATTGACTCTACCAGAGGATAATTAGGGTTTTGTGGTTTATTGTGATTCATCCCGAGTTGGGTTGGGGTGTAATCTTAGGCAACATGGAAAAGTTATAGTTTATGCTTCTAGGCAACTCAAAGTTCATGAGAAGAATTACCTGACTCATGAACTTGAGTTAGCGGCTGTGACATTCGCCTTGAAAATATTGAGGCATTATCTATATGGGGTTCATGTTGATGTGTATACAGATCATAAAAGTCTCCAATATGTATTCACTCAAAAGGAATTGAATCTCCAGAAATGGAGATGGTTAGAATTGTTGAAAGACTATGACATGAGTGTTCTCTATCACCCCGGCAAGGCTGATGTGGTTGTGTATGCTCTAACTCGATTGTCCATGGGAAGTGTGTCCCATGTTGAAGAATCCAAGAGAAACCTAGTGAAACATGTTCATAGGTTGGCTTGTTTAAGGGTTCGAATTGAAAGTTCTTCAAATGGTGGAATGCTTGTACATCATAACTCTGAGTGGTCTTTGGTGGTTGAGGTGAATTCCAAGCAACACCTTGATCCATTTTTGATTGAGTTGAAAGAATCAGTTCTTGGTAAGATGAATGAGTCATTCTCCCAAGGGGGGATGTTGTTCTTAGATATCAAGGTACATCGTGTGTGCCTAATGCGGATGATTTGAGGAGTAGGATCCTTGAGGAAGCTCATGGAGCCGTTATTCTATTCATCTGGGTTCTACAAAGATGTACCATGACCTTAGAGAAGTGTTTTGGTGGGATGGCCTAAAAAGGGATATTGTGGAGTTCATTTCAAAGTGTGTTAATTGTCAACAAGTGAATGCCGAACACCAAAAACCGAGTGGTATACTACAAGAAATCCAAATTCCTACTTGGAAGTGGGAAGATATTAATATGGATTTTGTAGTAGGTTTGCCTCGAACTCGAAAGCGATATGACTCCATATGGGTGGTAGTGGATAGATTGACTAAGTCCGCTTACTTCATTCCCGTTAAGTATATTTATTCGGCGGAAGCTTATGAAAGAATCTTTATTGACAAGATAGTGAGTCTTCATGGGGTTTCTTTTTCCATCATATCGGATAGAGGTGCTCAATTTACATCTAGATTTTGGAGATCATTAAAAGGTTTGGGTACTCAAGTGATGTTAAGCACCACTTTTCATCCTCAAACGGATGGTCAATTGGAGCGGACTATTCAAACTCTTGAAGATATGCTTATAGATTGTATCATTGACTTTAAGGTAAATTGGGATGAGAACTTGCCTTTGGTGGAGTTCTCATATAACAATAGTTTTCATTAATCCATCTCTATGGTTACTTATGAAGTCTTGTGTGGTAGGAGGTGTAGATCTCCTATTGGATGGTTTGAGGTTGGCGATCTTAGCTTCTTGGTCCCGACTTGATCTATAAGACCTTAGAGAAAGTTCATATCATAAGGAATCGTTTGCCAACAGCCTATAGTCGGCAAAAGTCTTATGCTGATCATAGGAGAAGAGACCTTGAATTCGAAGAAGGTGATAAGGAGTACTCGAAAATTTTGCCTATGAAAGGGGTGGTTAGATTTGGCAAGAAAGGGAAGTTAAGTCATCATTATATGGGTCCCTATGAAATTTTTCAAACGGTTGGCAAGGTTGCATATGAGTTGAAACTCCCTAGTGAACTATCTTTGGTTCATCTGATTTTCCATGTATCTATGCTCAAGAAGTGCATTGGTAATCCCAAGTCCATTCTTCCTATTGAAGGTCTTAGTGTGAAGGAGAAGCTATCCCTTGAGGAGGTTCCGGTTCAAAATCCTTGATCATAGAGTGAAGAGGTCGAGGAACAAAGAGGTGGACTCCTTAAAAGTGTTATGGAGAAACCACCTAGTTGAGGGAGCAACATGGGAGGCCGAGGATGACATGAAGTCCCGTTATCCTCATCTCTATACTAGTGAAGGTTAGTTGTTCTCTCTAATAATGAAAATAATGACTAAATTTGAAGTTGCTTTGATTTTTGGTGAAGTTTTGCAATAATGCTTATGTTATAGTGAAGTATACCTTTAGGCTTGAAAATTTGCAATTCTTCTTGTTCTGAGTTATCTTGTGATTTTGATATGGTGAGTCTTAATGAAAAGGTGTTAAGCATGTTGGTAAGTTAAGTATTGGCATAGTTGACTCATATATGGTATGTGGAGCTCATGTTGTTGTGAGAAGGAAATTCCTCATATTGTGATGTTGTGATTTATGTGTAGTAATTGGGGTCTTGTTATATGTAAATGCCATGATGGATATTGTAATTCAAGTAACTATGTATATTTGTTCGTTGGGCTGCTATTCTTGAGTCACTCCTTTCATTCTAAAAGATTTTAGTGTCATTTGGGGATGAATGTTCCTAAGGGGGGAGGGGATAATGTAATACTCCAAATGTCTAAGACGTGTCCTACAGCCTAACATAGGTGTAAAAAGGTTTATACATTGTTTTAAGATCATATATAATGTATATAAGGCATTTAGGAAGTTTAAGAATCAAAACGACAAGAAACGTCCAAGACGTCTAGAAGCTAGTCTAATTGAACTAATGAAACATCCTTAGGTTTCGGAAAGGTTTGGAAGTTGTGTATGATGTCTAAAACTTGTAAAATGACTTTATATAGGTAAAATAAAGTATATAGAGTAAAAATGTCCAGGTCCGACCCCCCAAGGGTCGCCTTAGGGGTCCACGAAAGGAACCCACACTTTGCATGGCTAGCTGCCAAGGCAGCAGCCAAATTGCTCATTGATGAAACAGGTCCGCGTCGCGAACTTGGGTGGCTTTTGGTCAAATCTCAAGCTCGCATCGCGGTCAGGTCTCCGACTCTACTGTCTCGAAAATTTATTATGAAATTCATGCGGGAACAGCTCTTCGTCGTAGACTTTTTCCCCGACAAAAATCTGAAATATGGATTTGAAGTTTGACTTTATTAAAGGGTCAACTTAAGTGAGGGATATTTTGCGCATTTCATGGGGGTCTATATATTGATTTCTAATAAGTTTTTCCTCACATTTACTCACTCAAATCAAATCCCCAAATCAAAAACCAAAAGCTCTCACCTCTTTCTAGTTTCTCTCTCTATTCATCCTCCATTGAAGGAGGAAGAAAGCCAATTTCTCTAGAATTTCACTTCAATTTCGTGGATTAATCTTCATGAAGGTATGGGTTCTTCACTCTTGAGTTTCCTTTCCCCAAGAGTTTCTCTCAAACTTGATTTCGAAAACACCCAATTCCAAGGGTTTTTCTAATCTAATGGGTTTTCTTCTAAGATTCAAATAGATGATAAAATTGTGATTTCCTATGACTAATTAAGTGTAGATTGTTGGTTAATTGATTTTAATTGATGAAATTTCATGTAGATCAAGTTCCTTTTCCCCAATTCCTCAAATATTCGATCTTGCTTATGAATTGATGGGAATTTAAGAATTATGTGATTATTAGACTTGTTTTATCTATTCTAATTCATGTATGTATTGACTAGGGTAATGTATTGTTGGGATTGGATCTACTTCTTGAAGAATTTATGATGAACCCTAATTCCCCTAACCCTAGGTTATCAATTGAAGTTAAATTGGGTAGTGATGATGCAATTGACCTAGCTATTGTGTTAATTACTATTGTGTGATGGTATTACACTCATTATTGGTTGGAATTGGATGGTCGATGGTAAGACCATGGATGATGGCTTCTGAAGGTTATTGGGTAAGTCTTTATGATCCTAACCCTTGCTTCAATTATGATTACTTATGTTTATTGATAAAGTTACATTGAAGTATACCTTATGATGAGATGGATATGGTTGGTATGATGTTGAATTGAAATGCCTTGACTATGGTTTATGAGTTGTTGGCTAATATGTAAAAGTTATAATGATGGTGATAACTTACCATTGTGCCTTATTATGATGTGACTATGAAAAGGTTCTAACCTCACATGTATAAATTGTAATGAAAAGACAATACTCATGCAATATTTATTGAGCTATCATGATGATGATTATATAAGGGATACACCCTATGACCTAATTAAGCTATTATCAATAATAAAGGCATTAAAGACATTTCAAAAAGGACTCTAGCTTAGCACCGAGTGAACTTGTAAATGAGGGGTGGCGCCTTCCCAATGAGGGAAGGTAGGGTTCACCATAGTCCTCACGGGGTGGATAGCCTCATATTCCAAAAAGGGAATAGAGTGATGTTTCCATGATAGCCCACAAGCTCCATAAACTATGTTTCCACCATAGGAATACTAGCTATTTGATCCACCTAGATGCTATGTTCATGTTTGGTACTACTTTGGTCGGTAGTCCGCCTTCAATCGGTGTAAGGTTTTACAACATCGAATTCCACACTTAGCTCTTGTGGTCTATGTCGGTTAAGGCAAGTGTTCCTGAAAGTAAAATTAAGTACTGATGTGAACCCTAACTAGGATAACTTTAGAGTTTTGCTTACTCTAGGTAGGGGTTGCACTAGTTGGGTTTGAGGGAAGCCCTAAAAGGAGGTTCTTATGTTATAATGATCTTATAAAGTAAATATTATGCTTTTGTGGACTTGACATGTTGATGATCCTTTATGCTGTCGGTTTCATTGATGAACATATTATTAGTCTATATTGCTAAATATGATGATGACTACTATTTATGATATATTGTGTTGAGTTGGGCATTACTTGCAATCCTTTGTTTGGTTTACTTGATTGAGTAAGGTTATTTGTCTTTGCTTGGTCATTGCACTTTTTGGCTAAATGGTGGGTTGTGATCAAGGGTATTGCTTATATTATGATGTTATGAACTCTTGTATGTGTTGACTTGACTATTACTTGTTAATGTTTGTCTTGTGTCGTACATGTTTTTGAATTAGTGTAAATATTGGCTTATGTGGGTTCTTGATTATGCATTAGTCTTTTCAAAATACTTTAGCATGGTATTGATCAAATATCCTATTTAGCATGATTTCACTTGTTTTATGTGCATATACCCATACTTAGTACAAGTGTGTACTAACCCATGTTTGATATTTACTACAAATGTATTATCCGGCTCTTCATATCAGAGAAGTCTTTGAAGACTACTTGGATTCTTATCTTCCAAGTCCGGTAGGTCCTCACTTTCCGAGGACAATGCCATTATCTACCTATTGGATGTTTTTAGTCTTAAAGACACTTTGTTCATTCTCTTTAATTTGATACTATAATTGTAAAGCCTATATGTGGCTGTGATTATTGATGTAAGGGCTATGCCCAAGTTGTGATACTCTTGTCTAGATGGTTTAATATGAGACAATATTATAGACTTTTTATGAGATTATCGTTTACTATGTATGTGAAATAAAAATAGAAGACTATGTAATCTTCTTATACGAAGGGTATATGTATACTCAATATGAATATATATTATGTGTATGCGAGAGGTCTGTGTAAACTTCAAGATACATATAGAAAAGTTTCAAATTTTCCGCATTTTTAACCTATGAATGTAATTATATAAGCTAAGATGCTAGTCTTAGTCCTCTTCTACAACAAAGACGCCGGTTACTTCTAGGGGGTGCTACCCGGATGTGACATTTATGGCCAAGTCTCCTCTATGTTTCCCCTAAGGTTGTTATGACCCTTGGTATTCATGGTGTACTTAACGCCTCATGTGGTTAGGTAGTATAACCTAACTTGATTATTATGGATTTCCTTTAGGTGTTGAACTTAGAGGAATGATGATGCTGGAGGTTTTGCCCTTGATGATTGAGTTAGTAGGCTCTTTGATGTGAAAATAAGAGTGAAAACCCTCAATGATGCCAAACCTTCTTGTGTGAGGAGTGTATCAATTGGTTTTTACATTCTTTGACCTTGGTGTTTAAGAGAATGATGTGATTAGGCTTACCCCAAGTGGTGGATAATGTGCCAAGATTGTAAGATTTTGAATGCCCTTCATTCTCCTATGTGGAGTTCCCTTGAATTTCTCTTGGTTGAGAATCACTTTTTTAAGTCACGTTGATGAAGGTTTTTCATAAGCTTAGATCCCAAAGAAGGGATGATGTGGTTAGTGGCTAAGGTTGATAAGATGAGGTTTTCTCAAGGATGATATGAGGAACCAAAGAGTTCCTAATAGCTTGTTCATGATAGTAGTCTTGCACATAAGAATGAGTTGCATATCTCCATATGTTATGTATATCTTAATGGACACTATGTTAAGCATGTTTTGAAGATTCTAAATTGCATGAAAAAAGTTTTTTGATCAAATTCATGTTTTCTCATTATTGATTGTGCATGTTAATATGTTAGTTGTGCATTTAACTTCATGAGATAAGGTAAGGAGCGTGGTTGATGTCACTTATAATGGGTGGTGTTTTAAGCCATTAATGGAAACTTGAGTCTCCTTTAAATGAAAAATGATGAGTCTCTAAAAGATTGGTGACTTTTATGACTTGGGAAGTATGATTGTAGGCTCACTATTGAAGAGTGAAGGCATGTCTATCTAGTGTCCTTGAGTGTGCCTATAAAGTTTATGATTTTCCCAAATTGATGCATGCTTAAGAAGACTAAGGTCATGATAAAAATTAAAACTATGTGGAATGGCTTCCGACTGTTGTGATGTCTGTTGTGTGATGTACCATTTTTACTTCACTAGGAAGGGTGTATGAGCATGTTGTGGTTAAAAAGTTATAATTTCTCATTTAAATTGAATTGATCTTGTGCATTGCTTGGGTATGTACTCATGAAGACATGTAAGTGTGTTGAAGAGAAGGACTTCCTCCTTAAACATAACTAAGCATGGTAAGGTTGAGTATAGCCTTAATGGCACTATGTCTAAATGATAAGGATCCTTATTGATCTACTTGACTCAAGTTTATGTGCATTGAAGTATGAGTGCTTATTTGCTTTTTTGGTGATGTTCAACTTTCCTTTGTGTGACTTAAAGGGTGTCGCATAGTGATATCTTAATGAAATGGAATGGAAAGACCATGATATGATTAGGAGAAAGATGTTCCTCCTATCAACATGACAAGAGTCTATGTGTTTGATGCATTAAAGGTTGAGTGAGTGAAGGTTTTTGCTTGCTTGTGTTGCATTGAGTGGAAAACTATTTGAATTTGGTGTTCCGTGTAAGTTGGTGCTTTGACATTTGTGTGATGATCTTTTGAATGTTTTGAGCTACTCTATGGTTCATTGAGTCGTTTAAAGTGTTTTAATAATGTCCTAAGTTGGGAATATTATAAGGTCTCTCAAAATGAAGTAAGGTGCTTAGAGCCTCACATGTTCCTAAGAAGGTTCAAAATATGTTAAGTAAGTGTTTTACAGTATGCATACTTGATTTGAACTAATTTGGAGGTCAAACGTCCAAGAACGTCCGATAACGTTCGAAAGTTAGCCTTGAGATGTGTATGTGTGTCTTGGTCCTTGGCATGTTTTACTTGTTCATTTTTGGTTGAAATTTATATAGAAGGTTGCTAACTTGTATATGATGGTATTTACGTTGGAAACTTCAGCACAACTCCCCAAGGGCCCCATAAAAGGCCCTAAAGTAAGACCCCAAACGCTGCCTACATGATACGCTCAAATTTACTTCTCAAATAAGAAGTAAAGCGGTCGTATCAAGTAAAGAACCCAACTAATGAGGTTGAGATCGATCCCACAAGGAAAATAGTTCAGACTTAACTTTATTCTATTATTACTATTATTTAGCCAACTATTTTCCGAGAAATCAATAGACAAAAAGGGGGGGTTATTTCTAAATTAATGAAAATGATTTAACTAAATAAAAATAAACAACTAACAGATTCAGCTTTCGAAGTTTAATCAAATTATAAAAGTAACTAGGGCTTTAGTGTTCCCCACAGGTTCCTAACTTGGCAAATCTAACTATAACAATTCTATCCTGATATCTTGTATGTAAAGTTATAAGTTACGTATCTCTAAATCCTTGGTCCGGCATCTAGAGAATTTCACTCCGCACCTTGGTCCGGCTACGTGTGTTGCTATACTAACCCTTATCTTTACCTCATATTAAACATCGTATTCGGTATTTGACTAAGTTATTAACTCGTACCAACCAATACTAGCCTATTAGATAGTCTACACTAAATCTATGTTGACAATTCTTTTCCTATTATCTACCTCCTTGGTCCGGCAAGTAGCATTAAGGCGAGTTCTAACGTTGGCCATCAGTTAAAAAGACTTCTACACGAAAGAATTATCAATACATGCAAGACACCACTCTAGAATTGTTATTTAAGTTAGATTGTTACCTTGTTATTCACCCATGGTTCCCACAACCCTAGCTATGAGGTTTAGTTACCCATGTTCATAATTACACAATTCATATTGTTAATGGAAGAATTCATGCACTTACTTTTATGAAAATGAATAATTTCCCAGAATATAATTTGATTAATCAACAAAATCAACAACAATCAATTACCGAAAAAGTATCTTAATTCCCAAAATCGTGAATTCAATAATATAATAGAAGAACTAAAAACTAAAAATTATCCAGAAGTCTAACCCCAAAAATGAGGTTTTTCCAACTATTTATAATAAAAACAAAGTCTAATCAAATAAGGATTCTATTTACTAAAAATCTATCCAAACGCGTCTGGGTCGACGGACCACGTGACGGACCGTCATGGACACGACGGACCGTCATAGACTCCGTCGTCCCATACTTGACCATTCTGCTGTTGCTCTCTTCATTCCCCTCGACGGACAGGTATGACGGACCGTTTCAAGCACGACGGTCCGTCGAGGGTCTTCGTTCCAAAATACTTGAACTTCTTGGAATTTGGGTACTGGGACTACTTCTCTGATCATCACGACGAACAAGCAAGACGGACCGTCGTGACTATGACGGTCCGTCATGAACTTCCGTAATCCCACACTTGGTCAGACTTCCCCATTTTCCTTCAGCACTTTCTCCCTTCACTACGATGCCACCTACGGACCGTCACAGCCTCGACCGACCGTCATGGATTCCGTAGGTGGTCTTTTCTGCATTTCTTTCTCGAAAACTCCCGCGTTCATCCTTGGACAGATTTTCTGCACACAAAGAGAAACTTACATAAAAATCAACACAAAAAGGCTTTCGACACACACTCAACTTAAGGAAAAAGCATTAGAAATACCGTGCAACCATGGTACATCAACACCCTCAACTTAAATTCGTTGTTTGTCCTCAAGCGACGCACTCTAACTCACTACAAAATCTTTGTACAAAAGTATCCATATTTTAACTTCCGCAATCATTTGGCTATCAATCCCGATTATTCTCATTATGTTCATGCATGGGATCACTATTAGGCATTAACTTGTGTAGAATCAAACCATGACCCAGACTCACTACGCAATGATACCTATCCTCTTCAATTTTTCACCGAGATGCTACTATTTCTAGTATTGCAACTCCTGTCCTCACTTCAAATAACATCCTCATTTTTCACACAATGATTTTAGTTTGAGTATAAGGATAACTTTTCGACACTCACTCTCAGAACAAATTCACAACTCATTTATACATATTGCCATAGGCTTGCCCTTATTTTCACTACTTCAAGTTCGCCATACAACTCTTAGGATCACAATAGGACTTTTTTAGATTGTAACATAGGCTCAGGATCAGGTAGTGTGTATTTAGGTATACTTTAGTGACTTGTTGCCCTCCTTGACATATCGGCTACGCGAACCACCTTTTTATTATTTTATTTCGCCCTATTACTCAATTTTCTTTTCACTTTGCTGTTTTCCATTTCTTATCCTTATGTGTAAGTGACTTTTCTCTTTTCTTGTGTTTATTTTGCTTTTCATTCATTTTTTTTTTTTTAGTCACTTCTGTTTTATTCTTTCTTTCTCTTCATTCTTTCAACCCCACTTTCCGGGGTTTTCCTTATAACAGTCACCCTCAACTCATGATTTTGCCATGAGTTAAGGTTCACAATACCCATGGTTGGGTCAGGGCCTAAACAAGGTTGGTTTATGCATTAGCCACCCTCAACTTATGCTTTTGGCATAAACTGAGGTGCACATGTCCAAGGAGGGACCAGGGCCAACACATTGTTCCCAGAGAAGATCATTTGGGGTGAAAAAGAAAGATCTATTTTAATCTCAATTCATTTGGATCAAAAAGGGATTAACTTCATTTGGTTTTCTGTTCTTTTTAGGCTCAAGATTGACTATTTCGAACAAGGGCCTATGATCCTTTCCTAATTGATTGTTTTGACTCACTTTTAGCAGGACTAACCAGGCAAGTTCTAGCTCAGTATTGATGGTGGACATTCGAATTCACCTCACACTCACTTGACATTCCTTGCATTCCTAGATTATTAGACACCTAGTTCAAATCTTAGATTCAGGATCATGCAGTAGTGTATCTGTATTTCATGTTTCAAACCACACACTTATCACTTACTATGCCTAGTCATGCAATTGATTATCGAGATATCATATTTCTTTTAGCCATCATGCTTCAGATTTATACTATGTACATAAGATATGACATGCCGGTTCAACAATAAAAGTAATCAGTCTTTTGGGAAAAAAGAACACAGGCAAGAAAACCCCAAAAGAGGATCGTGAACATGGGCTACTCAGAATTCACCCAAGTACTCACTTTCCATTTACCCCACCCCCAACAAAAGATATGCAATTGTCCCCAATGCATAAAAGAGCTAAACAACGCAAAAGGTAAGTGAAGCAAACCTGAGGCGCTAAGCGCCGGCGATCAGCAAGTTGTTGGGTACGGTTCACCGGAACCCACTCCCTGCGTAGTCTGGACATCCTCAGTAATGTCCTCAGCATCCACAGCACCATCAGTAGTGCCTCCCACAGAATCTACAATTTTGGAGCTAGATGCCCCGGCAGCTACTTCTACAGCCCTCAACTTACGGGCCTCCTCATCAGCAATCGAGGCTCTCCTCGCAGCCTCCATCTCACGGCGCTCCTTCTTCCTCGCCCTAACCTCATCCTCCTCTCGACCCCTGTGTCTCTTGTCATGCTCTCGTGGGGGAGGTGGTGGAACATCAGAAGTGGCAAAAAGAGCAGCCATCACTGTGTCATCAGCAGGCTCTGCAGAAGGGGCCTCAGACTCAGGCACCCTCGCCTCTAAGATCGTATCCAGATCAGCCCGCAGACTCTCAACCGCAGCCTGAAGGGTCGACATGTCCACCGGAGGTGCTGGTCGTGCTAGCACTCGCAACTCAAAAGCGTCCAAGCGCTGATGTACCTCTGCGATCTTCCTCTCTGTGTGCTGTACCATCTTGCGCTCCATGCGCTCCTCTGCCTCAGCAATAGTCTTCTGCATCTAAGGCTGGATGTGATGCAGAAGTGTAGCCATCTGTGCCTCGAGTTTCTGGACACTAGCAAGTGGGACCAGAGTGGTGGAAGGAGTCGAGCGAGAGGAGCTCGGGGCAGTGCTACTACCCGGGATAGACTCGACCGGAGTAGTGTCAGCGTGTGCAGAAGCATCCTGGGAAGCCGCATGGGCATGCTCTATGGTGTCGGCCAGGTTCTCACCATGTGGGACCACCTCCGGCCGGGGCCCTCTGCGTGGGGCCAACTCATTGGTCTCATCCCTGATGAGGCCGATGTCAACATTTCCTTGCGGGGTCCGGAGCTGGTCAATGTGCCAAATGGGCACGCCTGCGGATCTGCACAAAGAGAAAATCATGCAAGGAAAAGGGTAAGTCATGGTGACCTTGAAGGCCCTCTCATCATGACCGCTTCCAAGCGAAATCGACCTCGAACCCTGCCATCATTGCGGCCATCAGAACTCCATGATCCCAGGTGACTATATTATCAGCAGCAGTGGGGGAGAGACAATGGCGGACTATCAACCAAAGAAACTTGGCTGTAAAGGTCAAGTTGGCCTTCCTGATGGCTCCCTTCGACTCCATCACCCAATCCGCAGCCTCTCCATCAATAGATAAGTGTTGGGCCATCCACCTCTTGGTGGTCTCTCTCAGTGAAGGCTCGCGTAAGAACCGGCCCTCTTTGACAATTTGCCACTGGTAATCGAACTCGGCGGTGAGATGTATGCTAGTGATGTCACTATCCGTGCCGTACAGATATCGGTGGATGGCTGGTAGGAAGATGTCGACCTGTATGCCGCGTACTCAGACGTGCTCAAGTGGGGCCTGTTTGGCGGGGGCTGACCGCCTATCTATTTGTTAGCGGAGAGTGGCCACATAAGAGGCATAGAACTCTCGGACTAACTCCTCACTGTAGCGGCCCAAAGAACGAGCCGTCCACTCTAGCCAGTGTCTGGTGAAAAGAGTGTGAATGTCTGGCATGGTGGGGAGACTTCCCGTGAGGACCTGCCTCTCCAGTGTGAGGGTCCGTGTCATGACGCCTTTGTTATTGAGAACCTTGGCGTCTAAGTATACTTTGTATTTCCCGTCGACACACCACCGGTTGGGCTGATCGGCAACCGGGGCAGGGACTCCAGTTGGTGATCCAGGGGTGGAGTCAGTGCTGTCAGCCTCATCATCCGAGGCAGACTGTGTAACTATGGCGGGGGCAGAGGCTTCTGCGGACCTGGAGGCTTCCTCTGACCACGAAACTCCTAAGGAGCCAGATGCTCCTTCATCTTGGGCAGCTGACCCAGAAGGTGTGCCGGTCAGTGTGCGCTCATCATCAGACTGGGAGGCAGTGACTATGCCGGGCGCCACCTTCTTGGGCGTGACTCTCGGTACACGTGGAGCTCGTGCTGTAGTAGCAGTGCCTGGGGGCACGTACTCTGGATCATGCTCATCATCAGAGCCTATCACCAATCGGGCAGACGGGGCGACAGATTTAGAACGCCCACGTGCATAAACGCAATCTTGTTTAGGTGCCATGAGAGGTAGTACCTGTAACGAATCATCATTAGTACTTGAAAGATAAAACATGACAAAAAAAATGAGACAATAATACACAAAAACTCAAACCAGTGATAACAGCTCTGAAGTAGCAGTAAGGCACGGCGTACCTGATGACGGCCCATCGTGTGTATGACGGACCGTCCTGCGGTCCGTCATGTAATACTTAGCAGTATAGAGTATCAGAAGGATGGTCTCAGACTGTCACGACGATTGTTCAGGACGGGCCGTCGTGGGTATGACGGTCCGTCACATGTGTCCGTCAGTGGACACTTAGAAAAAGTGTGGAGACCCTTAGGACAGGGGTCTCTGACCGTCACGACGGTTGTGCAGGACGGATCGTCGTGGGTATGACGGTCTATCACATGTGTCCGTCAGTGGACACTTGGAAAAAGTGTTGAGACCCTTAGGACAGGGGTCTCTGACCGTCACGACGGTTGTGCAGGATGGACCGTCGTGGGTATGACGGTCC
Organism: Solanum sitiens; assembly: GCA_016801875.1. Classification (NCBI taxonomy): domain Eukaryota; kingdom Viridiplantae; phylum Streptophyta; class Magnoliopsida; order Solanales; family Solanaceae; genus Solanum; species Solanum sitiens. The sequence goes on along the minus strand of JABWTJ010000222.1, from coordinate 40,105 downwards.
ATCACATATGTCCGTCAGTGGACACTTGGAAAAAGTGTTGAGACCCTTAGGACAGGGGTCTCTGACCGTTACGACGGTTGTGCAGGATGGACCGTCGTGGGTATGATGGTCCGTCACATGTGTCCGTCAGTGGACACTTGGAAAAAGTGTTGAGACCCTTAGGACAGGGGTCTCTGACCATCACGACGGTTGTGCAGGACGGACCGTCGTGGGTATGATGGTCCGTCACATGTGTCCGTCAGTGGACACTTGGAAAAAGTGTTGAGACCCTTAGGACAGGGGTCTCTGACCGTTACGACGGTTGTGCAGGACGGACCATCATGAGTATGATGGTCCGTCTCATGTGTCCATCAGTGGACACTTGGAAAAAGTGTTGAGACCCTTAGGACAGGGGTCTCTGACCGTTACGACGGTTGTGCAGGACGGACCATCGTGGGTATGACGGTCCGTCACATGTGTCCGTCAGTGGACACTTGGAAAAAGTGTTGAAACCCTTAGGACAGGGGTCTCTGACCGTTACGACGGTTGTGCAGGATGGACCGTCATGAGTATGATGGTCCGTCACATGTGTCCATCAGTGGACACTTGGAAAAAGTGTTGAGACCCTTAGGACAGGGGTCTCTGACCGTCACGACGGTTGTGCAGTACGGACCGTCGTGGGTATGACGGTCCGTCATCGGGTTGTCGTGCTGTCATTCAGAGACAGAACTGGGGGATGCCACATTCACCCCATGTGAGTCAAAACAAAGACCCAACAATTCTCGAACACTCTTTAACCTAAATACCTATCAAGTTTACAGGTTTTAAAGGCCTAATTTCTCTAGTTTTATCCAGGTATTTTGTGGAATTAATAACCTAGGTTGACACTATATATTCAAAGAGCAAAAGACCCATATGCTAATAGTAAAGAAAAACAAAACAAACTAAGTAAATGGGTAGAGTTTTCAGGAACACATACCTTGGAAGAGGAGAAAATAATACGAAAGTGATGGCACCCAACCGAGAAGACTGAGAAGCACAGCAGCAGACTCCGACCAGGAAGGGAGATTTGGGAGGGAAAATGGTAGAATGTTGTGAATTTGGGAAGAGAAAGCGGTTGAAAGGCTCAAATGGGGGAAAGAGGGAAAGAAAACTGTTAAATGAAGGGGTGGGGTTATAAAACGTTTAAAAACTTTTGAAATTCATCAGCCGGGTTGGGTCGGGTCGGGTAGCCGGGTAATAAAGTGACGAAACCCCGGTGACGGTCTGTCGCATATGTGATGGTCCGTCATAGGTTCCGTCGCATGTGCCCTAATTCTTAAAAAATACTAAAGAGCGTACCTGGCACGACGGAGTCATGCGATGGTCCATCACAGGCGTGACGGTCCGTCGATGTATCCGTCAGTGAATGTGGCAGAGTAACTTTTCTGCAGAACTTCCTGTAGATGTACTACATGAAAATTTACAACCCATTAATAGAAAACTTTCTACCGCTACGGGAAAGAAAAACTATAAAGTGGTTAGATGATAAATATTGGGTTGCCTCCCAACCAGCGCCTGATTTAACGTCGCGGCACGACTGAGGACACTCGATTACTCAGACTTCATCAAGAAGATATGCCTCAATCACCTCATTCGTCGATTCCGCATGACCTATATAGATTTTTAGAGTTGTCCGTTCACCTTAAACAGCACACCTTCCTTGTTTTCCAACTCAACCGCTCCATGAGGGAATAATTGTGTGATCGAGTAAGGGCCAGTCCATTTAGACTTAAGCTTGCCCATAAACAAGCGTAATCTAGAGTTGAATAAAAGCACCGAATTCCCAATCATAAACTCTCGTTTCTCGATCATTAGGTCATGGTACTTCTTCATATTTTCTTTGTAGAGGGCTAAGCTTTCATAAGCCTTTAGGCGAAATTCATCAAGTTCATTTAACCCATTTAACCGTTGTTCTGCAGCTTCGTTCCAGTCCATTTTTAGCTTTTTCATAGCCCACATGGCTTTATGCTCTAATTCAACCGAAAGATGACATGCTTTCCCATATACTAGTTGGTATGGGGACATACCTATGGGAGTCTTATACGCTGTCCGGTAAGACCAAAGAGCATCACCAAGCCTCCTTGACCAATCTGTTCTAGTAGCGTTCACTGTTTTTGACAAAATCTGTTTGATCTCCCTATTTGATAATTCAACTTGCCCACTAGTTTGAGGATGGTAAGGAGTGGCCACATTATGGCGAACCCCATATTTCTCCGATAATCCCTTGAATAATTTGTTGCAAAAGTGGGATCCCCCATCACTAATAATCGCCCGTGGGGTACCAAATCGAGAGAATATATTCTTCTTCAAGAATGCAGTGACACTCTTCCCCTCATTGTTCGCGAGGGCGATGGCTTCCACCCACTTGGATACATAATCAACTGCTACTAAAATATACTTCATTCCATGAGAACTCACAAACGGACCCATAAAGTCAATACCCCAAACATCAAATAACTCAATTACAAGAATGGGGTTTAGAGGGAGCTCTTGCTTTCTTGAAATGCCGCCATGTAACGACCTGCTTAGTCGTTTTGAGCAGCAGATTTTATTTCTGGAAAACTGTCTGAGACGACGTATCCAACGATGGACCGTCATGGGCACGACGAACCGTCGAGGGTGTCTCGTTCCAAACACTTGGAATTCTTATATTTGAGTGCTGAAATCGACTCTCTGAACTCTGTGATGGACCTGCAGGACGGACCATCACAGACATGACGGACCGTTGTGAGGTTCCGTTTCAAAGCACTTCAACTCTTGAGAATTGGGTACTGAGAGCAATTCTCTGAAGTCTGTGACGGACCTGCAGGACGGACTGTCACAGACATGACGGAACGTTGTGAGGTTCCGTTTCAAAACACTTCAACTCTTGAGAATTGGGTACTGAGAGCAATTCTCTGTCCGTCGTGACGGAAGTGCAGGACGGACCGTCGTAGGCACGACGGACCGTCTCAGACTCATCAAGGAAATTGAGTCTCTGAAGGTTGTGACGAACCTGCAGGACGGACCGTCGTAGGCACGACGGGCCGTCACAGGTTGCGTAATCCCAGTCTGGGTCGAATTTTTGGGTAAGTTTTAAAGGGGAGTTTTGGACTATTCTTGCTATAATTATAAATTTCGTGGGTTAATGTTAATAACTCAAATTCTTGGGGGGGTGAAGGAGATAACCTTGAGTTACTTAGTGGGTTATTTCCTCATCTTTTATACCTAATTATATGCTAATTAGGGAAAAGAGAGAGAGTTTGGAAGAAGAAAAATAGAGAGAAGAAGGAGAGAAAGAAACGATCTATAGAGAGAGACAACCAAGAGGAAACAAAAAGCTTTGAGAGATTGCTTGCTTGATCAAGAATCCGTGGTGGAAAGGTAGTATGGTTTGATACTATACGGAGTAACTCTAATAGTGAATGGATGTATTGTAGTATTGTAAACCTTCTATATGCTTAAATTGTAATGAGCTTGCATGGAATGGGATTATGTGATTGTGATAAAATAAGCATAATGAAGCTTTTGAATCCAAAATCTTGAAGAACCCTAATTCACCTTGTTATTGATGATGCCTTGGTATAAAAGAAGGCTTGATGAACTAAAGTAATGAGATTGATGATGCCTTGGTATAAAGAAGGCTTGATGAATTGATAGAATGATGTTAGTGGATCGGAGTGTCACGTTCCGACACATAGTATTAGGGGATCGGGTGTCACAAACCGACACGTAGAATTAGGGGATCGGAGTGTCACGTTCCGACACATAGTATAAGGGGATCGGGTGTCACGAACCGACACGTAGAATTAGGGGATCGGAGTGTCACGTTCCGACACATAGTATTAGGGGATCGGGTGTCACGAACCGACACGTAGAATTAGGGGATCGGAGTGTCATGTACCGACACATAGTAGTAGGGGATCGGAGTGTCACGTACCGACACAAGAGAAAGAAAGATAATGAATCTTGAGAGATGTTAAAATACTCAATGTAATGAACCTAATTCCCAAATGAGTGTGGTATTGAGGCTTGAGTCCTCATGGATGAACTTGGTAGTACTTATTGATGATTATAGTACTTGTTGCTACATGTTGAGTATTGTAGTTGATTTATGATATGAACTGATATATACTGTTTTCTATTTTGAGTTGGCCGATGATACCTACTCAGTACTTGTGTTTTGTACTGACCCCCTACTTGTTGTTTCTTTCTTTGTTATTTGGGGAATGCAGCAAACGTACCGTCGTCTTCAACTCAGCAGCGATTCTAGCCAGTCTTCATTACACCGGATTTCAGGGTGAGCTAATGCTTCTAGCTTGGACTGGATCTTCTCTTCAATGTCTTGATGCCTTGAACTTCCGGCATGGACTAGCCTTTATTTATTTTAGCTTCTTAGATACTTTTATATTAGTAACTTGAGGATAGATGTTCTTGTGATGATGACTTCCAGATTTTGGGGATAATGGGTTATAAATTTTAGAAGTTATTTAATTGTTTTCGTTAATGAGTTTTAAGTCTTCCGCTTTGTATTTTGTTCAATATATTGGGGTTTTAGATTGGTTGGTTCGCTCACATAGTAGGATAAGTGTGGGTGCCACTCGCGGCTAGATTTTGGGTCGTGACAATGACCCACCAGAACAATCGGGTTCATGCTTCTATGAATGAAAATAGTGGATCAGCAGCAGCAAGGGTCCGTGACTTTGTTAGGATGAATCCGCCTGAGTTCTTAGGATCGCAGACTAATAAAGATCCTCAGAATTTCTTGGTCGAAATCAAGAAGATCTTTGAGGTGATGCAGGTTACTGGGAATTATCGGGTTGAGTTGGCGTCATACCAGCTGAAAGACGTGGCTCATATCTGGTATACTCAGTGGAAGGAGAATAGGAGTGCAAATGCAGCTCCTATTACTTGGGAGTGCTTCAGTGAGACTTTTCTCGACAGGTTTTTCCCAATAGAGTTGAGAGAAGCAAAGGCCCAAGAATTCATGAACTTGAGGCAGGGAAACATGACAGTCCAAGAGTATGGGCTGAAGTTTAACCAACTCTCCAGGTATGCTCCTCACATGGTTGCTGACTCCAGGGCTCAGATGAATAAGTTCTTGTATGGAGTATCAGATTTGGTGAAGACAGAGTGCAGAAATGCTATGTTGCTGGGACATATGAACATCTCTAGGCTTATGACTCATGCTCACCAGGTTGAGGGTGATAAGCTTAGGGAACAGGCTAAGGAAAATAAGAAGGCTAGGACTGGGAACTATGACTATTCTCAGCAAAAATCGGGTGGTGGAAATCGCTCGCAGGGTCAGCAGAAGTTTTCAGTTCCAGCCCCTTCATCAGCTAGTGTTCCAACCTCCAAGAATAGGTATGACCAGAAGGGCAGAGCACCAGGCTCTAAGTCTCAGGGAAGTGTTTCAGGCACCAACACTTACCCCACTTGCCCTAAGTGTGGTAAGAACCATCCGGGCGTGTGTCTTACAGGAAAAGAAGGATGTTTTGGATGTGGTCAGTCTGGTCACAGGTTGAGGGAATGTCCTTCTAGAAAGGGTCAAGGAGGTGGTAATGGTTGAGCTCAGTCTACAAATTCAGCAGCACCAGCAAGTCGCCCAACTCAGCAGGGTAACTCATCTGGTACAGGTGGCGGTCAGCGCTAGAATAGACTTTATGCTCTTCAGGCTCGCCAGGATCAGGAAGGTTCTCCTGATGTAGTCACTGCTACGTTACGAGTCTTTGACCTTGATGTTTATGCATTGTTAGATCCAGGGGTTACTCTTTCTTTTGTAACTCCTTATATAGCAGTCCAATTCAGTGTCAGTCCAGAAACTCTCTCAGAACCCTTCTCAGTCTCTACTCCAGTCGGTGACCCAGTTATAGCTAGACGGGTATATAGAAATTGCCCTGTCACAGTCTCTCAGAAAGTCACCTCAGCAGATCTAGTAGAGTTAGAAATGGTAGACTTCGATGTCATTCTAGGCATGGATTGGTTACACTCATGTTATGCCTCAGTCGATTGTAGAACTAGGATTGTTCGTTTTCAGTTTCTAGACGAACCAATCTTAGAATGGAAGGGTAGTAGCCTAGCGCCAATGCGTCGATTTATTTCTTACCTTAAGGCCATAAAGATGATATCTAAGGGTTATCTCTATCATCTAGTTTGGGTTAAGGATTCTAGCCTTGAAACCCCAACTCTTGAGCCAGTTCCAGTAGTCTGTGAATTTCCAGAAGTATTTCCAAAAGATCTTCCCGGGATCCCTCCCGAAAGGGAAATCAACTTTGGAATTGATCTCCTTGCAGATACCCAGCCTATTTCTATTCCTCCTTACATAATGGCTCCAACAGAGCTTAAGGAATTGAAAGAGCAGTTGAAAGACCTTCTAGATAAGGGTTTCATCAGACCTAGTATTTCACCATGGGGTGCACAGTATTGTTCGTAAAGAAGAAAGATGGTTCTCTCAGAATGTGCATTGACTATAGACAGTTGAACAAGGTCACAATCAAGAATAAGTATCCCATCCCCAGGATTGATGACTTGTTTGACCAACTTCAGGGTGCTAGTCATTTCTCAAAGATAGACCTCAGATCGGGTTATCATCAGCTCAGAGTCAGAGATAGTGACATTCCGAAAACAGCCTTCAGAACTCGGTATGGTCAATATGAAATTTTAGTTATGTCGTTTGGACTAACCAATGCTCCTGTAAATTTCATGGATTTGATGAACAGAGTGTTCAAACAGTACTTGGACTTGTTCGTTATCGTCTTTATTGATGATATCCTCATTTACTCTAGGAGTGAGGAAGAACATGCAAGTCATTTGAGAATTGTTCTACAGACTCTCAAGGATCGCCAGTTATTCGCTAAGTTTAGCAAATGTGAGTTTTGGTTGCAATTCGTTGCTTTTCTTGGTCACATTGTATCTAGCGAAGGGATCCGCGTAAATTCACAGAAGATAGAAGCAGTGAAACAATGGCCCAGACCTACCTCTGCTACAGATATCAGAAGTTTCTTAGGTCTAGCGGGTTATTACAGGAGGTTCGTGGAAGGATTTTCATCCATAGTCTCACCATTGACTAGGTTGACTCAGAAGATGGTCAAGTTCCAATGGTCAGATAATTGTCAGAAAAGCTTCACAGAATTGAAAACTAGATTGACTACAGCTCCTGTCTTGACTCTACCAGAGGGATCAGATGGTTATGTGATCTATTGCGATGCATCCAGAGTTGGCCTTGGTTGTGTGTTAATGCAAAGAGACAAGGTTATATCTTATGCCTCTAGACAGCTTAAGGTGCATGAGAAGAACTATCCAGCTCATGACCTCGAGCTTGCAGCAGTGGTGTTTGCACTCAAGATATGGAGACACTACTTGTATGGTGTTCATGTAGATGTGTTCACCGATCATAAGAGCCTTCAGTATGTATTCACCCAGAAAGAGTTGAATCTTTGCCAGAGGAGATGTCTTGAGTTCCTTAAGGATTATGATATGAGTGTGCATTATCATCCTGGAAAGGCGAATGTAGTGGCCGATGCTCTTAGTAGATTATCTATGGGCCCATGTTGAGGAAAAAAGAAAGGAGCTAGTGAAAGATGTTCACAGGCTTGCTCGCTTGGGAGTTCGCCTTATGAGCATATCAGACAGTGGTGTAACAGTTCAGAATGGGGCAGAATCGTCTTTGGTAGTAGAGGTTAAGGAAAAGCAAGAGAGTGATCCGATCTTGCTTGAACTAAAGGGTGCAGTCAACAATCAGAGAGTGGAGGTTTTCTCCCAAGGGGGAGATGGTGTACTTCGCTACCAAGGTAGATTGTGTGTTCCTGATGTGGGAGAGTTGAGGAAGCATATTCTTGCAGAAGCTCATAACTCCAGGTATTCTATTCATCCAGGTGCCACTAAGATGTACCGCAATCTGCGAGAAGTCTATTGGTGGAATGGCATGAAGAGGGATATAGCAGACTTTGTGAGTAAGTGCCCCAATTGCCAGCAAGTCAAGGTAGAACATCAGAAACCAGGAGGTATGACTCAAGAGATCGATATTCCTACTTGGAAGTGGGATGTGATCAATATGGATTTCATCACAGGGTTACCTCGTACTCGCACACATCATGACTCAATTTGGGTGATAGTCGATAGGATGACTAAGTCTTCTTGCTTTTTGGCGGTCAAGACTACATATTCGGCAGAGGACTATGCTAAGCTTTACCTTAATGAAATTGTGAGGTTGCATGGGGTTCCTTTGTCTATCATCTCAGATAGAGGTCCTCAGTTTACCTCTCATTTCTGGAAGTCATTTCAAAAAGGTCTTGGTACTCATGTTAACCTTAGTATAGCATTTCATCCACAGACGGATGGGCAGGCAGAGAGTACCATTCAGACCTTAGAGGATATGTTGAGAGCTTGTGTGATCGATTTCAAAGGTAGTTGGGATGATCACCTTTCTCTTATTGAGTTTGCGTACAATAATAGCTACCATTCCAGCATTCACATGGCCCCTTATGAGGCTTTATATGGGCGTAGATGTAGATCTCCTGTTGGTTGGTTTGAAGTAGGTGAAGCAGCTTTGATAGGGACAGATTCAGTCCTTTATGCTATGGAGAAAGTTCAACTCATTAGAGATAGACTTAAGACAGACCAAAGTTGTCAGAAATCTTATGCAGATGTAAGGAGAAGGAAACTAGAGTTCCAAGTTGATGATTGGGTTTTTCTGAAAGTCTCACCTATGAAAGGGGTGATGAGATTTGGAAAGAAAGGGAAGCTCAGTCCTAGATATGTAGGCCCTTACAAGATATTGAAAAGGGTTGGCAAAGTGGCATATGAGTTGGAGTTGCCAGCAGAATTAGTAGCAGTGCATTCGGTCTTCCACATCTCACTCTTGAAGAAGTGTGTGGGTGAGCCAGCCTCTATAGTGCCATTAGAGAGTGTGGCGGTGAAAGATAGTCTTCTTATGAGGATGTACCAGTTGAGATTCTTGACCGTCAGGTTAGAAGGTTGAGAAACAAAGAAGTCGCTTCAGTCAAGGTTTTGTGGAGGAGTCAGTCCGTAAAGGGAGCTACTTGGGAAGCAGAAGAAGCCATGAAAGCCAAGTATCCTTACCTTTTTCCTTCCAATTCCACTCCAGCTTGAGGTAATAGTTCCTCTTCAGTTTTACAGTCATTCATGCATAAATTCAGTTTTAGAATCATGTTCCCTCAGTTTATACTTGCATTTTCAGCGTAATTGCATGTACTCAGAACTCAATTAAGTCAGAAACTCGGTTCTCAGTGTTTAGTAGTGGGGTTTGCAACTCTCTCCCTCCATTTCAGATAGTTTAGTATTCATTCAAGCACGAATGTTCCCAATGGGGAGATAATGTAACACCCCGTAGCCAAAACATACCAAAAATTAGTTTTTCAGAAAAAAAACTTTGCAGACAGTTAAGGGGAAATGCGGTTGGGTCAACTTAAAATGATCATAACTCTTATCACAAAGAGAACTAGGTCTCTCATGACATACCCACATATAGATAATTGAATTATCTTTCCATATCCACCAACCTTGCTAAATTCAGACCTCCGAGTAAAATGTTATGCCCATTTTAGTAAAGGCCTATCGAACAGACCCTCACGACGGATCTAACGACGGGGCGTCGTGCACACGACGGACCGGTAGGCCTGGCCGTCGTGTGGCCCGACAGCAACCTTCCCAGGGGTCTTTTTGACCTTTCCCACTCCGTTTAAACCATAAGTTACGTCGTTTTGACCCTAAATCATCAGATTTTAGTCAGTTTAAGCCTAGAAACATAATTAAAACATATCCAAGTCAAATCATTAAATCAAAACTTAGAAAATTTGAAGCAAGATAGGAGGAAAATTAAAGCTCAAGAACCCTAGTTCAAGAACGCCACAAGCTCCAGCAGTTCCAGCCCAGAAACTTAATTATTTTTCCGTGGATTTCATCACCAGGTATGCGAGATTTCACTAGTGGGTTCCTTTCACCCATTGGGTCCCTAGTTTTCAGTCAGATTTTTGATTTTCTTATCATGATTAAACCTAGGGTTTCTATAACTTTGATAGAACTTCATGAATTTATTAAATATATGTTCCAAATCAGATTATCATGTTATTACTCAGATTATCGAATGAATTTCAGAACCCTAGCTTTGTATTTCTTTAGTTCTTGAATTACACATGCTAGGTCAGATATTTCAGAAACTTCAGATATACATGCCTCAGTTATAAATGCATAATTACCAGATTAATTATTGCATTCTCAGTTTGCATGTTCAATTCGAGATATCCAGTATTTACAGAAACTCAGACATAATTAGTTAATTTACAAAATTCATTGGGAGTAGCATAATACCGAGTTGGACTAGGGTTTAGCGTACCCAATAGTCCCAGAACTACTAGCCAAGTAGGTTGTAAGTCCCCTCTGTGGGTAATCAGTTTAGTGATCACGCCAGCATGCCTTTATACCTTTGGCAGGGTATATTGGGTCCTCTCGATGGGGCGTATACATCGGACTCCACATTTAGCTCATGTGGTTTTATTATCGGTTATTAGTAGCTCCCACAGTTCAGTCAGACTCTCTGCATGACCATTTATCAATATATTCAGTATTCAGTTTTAGCATGTTATAAATTGGTCATTGCATTTAGTTAGCTTAGAAATTCAATATATCATGTTCAGATTATTATACTTGCTTTTGTGCTTGTTCAGTTATGTTTTATTTCACCTTTACTCTATCCTACATGCTCAGTACCTTTCAAGTATTGACGCATACGTGCACTACATCTTCGCGTGATGTAGGTTCAGGTTCTCAGCATCCAGATCACGCATAGATCGATTTCTCGATCTCCAGATCAGCAGATTCAGTGGTGAGTCCTCATTCTCCGAGGACAAGACTCATGAGTTTCTCTTCAGTATTTAGTCTTTTAGTTTCAGTTTTTGCTAGATTTAGCTGGGGCTTGTCCCAGTATTTCTAGTCCAGTTTAGAGGCTATTTTTTCAGACATAGTTAGATTTAGCTTAGTATGAGTTAATATTTCCTTTGTATTAAACTCATTGTTTTCAAATATCTCAGTTATAGAGTATGGGTATTCCCCATCTTTTTAGATTTAATTATGATTTAGCTTTCGCATCAGTTTATTATTTTTAGTATGCTCATGATCATGCCAGCAGGGTTAGCTTGCGATCACTAGTGGTCCTAGGTTCCGTGTCCGCGTCTCGGGGGTAGCTCGGGACGTGACAGTTTATGGTCCTAACGACTTAGGGGTAATTTAGTAATTACAATAGGTCACTTAATTAATTAAATTAGCAACTTAATTAATTAATTTAATTCCTGGTCAACCCGAGACCCTTAGTCAAATGTTCTCCTAGTTGTAGTCAATTTAGAAGGGGTGTTTTAGGTAATTTAAGTGGAGGGTCTTTAGGGTAATTCTTGGGACGTCTATATATTGATATTAGGTCAGTTTTAGACCACTTTACACGTCCCAAATAAGATGAAACGAAATTTCTCTTAATCTCTCAAGAACGCTCTCTTTTTCAAACTCCATTCAAGAATAAGAAAAGCTTAAGGAAGAAGACGAAGGTTTCGAAGTTTCCAATCAGATTTCGTGGATTCTTCATCTATAAGGTATGGATTTTCACTCTTCGAATTACTTTCCCCAAGAGGTCCTTTCAAGATAGGTTTTCAAGAACTTCGAATACTAGGGTTTTTACTCTACAAAATGGATTTTCTTCCTAACCCTAGATTTATGATTTTTCAATGAGAAGTAAACGTTTTCTATATCTAATTTTGCATGGATTGTTGAATAATTTATTGATAATGTTTGAATAACATGTGATACATGATCTTTCTCTATGTGTGGGTTTTGAATGGGTTGTTTGTAGTGTTTGATAACGTGATAACGTTAGGTTTAGAATTTAAGATTTGAATGAACCGTTTCATGACCCGTTTACCTTCTCCTACGCTATGCATTGATCTTATACATGATTTTATGAGTTGTTCTTGATTATGTCATTGAGTATTTCACTAAGTATTATTATTATGAATATCGCATGATGAATAAGGTTCTTGGAAGCAAGAGGTAAGTCTTCTAAAATTGTTATTACTCTAAGATGTTTATGTTAGCCTATAAATTATGATGCTATGTTATGAAAAGTATGTATGATGTTGATATGTGAATATGTTGGATATGAACATGTAAATTGTGCGATCATGATAAGAACACAAATATGCAAGTTTATGATATCCCTTGTATGCTTTTCACAAGGTGATTATGTTATGTAAATCTCACAAAAGAAAGGTTACGATGAAAGGAAAACTCTTATATAATCTACAAGAGTTCATGATCATGTTATACAAGGAGATAATATCCTATGACCTATGATAACTTTATGCTAAAAGAAAACTGAAAGGTGATTTCAAGAAAAGGGACTTAGCTAAGCACCGATGAACTAGATATGGGAAGTGTCCCTTCCTTAGCGGGAAGGTAGGTTCACAATGATTCTCATGAGATAGAGGCTGCCATGTAATGTGGAACTATGGGTCTCTAATACATCTCCTAGTTCTTGAACTATGCTGCCACCATAGGATACTAGCTGGTGGATCCACCTAGAAAGCTACGTCATGTTCGGTTCTACTTTGGCCAGTAGACCACCTATTTTTGGTGTGGGGAAGACACCGGATTCCATGTTTAGCTCACATGGTCTATGTAGGTTAATACCTATGTTCCCTCATGTAAAACCAAAGACAAGTAAAGGAACGTTTTCTAGGGTGACTTGAGGAGTTGGCTTAGTATAGGTAGTGGTATGGGACGCTACCTAGACATTGCACAAGTTGACTCTAAGGGAGGTCCTTGGGGATTGTTCTTATTTAATATATGATATTAAAGATATATGTTTATGATATATGATGTTACTCTTACATGAATGTTGATCCTTTTAATGAATATTTCATTGAGTTATATTGTTATATGAAGAAAATCTTTACTTATGGTCTCCTATCCTATCTACTTGGTTATGTGGGGTTATGAGGGCTTCACATGACCATTGCACTTGTAGGTTGGGGATGGGATAATTGGTAAGTTTTTTGTATGTTATGTTTATACGATATATTAAATATGAATTGTTAGCATGACTTTATGATATGTGCATTGAAGACTTTCATATGACTTAGTATGTTTTCTAAAGAATAATAAATGATACTTTTTCATGTATGTCCCTATGTGTTATGTGTATATACCCATACTTAGTACATGTGGCGTACTAACCCCATTACTTTATTTTACTACAACTGTAGGTTCCGGCCATTGAAGTTAAGAGGTCTATTTGAAGAAGCTTGGAACTCTTTCTCCATTTCGTGGTAGGTCGTTACGTTCGGGACGTTACCATTTCAATTTTCCAGCGTGATGAAGACTTGGTAGTTTTTAAATTTCCATTTATGTTCTTTGGATTCTTTTGTATTAAGGCCTATATGGTGCATATTGATTATTATTGGCTTTGCACTCTTTAGATGGTTATATATATGTGAGACAAGTATTATAATATCACTCTTATGTAGTATTATATGAAGTCTAAGTATACTTCAATTAGTATATTAAATGTTTTTAAATTTCCGCAAAATTTAACTGTATGATTGTGATGAAAGCTAAGAAGAGGCTTGTCTGCGACCTCTGAGAGATTAAAGACGCCGGTCTCATTCGAGGTCCATATTCCGGGTGTGACAGAATATACCAGGATGTTGTCAATGAAGACAATGACAAATGAATCTAGGTGACTTCAAAAAACCTTATTCATTAGGTCGATAAAAGATGTCGGGGCATAAGTGAGACCAAAGGACATTACTAAGAACTCATAGTGACCATATCTAGCTCAAAATGCCATTTTTGGTATATCCTCACCTCTCACCCTAAGTTGGTGATGCCCCGATCTCAAATCAATCTTAGAAAAGTAGCTTGCCCCATGGAGTTGATAAAAAAAGTCATCAATCCGAGGGAGATGATACTTTTTCTTAATAGTGACTTTATGGAGTTGACGATTATTAATGCACATTCTAAGGGACGTATTCTTATTCTTCACAGACAATATCGGTGCACCCCATGGAGAAATACTAGGTCTAATGAAGCCTTTGTCTAGAAAGTCATTGAGTTGAGCCTTCAACTCTTTTAATTCGGCCGGAGCCTTATGATAAAGAGGATTTGAAAAGGGGTTGGTGTCCGATAGCAAGTTAATACTAAAATCAATTTCTTGTTTGGAGGGATTTCGAGAAGATCATTTGGAAAGACCTCCGGATATTTCCTTACTACAGGGACTAACTCAATTGGAGGATTTTCGAAATCTAAATCTTTGACTCTTACAATATGGTATAAAAACCCTGTTGAGATCATTTTACAATCCTTAAGACAAGATATGATATGACCTCTAGGAATAGAAGTCCCCCCTTCAACTCTAAGATGAATTCATTTGGAAAATTGAACTTGACAATTCTTGTTCTACAAAATGGAAGCAAAACAATCATGCACCAATCCATCCCAAAAATGACATCAATTTCAACCATATAAAGTTCTACTAATTTACCATGAGTAACTCTAATGGGAAACATTATAGGATAATTTCTATATACCCTCTTTGCAACTACAGAATCACCTACAGGAGTAATTACCATAAAAGGTTCATTTAGGACATCGGGCAAAATAGCAAACTTTCTAGATACCAAATGAGTAACAAAAGATAATGTAGCACCTGGATCAAGTAAAGCATATACATCAATAGAGAAGACTTGTAACATACTGGTCACCACATCGGGAGAACTCAATTGTTCACCCCTAGAGTGAAGAGCATAAAAGTGATTCATTCATAAAGCATCAACATTTGAACCACTAGCTGAGATTGCCCACTTCCTTTGTCTTGCCCCTTAAAATTAGGGCAATCCCTAATCACCATAATGTTTCATGCTACACTTTCAACAAGTTTGCTTCTTGTTTGGTGAACTAGAACCTTTTCCGTTTTGAGACTTAGGGTTAGACACCCTATCATCACGAGCCTTGGGAAATTTTGAAGGAACTTGATTAAAAAACTTCTTCTTGAACCTAGGCTTGTCTTGAATGTCAAGCCTACCCTTTGAAGAACCACCTTCATATGACCTTGCCTTCTTGGCCTCCCTATTCTTCCTCCTTAGTCTACTTTCTTGCACTTTTTGAGCATGAACAATGAGACGAAAAATGATCATATTATCATGAATCATAGCCGAATGACATTATTCTACCAAGTCTTTGGACACTCCTTTTAGAAAATGACTCATCTCATCCCTTGGGTTAGACACCAAGGATGGAGCATACTTGGATAATTTAGTAAAGTTTAAGGAATAATCAATTACACGCATACCTCGTTGATGAAGGTTGATGAATTCTTCCACCTTAGCTTCCCTCAACTCTCTAGGAATGAACCTATCAAGGAAGGCCTTCTTGAAGATCTCTGTAACAACCCGAAAATGACTATGTGAAGTAATGCCTAAATGTACCTAGAATGCCTAGAGTAGGCCGGGTTCACACGGATTGATGCGCGTGGAAGCAGACTTCTGAACCTATGCACCAACCAAGCCAACCAACTTGGTGAGTTAGTCGAGCTAGGCAAGGTTGGGTCCAGCCATGTAGGGCACCCGAATATTAGGATTTACCCGGATGAGTCTTAACCGGACTTGAAAGGGGTAATCTTATGTTTGGAATGTCTAGGGGTAAAATGGTCTTTTCTAGGCTAAGGGTAGTATCGTAATTACCCTATGTATTTAATTAAGTAATTAATTAATGAAATTAGTGGACGGTTTGGGTCGGGTCAACCCGGATTGACCTGTTTCGCGAGTTAGGCTTCACCCGGGTTCGATCCTTGGTGGAAGCAATATTAATTTGAATTAATTGGTATTTAATTATCTGATTTAAGTAAGGGAAGGTTAGTCATCTCACTTAAGCCTTAGAAAATCAGATTTTTAATTTAAATGACAAGGAGTCCTAGTTTGACTAAGTCTTCACCTAAAACTCCTACTCCTAAACTTACTTTCAAGTTTCTCCACTCTCTCACATTTCTCCACTCTCTTTCTCACATTATTGTTTCAGTAAAAGAACAAAAAATAATAGTTCATCACTCTTGAAGAACTTTAACGCTAAAGCTCAAAAGAAAAACTAGTCTAAAAACGAAAAGCAAAAGCAAATTTCTCGACGGGTTGTGCTTGAGGTTTTGGTGGTGAGGCATTGATTTCGTGGGAGTTGGCAGTGCATTGGATCAGTTTTGAAACAGTGTTGAACGACAGAAAAGGTATGGGATTCTTACTCTTGGTCCCTTTCCCAAGAGACCCCTAGGATTCAGTCGTATTCTAATCCGAAAACTAGGAATGTTTTCTCATTGCATGTCCTTGTCACTAGCTCCCATCTATTGTTGTAGGTTGGGTATGTTTGCTGGTAGAATTTAGGGATATAATGTGTTTTTGTGATGATTATGTTCATGTATGTATGTTCGGATTTTTGTGGTTATTAATTATGGTTTTCGAAACTATGTGACAAGTATATGTGCAACGTGTATGCCGTGACTCTTGGTCACAGATTGGAGTGTGAAAATGGCATGTTAAATCCTTGTGTTTCATATACAATTACTTGTAGAAATCGTGATGTTCATAAGAGGTGTGATGTTGTGAATTGAGTGAAAACTCTTGACAAAAATGTAACCACGAAAATGCACAAAAATAACATACGAAATGTCCAATGAGTTGTCCTAAAATCTAAGTATAAATGATTGAGAAAATGGACTGGAAACATGACCAAATTTCCAGAAACCGTTTGAAGGTTTTTTGTGTTTCAATTTTTTTTTAAAAATATATGAGGTCATCAGGGATTGAACCCGAGACCCCACCATATGCAAGCTACTAAAAATTTAATAATAAATCTGAGGTTAGGGGGAATCGAACTCGGGTATTAGCCGAGTAAGAGAACCTAAAAAATTAATTAAAATAAATGAGGTACATGCGATTCGAACCCGTGTGTCCTTGGCAAAAATTAAGACAAGTCCATGCGAGAATAAAAATAAATGAAATGGGGTGTGTGGGGATCGAATCCACAACCTCTCAGATAGGTGAGAAAACTAGGAGAACCAATTAAAGAAAAATAAAATGAGGTTGTGGGGGATCGATCCCACACCCTCTAGGTCAAAAAAAAGAAAAGTCAAGGAGAGAAAAGAAAGAAAGGAAATGTAGGCGTTGGTATTCGATCTCAGGTCCCAAAGCTGAAATTTTAAATCAAAATTTAATATAAGACTAACTGTTGCTCAAAGGATTCGAAATCGAGTTCCCTTGTCCAATTACGAATTGATGCATAAGTCTTACGTGAATAAATATTTAATGAAAGCTGCCTATAGGAATCGAACTCGAGACCTTGGAATACTTACAAGATGCATAAGTCTTGTACGATATAATCTTGGGTAAGTATAAGTCACTTAGACGAATTATGAACGAGGCCTCATGGCTTATACGTATGGGTTCATAAGTACAGTGTACGTTTAAAAGTAAGTGAACCTAAGAAATATATGATGAAATGATGTGACCCAGGAGGGTTAAGTAAGAGTGTGAAACATACTAAAACGCCAAGTGCATTGGCATATGATGAAATAAACATTCACGTAATGGGGTGAGTAATTATGAAGAGCTAAAATGCTAAGGTTAATGAATGTGGTGACAACATGATAAGAGGATAATATGACAGACGAGATCAAATCTCAAATGAGCCTAACAAGTGTTACCAAAAACCGTACTCACCTATGAGAGTGTAAAACTAATAAAGAGACCAGTCTCCAAGAAACACTCTAATGAAAGTATTGAGATTAATACACACTTAATACTAATGATGAGATGAAAAATCATCTAATGAGCAATGATGCTCTCATGCTAGAGCCAGCTTCTATGATGTGTGAGATGAATGTAATGGAACTTTATACGGAGCACCGATAGGCTAGCTATGAGTCACGATTCCTTCTTTCGGGAAGGCAGAGGTTCGTTTAAATCTCATGAGATGAGACTGTCCGTTTAGGCGGGTATGGGTCTCCTTATATCTCCTAGTCTTTGAATGTATGCTGCCAACATAGGGTTGTAGCAAGGTTCATTTCCCTATACACGCTAGCATGTTTTGGTTTCACTTTGGCCGGTGATTCCACCTCTTTTTGTGTGGGGTAGACACTGGATTTTATGAGCTCACGTGATCTATGTCGGTTAAAGTTAAAGTTCCCAAAGAAAGAATGAGTCCAGCCTCATGTAATGCACACAATGAAATGAATGATACCAAAGGTGTTTGGATAGGATAATCAAGAGGTGAACTAGACTCAAGTAATGACACTAGGTCATTCTTGATCACTGCACAGTGAACTCGAAGAGAGTCCTAAACAACATCCTAGGTATATAAATGAATGAAAAATAAAGTCGTATGAATGAATAGAAGCAGACTCTGTGTTTGCTAAAGAAGGCTCCCTAGTTGAGGTCCCTTATGTTGAGCCCTCATTTGGGAAGTCCTAATGTTAAGTCCGTGATTCCAAGGTCTCACGGAATATGAACGAATGATATGTAATATATGTATGTGCTACATGAAATATGTTATGTGCTGTGTGCAATATGAAAAGAATGATGATGCATGTTACTCTCATAGCATGACTTTCCTAATCTGATTTGGCAAGTCCAACTTACTTGGCATTCCATAACTCATATAGTTAGGAGAGAGCTCTTCTTAATCATGCATGTCCTTGGTGTGTACTTGCATAAACCCATACTTAGTACAAGTGTGTACTAATTCCATACAACCCTCTACTTTTAGGTGCAGGTGCAGGTGGACGCTAGAGCTTACGAGACTACGTTGAAGCTATCCGGACGTGGAGCATTCATCCAGACTTGGTAGACACTCATACTTTCGAGGATGCTTATCTTTTATATTCTAGCCTAGAAGTAGACATAAACTAGTGGAGGGTGTTCCACTAGCGTTTCTTTCTTACTTATTTTCAGACGTCGTATTGGTGCCATTTGGCAACTTTATATTAATGCAGTTATGAACTATTTCCTTCATTTGAATATCTTATTATTAGATGGTTGTTGTGAACTGATGTGATATAATGTAAATCTTATACGCATATATTGTTTCTTACTATGAAGTATATGTATACTTCAAAGAAAACAAAAGTTTTAAATTTTTCGCTAAAATTAACCTATACGATGTAATGATGACGTATGTAGGCTTGTCTGCGACCTCCGAGAGGTCAACGACGCCGGATTCAGCTAGGGTCTAGACCCCGGTCTTGAAAATCTCCCAAGTCACCGGACCACCTCTTAGCGCCCTATTAGCCCTCAATTGTGTGTACCATGTTTGGGCCACATCTTTTAATTGATAGAACGCCAACTCGGCCTTCTCAATTGAGGTCACACCCATAGAATATAAAATCTTGTAATACTTATCGAGGAAATCTTGAGGTTCTTCATCAAATTTCGAACCAAAAAACATAGGTGAGTTCATTTTAGTAAAGTCTCTCAAACGAGAAGCCATATTGTTAGAATGATGAGTCACTCGAGGTCCAACCTCCCTATTCACTTGGACCATTATAGATTGGACTTGAGAAGTGACGACATTAGCTTGAGAGGTCATGTCTTGGGCCAAATTAAGAAAAGTCGCTCTTATATCTCCATCGGTCATAGGTGGAGGAACAACAGAAACTTTATCACTCATAGCAACTTCTTCAAGTGGTGGCACTTGGTTTTATTGTTGAGGAGCTTGGCTGGAATTAGCTCCCACATTAGCAATGCCTTCTTCATCCCTTATTGTGGCTGCCCTTCGAGTATTCATACCTATAACCACGATACACTGTTTAGGTGAAAGAACACATAAAGTAAGACTTTAGAGGAAAGATCTAGGAATAACAAGAAGATGAGAATTTCCTAAGCATCACATAGTCTCTTATTCATAAGTGTGGTGCGCTTCGATCGCAAGCATAGTTGGACATTGCCTGCTCTGTCCCATTTGACAGCTTTGGGTCAAAATGAAAGGGTCCTCCTCAAGGACCCTTAGTTTGGTCCTTAAGGATTCGTACCCGGATATTTTGACCCTAAACATACTCAAGTACGTCTTAGACATCTTTACACAAAATTTCATCAATTTCCGACTCTTAAAACCTTGTGAAATAGACTAAGGCACACTAGCACCTCTTTCACTAGTTTTCGGATGTCATGGACGTTCCTTGAGGTTTTAATTCAAAAACTTACTAAATGACTTTTATACATTACTATTGACCTTAAAACAGTGTTACAAACTTTAGATACTCATGTGAGGCTCTAGATTAGGTTTTAGACTTTTGGAATGTTACACGATGTCTCATTAAACCACGTCTATCTAGATTCTTATTCATAATTGTGAAGCGCGCCACACTTGTGAATAAGCGACAATGTAATGCTTAGGAAATTTTCATCTTCTTGTTATTCCTAGCTCGTGCCTCTAGAGTCATACTTTATGTGTTCTTTCACGTAAACCGATGTTGCATAAGCACAGACCCTAAGCCCACTCGGGATGCATCACAATATACAACAAAGTCCTTTGTACCCTCCGGTAAAGTCAATATCGTTGTGGATGTAAGCCTATCTTTCAAAATTTGGAATCTTCTTACATATGCCTCCGACCACTCAAATTTCACACTTTTTTGGGTCAAGGTATTCAAGGGAGATGCAACAGACACAAAACGACCCACAAACCTCCTATAGTATCCCGCTAGACCAAAGAAATTTCTAATGTCGGTTGGAGTCAATGGCCTAGGCCAATATTTCACCACCTCAGTTTTCCTTGGATCTACATCAACTCCCTCACTAGAGAAGATATGACCAAGAAACACCACCGACCTCAATCAAAACTCACATTTATTATACTTGGCAAATAGTTGGTGCTCCTTAAGCACTTGTAAAACCACTCCCAATTGATCCATGTGTTCACCCTTATTTTTCGTATATACCATGATGTCGTTAATAAATACAATGACAAATGAATCTAGGTAACTTCGAAACACCCTATTCATGAGGTCCATAAACGCCGCCGGGGCATTAGTGAGACCAAAGGACATTACTAGGAACCTATAGTGACCATTTTTAGTTCGAAATGCCATTTTTGGTATAACTTCACCTCTCACCCTAAGTTGGTGATACCCCGATCTCAAGTCAATCTTAGAAAAGTAGATTATCCCTTGGAGTTGATCAAAAAGTCGTCAGTCCGAGGGAGAGGATACTTGTTCTTAATAGTGACTTTATTGGATTGGCGATAATCAATGGACATTTTAAGGGACCCATCCTTCTTCTTCAGAAACAATACCTTTACACCCTATGGAGAAATGCTAGGTCTAATGAAGCCTTTTCTAGTAGGTCCTTGAGTTGAGCCTTCAACTCTTTCAATTCGGTTGGAGCCATCCAATAAGGAGGAATTCAAATGGGATTGGTAACCGGTAGATAGTCAATACAAAAATCAATTTCCCATTCGGGAGGGATTCCGGGAAGATAATTAGGAAAGACCTCCGGAAATTCCCTTACTACAGGGACCGACTTAATGGGTGGATTTTCGGAGTCTACTTTGACTTTTAAAATATGGTATAAACACCCTTTCGATATCATCTTGCATGCCTTGAAACAATATATGAAATGAACTCTAGGAATAGAATTTCGCCCCTTCAACTCTAAAACGGGTTCATTGGGAAAATTGAACTTAACAACTCTTGTTCTACAATCAATGGAAGCAAAACAATTATTCAACCAATTCATTCCCAAAATGACAACAAAATCAACCATATCAAGTTCTACTAATTGAATATGAATAACTCTATTGGGCAACATTATAGGACGATTTCTATATACCCTCTTTGCAACAATCGACTCACCCACCGGTGTGGAAACCATAAAAGGTTCATTCCATATATTGGGAAAAATATCAAACTTTTTACTTATCGAAGGAGTAAAAAAAGATAATGTATCTGCCACATCAAGTAAAGCATATACATCAATGGAGAATACTTATGACATACCGGTCACCACATCGGAAGAACTCTTTTGTTCACCCTAGAGGGAAGTGCATAAAAGCTATTCTTCTTTGGAGCATCCACATTAGAACCACTAGCTCGAGCTTGCCCGCTACCTTTGTCTTGCCCCTTCACTATAGGGAAATCCCTCACTTTGTGGCAATTCTGGCCACACCCAAAGCAATTGTCCGTCCCAACAAGGCAATCACTAGAATGCTTCTTGCCATACTTTCCAGAAGTTGGATTCTTGCGTGGTGAACTAGTACCTCTTCCCTTTTGAGACTTAGGTTTTGACACCCTATCTTCACGGGCCTTGGGAAATTTGGAAGGAACATGATTAGAAAAACTCTTCTTGAACCTAGGCTTGTCTTGAATTTTAAGCCTACCCTTAGAAGAACCACCTTCATAAGACTTGGCCTTCTTGGCCTCCCTACTCTTTCTCGTTTCCCTACTCTCTTCCACTTGTTGAGCATGAACCATGAGACGAGAAATATTTATATTATCATGAAGCATAGCCGAACAAAATTCCTCAACCAAGTCTTTGGACACTCTGGTAAGAAACGACTCATCTCATCCCTTGGGTTTGACACCAAGAATGGAGTATACTTGGACAATTTAGTGAATTTAAAGGAATAGACATGTACACTCATACCTCCTTGATGAATGTTGATGAATTCTTCCACCTTAGCTTCCCTAAACTTTCAAGGAAAGAACCGATCAAGGAAAGCCTTCTTGAAGATCTCCCAAGTCACCGGACCACCTCTTAATGCCCTATTGTCCCTCCATTGCACATATCAAGTTTGGGCCACATCTTTAAGTTTATAGGTTGCCAACTCAGCCTTATCAATTGAGGTCACACCCATAGCATATAGAATATTATAGTCCTCATCGAGGAAATCTTGAGGATCCTCATTCGATTTCGAACCAAAGAACATAGATGGATTCATCCTAGTAAAGTCTCTCAAACGAGAGGCCATAGTGCTAGAATTTGAGGCTCTCGAGGTCCAACCTCCACTTTCATTTGGGTCGTCATGGCATGAACTTTACAAGTGATGGCATTAGCTTGAGAGGTCATAGCTTGAGACAAAGTGAGAAAAGATGCCTTTATATCTTCATCGCTCATCGGTGGATAAGCAACCGGAACATGATCACCAATAGAAACTTCTTCAAGTGGAGGAACTTGGTTGTTTTGTGGAGGAGCTTGGTTGTCATTAGCTCCAACATTAGTCATTTATTCCTCGGCCCTCCTAGCAGCTATCTTCAAGTATTCGTACCTATAACCACGATACAAGGTTTAGGTGAAATCACATAACAAGACTCTAGAGGCATGACATAGGAATACAAGAAGATGAGAGTTTCTAAGCATCACATAGTCTCTCATTCATAAGTGTGGCGTGCTTAACAATTATGAATAAGAATCTACGTAGACGTGGTTTAATGAGACATAATTTCTAGGGATTTTCAATCTCATGCTCTGATACAAAGTTTGTCACATCCGGGAAGTAACCCCAAGACGTAACAAGCGTCATCGTCCTCGGAGAGGACTAGAACTATCCTCTTAGCATTCATTATTACATTCATAGGTTATAATTGCGGAAAATTTAAAACTTTTCTTCTACAATTACTTTATGAGGTTTACTTAGACCTCTTTCTTACACATAATATTTTCATATCGAGTATACATAGACCCTTCGTATAAGAAGATTACATAGTCTTCTATATATAAGATACATAACATAGTCTTACAAGTGATGTCATATATTAAACCATCTAAATGGAGTAAAAATATGGGAACAATCCCTTATACAAATGTTGAAATGCCACCTAGGGCTTACAACAATATCTTGAAACAACATGAATGAAAAGATTCTCTTTAGACTATAACAAAGAACCATAGCTAGAGCAATAACATGACACGCCCTCAAAATTAACTAAGGTATCTAGAGCCTCACATGTGCATAAAAAGTTTAATAACATGTTAATTAAGTGTTTTATAGTACGCATATTTGATTTGAAGTCATTTGGAGGTCAAACGTCCAAGAACATCCAAGACGTTCGAAAGTTCGTCTTTAGACGTGCTCGTGAGTCCTTGTATCTTTGGCTTGATATTATGTGTTGTTTGGATTTGAGAAGCAGTGTAGTTTACCCTAGTACCTTAATAGAAATGTTAAGGTTCAAAACATCCGGGTACGACTCACGGGGACCACCCGAAGGGCTCCCAAGGAGGACCCAAACATTGGACAAGAGGCTGCCCAAGGCAGCGTGCAGCAGAAAGAATGAGACCTTGCCCTCGTGACGCGCACCTAGAACTCACCTCACTGTACCAAAAATTATTTGGGGCATAATTGGGAGGTGCCCCGCGACGCGCAACCCACTCCCAGATCCAGTTGCTTTGTTTTTAAGTCAATTTATACATGTCTAAGAGCCCCAATTTGTGCGGGGGTGTTTTGGTAACATAGGGGACATTTTATTAACTGTTTTAAGACCTTTTGAAGACTTTCCCAAGCCAAAACCCCAAAACCTCCATTGAAGACCAAGCTCAAGAACAAGCTATGGAGTTGGATTCTTGGAGCTTTCTTCTCAGATTTTCATGGGCTTTTTAATGTATAAGGTATGGTGATCCTTCATCCATAGATAACCATTCATCTATGGAGTACTTTCAAACATTTTCTAAACATGAATTCTAAGTCAAAAATCATATTTTTCAATCTACCTATGGGTTCATTCCCAAATTGATTTCCAAAGCATTCTATTGATTAATATATGTTTATCTACTGATTTTATGATGAAGAACCCATGATCCTCCTAATTTCTCAAATTAGCCTATAATGTGGGTCTTGTGATCTTGACTTGATGTTTATAAAATTGTGAATAGTTTGTATTGAATTGCTTATTCCTATTACTTTCTATATCAATTTAATATGAATTGTGAAGGAATGATCAAAGATGATCATTAGCTTGGAGATTTGGTAAGTTTACCTATTTCTTCTAATTAGCCTAGAATGTACATTGAATTGTATTGATTGGTATGGTACACTTATGGTGGTGGTGTTTACATTCTTGTACATGCTTATGTGTTATGATCATGGCCTTGAAGTCATTAGATGCGATGTGAATTGATATGATGATTTCTATGTTAGGAAGTTGAAGGATTTCACATGTTAAGAAGTTGAAGGATTTTATAAGTCTATGTAGATTCGTACTCATGTTGTGAAGCATGCCACACTTATGAATAGGAATCTATATGATGCTTAGGAATCTCTCTCTTGCTTGGAAATCCAATATCGTGCCTCTAGAGTGTACTTATTATGTGCTTTCACCTAAACCTATTATTTTGGTTATAGGCAATGAATACTCAAAGGAATGCGGCTCAAAGACTTGAGGAAGATATTGCCAATACGGGAGCTCCTCCCCGTGGTGATCAAGTCCCTCCTCTTGATGAGGATCCTATTGATGACCAAGCTCCGGTGAATCCTCCTCCTTTGACGGATGAGAACATAAGGGCCTCTCTCTTTCAAATAAACCAAGCCATTACTAATCAAGCCCAAGCCCCCACTAGTCAAGCCCAAGCTATGACGGCCCAAGCTAATCAGGAGGTTGTGCCCTGAGCCAATCAACAAGTCACTACCATGGCATCCCTTCTAAGGGACTTCACTCGGATTAATCCTCCTACTTTCTATGGGTCCAAGGTTGAAGAAGACCCCCAAGATTTCATTGATGAAATCTACAAGATACTCTTCGCTATGGGGTTGTCTACTAGTGAGAAGGCCGAATTAGCCCCATACCAACTCAAAGATGTGGGTCAAACTTGGTATTTTCAATGGAGGGACAATAGGGCTCTAAAGGGTGGGCCGGTGACTTGGGAGATCTTCAAGAAGGCATTTCTTAATCGATTCTTTCCTAGGGATATGAGGGAAGCCAAAGTGGTGGAGTTCATCAACTTTCGCCATGGAGGTATGAGTGTGCTTGAATACTCTTTGAAATTCACAAAATTGTCCAAATATGCCCCTTCTTTGGTTTCCGATCCTAGGGATGAACTGAGGCGCTTTGTGATAGGGGTATCAGAAGACTTGCAAAAGGAGTGACATTCATCTATGCTACATGACAGCATGAACGTTTCCCGTCTTATTGTTCATGCTAGACAAGTGGAGGAGGCAAGGGCTAGGAGGAAGAGTAGAGATGCTCAGAGGGCAAGATCTTTTGATGGTGGCTATTATAAGGGTAGGCTTGAGATTCAAGACAATCCTAGGTTCAATAAGAGGTTCTCTAATAAAGTTCCATCCAAGTTCCCTAAGGCTCGTGGTGAAAAGAGTTCAAACACTAAAACTCAAAAGGGAAGGGGTACTAGTTCACCAAGTGAGAAGCCAACTTGTGGTGAGTGTGGCAAGAAACATTATGGTGCTTGCCTCATTGGGACGGACAAGTGTTTTAGTTGTGGAAAAATTTGGCACAAGGTTCGAGATTGCTCAAATGTGAAAGGTCAAGAGAAGGGTGGTCAAGCTCAAGCAAGTGGTTCTAGTGATGCTCCTAAGAAGAACCGCTTCTTTGCTCTTCGCACTAGGGGTGAGCAAGAGACCTCTCCCAATGTGGTGACCGGTATGTTGAAAGTCTTTTCTATTGATGTGTATGCTTTACTTGATCCCGGTGCTACTTTGTACTTCGTTGGCCCTTTAGTGGCTAAAAAGTTTAATATTTTACCTGATATCTTGCATGAACCCTTTATAGTGTCTACCTCGGTGGGTGAGTCGATTGTTGCAAACGGGGGTATATAGATATTGTCCTATCATGTTGCCCAATAAAGTTTCTCATGTTGATCTAGTAGAACTAGATATTCTGGATTTTGATATCAATTTGGGCATGGATTGGTTGCATGCTTGCTTAGCCACTATTGATTGTAGAACGAGGGCGGTGAGGTTTAATTTCCCAAATGAACCTGTTGTTGAGTGGAAGGGGGAAAATTATATTCCTAGAGGTCGTATCATTTCTTGTCTAAAAGCATGCAAAATGATCTCAAAGGGTTGTCTATATCACATAGTAAGAGTCCAAGATTTAGACTCCGAAATTCCTCCCATTGAGTCGGTCCCCGTAGTGAGTGAATTTCCGGATGTATTTCCAGATGACCTTCCCGGTATTCCTCCCGAAGGGGAAATTAATTTAGGTATCGATTTGCTATCGAAAACGAATCCCATTTCAATTCCTCCTTATCGGATGGCTCTGGCTGAATTGAAGGAGTTGAAGGCTCAACTCAAAGATTTACTAGACAAGGTCTTCATAAGACCTAGTATTTCTCCATGGGTTTCTCCTGTTTTGTTTGTGAAGAAGAAGGATGGGTCCTTAAGAATGTGTATTGATTATCGCCAAGTCAATAAAGTCACTATTAAGAACAAGTATCCTCTCCCTCGGATTGATGACTTCTTTGATCAACTCCAAGGGGCAAGCTACTTTTCTAAGATTGACTTGAGATCGGGGTATCACAAACATAGAGTGAGAGGTGAGGATATACCAAAGACGGCATTTCGGACTAGATATGGGCACTATGAGTTATTAGTAATGTCCTTTGGTCTCACTAATGCTCCGGCGGCGTTTATGGACCTAATGAATAGGGTGTTTAGAAGTTAACTAGATTGATTTGTCGTTGTCTTCAAATGAAGACATCTTGGTATATTCGAAAAATGAGAGTGATCACATGAGGGTGGTGTTGCAAACACTTAAAGAACATTGATTATTTGCCAAGTATAGCAAATGTGAGTTTTGGTTGAGGTCGGTGGCGTTTCTTGGTCATATCATCTCTAGTGAGGGAGTTGAGGTTCATTCGAGGAAAAGTTGTCCTAGACCATTGACTCCAACCGACATTAAGAGTTTCTTGGGTCTAGCGGGTTACTATTGGAGGTTTGTGGATGGCTTTGCATCCATTACATCTCCCTTAACTACTTTTACCCAAAAGTAAGAAGTCTGAGTGGTCGGATGCAAGTGAAAAGAGCTTTCAAATCTTGAAAGATAGGCTTACTTCTGCTTCGGTGTTGACTTTACCGGATGGTACAAAGGGCTTCGTTGTGTATTGTGATACCTCCCGAGTGGATTTGGGGTGTGTGATTATGAAACATGGGAAAGTGATTGGCTATGCTTCTAGACAACTTAAGGTGCATGAGAAGAACTATCCCACTCATGATCTTGAGTTAACGGCCCTAGTGTTTGCCTTGAAAATATGGAGGCATTACTTGTATGGTGTTCATGTTGATGTGTTTACCGACCATAAGAGTCTCCAATATGTCTTTACTCACAAGGAGTTGAATCTCCGACAAAGAAGATGGTTAGAATTGTTGAAGGATTATGACATGAGTGTTCTCTATCACCCCGCCAAGGCAAATGTGGTGGCGGATGCTCTAAGTCCTATGACCATGGGTAGTGTGTCTCGAGGAAGCCAAGAAAAAACTAGTGAAAGATGTTCATAGGTTGGCTAGATTGGGTGTTAGATTAGAAGTTTCTCCAAATGGTGGTGTCATGGTCCATCATAAATCCGAATCATCCTCGGTTGTTGAGGTGAAGTCCAAACAACACCTTGATCAACCATTGATGGAGTTGAAAGAATAGGTTCTTAGTAAGTTTAATGAGTCATTCTCCTTAGGTGGGGATGGTGTTTTGAGGTATCAAGGGTGGTTGTGTCTTCCTAATGTTGAGGAACCAGATTCTTGAGGAAGCTCACGGGTCTTATTATTCCATTAATCCGGGGTCAACGAAGATGTATCATGACATTAGGGAAGTGAATTAGTGTGAAGGTTTGAAAATGGACATAGCGGAGTCTGTTGCTAAGTGTCCAAATTGATAACAAGTGAAAGCCGAACATCTAAAGCCGGGTGACTTACTAGAAGAAATCCAAATTCCTACTTGGACGTGGGAAGACATCAATATGGATTTTGTGGTAGGTTTGCCTAAGTCTCAATAATAATATGATTCCATATGGGTGGTGGTGGATAGGTTGACCAAGTCCACTCATTTTATACTCGTCAAGTCTACTTATTCGGCGGAAGATTATGCAAAGATCTTCATAGATGAGATTGTGTCTCTTCATGGTATTCCGTTATCCATCATATCAAATAGGGGTGAACAATTCACATCTAGGTTTTGGAGGTCATTTCAAGAAGGGATGGGTACTAAGGTGAAGTTGAGTACCGCTTTTCATCCCCAAAACGGATGGTCAAGTGGAACGTACTAATTAAACCCTTGAGGATATGCTTAGATCTTGTGTCATTGACTTCAAGGGAAGTTGGGATAAGTACTTGCCTTTGGTGTAGTTTGATTACAATAATAGTTTCCATCACTACACCAGTTTAGGCCTACGACCACACAAATTCTGGACAACGCTTGTAAAGTGTTGCCTAAAATATTTTGGAAGACACTTTCAAAGCGTAGACAAAAATTTTAACTTTTATCTACACTTTATATTGGAAACATTTTAAAACTGTACTCTTTAATGGTATAAGCTACAATTTATAAGTGTTGTTACAATATGATATAATTGACAACAACTATTAACATATATGGCCACACTTTTAAAGTGTTCTATTTTATAATTGTAAAAACAACACATTCAAAGTGTTCTCTTAAAATTTTCACTAAAATTTCCCTCCAACATTATTTTAACTCTCCCTCCCATTTTTATTGTCCAAAAAAAATTCATAAAACATTAATTTTTTTAATAAAATACATAATACATTTGTGAGAAAAACATGTTTAGTTTTCTCTTTCTTGGAAAAACATTTGAGCTGAAGAGTTGAAGGACTGAACCGAAGAACTGAACAGCTAAATTCGAAGAATTAATTTCGTCCAGGTGAGTTCAATTATCTTCTACGATAAAAGTTTCGTCAAGAGTGAGTTTGACTCTCTTCTCCAATAACTGTTCGTGAAGCGTGAGTTCGATTCACTGTTCTGTGCGTACAAAAAACACTCTTCTTGTTATTGATTGATATTTTGTTTTGTGTTTAGAAGAGGAGCATAAGAAGGAATTGATTACTTTGGGTTTGTTGGCTAGAAACACGATTTCAGACATATATGAAGCTAAGAGCACGATTTCAGATAGAACTGAAGAGGTAAACAGCTGAAGAGCTCAGCAACTGAATAACTTCTCGCTGAAGGACACAATTTACATCATAGTTCTCACTGAAAACAACATTTTGTTGGAATAGGGTTTATTATGTAACAAATTCTATATTTGAAAGTCTAAATTTTAGCTTTGAGGTTTTGATATGCTTGTGTTTTATACGATTTTTGGGAGTGTAGCTCGCATTTTTGCTTCACCAGTTGAGTTAGATGATTAAGATCTCAAAAAATCTTTGCTTGTTTGAGAGCTTTGACCTCGACTCAATCTGTTCATCGCCGCGTTGATGTTGTTGTACTTATTAATTCGGTTTCTTCTAACATTTGGCAATGGAGGTATATTCTTGATGTTCAGAGTGAAATTAGGATGAGATTCAGTACTTCTGAGAGAACTCTGAGGACTCTGAGATTTTTCAGTTAGCTTTGAAGTACTTGAACATGTGCTTGTAGTAGTTGTAGTAGTAATAGTAGTACTGCTACTTCCTGGCTCTAGTAGTCTAAAGGCTGTTGCAAGTGTACTGTTTATTGGCTCTTGCAACATACAATTCTTGGCTTTGAAGTACTTGATCTTAGTGTTTGATAGGAGCAAAAGCTGAAAATGTACCTCATTAGAGACAACGTTGCTTGGTTTAGTATCCTCTTCGTCTATTACTTTCTTTTTGTGTTCCTTTTATGATTGAGAGCGTTGTCGAGTCTTGTGCCTGCTTGAAAGGGAAACAGAATAACGTGAACATGAATGTTGAATCACTTTAATAAAGACTTAAGTTTGGGATTAGATGATTTAGGCAATGTAATAGGACATGAAACTTTATTGGAAGAATCATTATTATTGTTTTGTTTGTGTAGTTTGTTTTGCTGCAATTTTGTATATTTCTTCTTGTTCTCCAAAAACAAGGCAGTCTTTGGGGTATCAGATCGGAGTTTGGAAAATATTATCAGTAAGAACAAATGAAGAACTTAGCAAAACAGATTAAACTAAGCTCAAGCTTGACATATTCTTTGATAATGGACTTGGGACCTAATTCAAATGCAAAAGCTAACTTTTGAGGTGCGGATTGTCCAAGATTATATGAAGAGGATTTAACAATGCTAAAACAAATTTCAGACATTTTAAGAAAACAATTTTTGACGTATAGAAGAGTTCACTTACCTTGTATTCTCAAGATTTAATACTCCCACATGATCCTCTTTATAGACTACATGCAGCTCCAAGAGTTCACATGTCGACGGGGTTGTACAAAAGAACTATATTGAAACATTATCCAAAATCAACAGACTAATTTCTCTCCTTGTCTTAGTTTATTCTTATTTGTTGGGATTCTGTGATAGCGTTGTATGTTAGACGTCACGTTCTTCATTCATGCACCTCAAGTTGGATGAGTAGATCAAGACGTCAAGGTTTTACATTTCATCTTGTGTCTCTAGTGCTTTCATTTTAAATCCTATACTTGTGAGGATAGATTCTGTCCAGTTTTCTTCTGTTCCGCTTTCTCTTTGTCTTTACTATGTCTTTTAAGTTCTCTTTAATAATTGGTTTTAATAGGTTTTTTAAATGTTTTTCAAATAAATGCAGAATGATATATCAAGTTTTTTCTCTGTTTTGGTTGCTTCATTACATCGGTTTTCGAATCCCCTTGTATCATATTATAGATGTGTTAGCTTTTGTCTTTTTTTCTTTCAAATTGATCATGAGTTGAGGAAACATGTGATAGTCATTTTGTTGCAGGTTTTGATTGTTTAAATACCTTAGAGATAGCAGGTCTTTTTGTGAGAAAATGGGTCTGTTCATTTGGTTTATAAAGAAGTGTAGTAATCTTGATCTTATTTGAAACTCATTGTATTCATCATGCTAGTTTTTTTGGTTTTAGTTCCTTTTTCCCTGATCAGAACTCACGCTGATAAACATGAAAAATTTCCATTCTCAGTTTGTTTCCATACTGCTTCATCTGCAACACCAGCCTAATAATAGATTTGAGTGCCCATTACTTTAGGAACCAATGTAGGTGGAATATTTTTCCTTACCTCATTCCAGCTGTTGATCTCACTGAAATTCTGAGCTCGAGAACCCTCCTCTGTCCAATGATTGGAGAAGTTGTTAGGACTTTAGTGTAGGTGTCGAAGCATGATTGTTGTTTAGAGCTGTTGATCTCACTGAAATTCTGAGCTCGAGAACCCTCCTCTGTCCAATGATTGGAGAAGTTGTTAGGACTTTAGTGTAGGTGTCGAAAAATCCACCTTTTTACTGTAGAATTTCACTGAGAACTGGTGATTGTTAAGGCTCTGGAATAGATCTTCCTGTTTTGTAGAGTGATATTGAAGGACTTTACACTGGCCCTCCAAGCGATCCACAATCAGAGATAATTCATACATATGTTAAGGAGAAGCAGGAGGGATTGATTACTTTTGGAGACAAGTCTAGAGTTGGAAGAGGTTGTATGACTGCCAAGGTAAAAGCTGCAGTGTATGCTGCTTACGCTGGCATTCCCGTTGTATGTTACTAACTTATGATAATCTGTCTACTTACATATAGTATTGTTCATTATGTGAAGGAAATTGTCTTATTATGGTGATACCCGTGCAAATATGATTATTTGACCAACACTATTTTGTTCCATTTAATACATATGGCATATTGTCATAGCCTAAAGGATTTGTACTAAATATGATGGAGAAGATATGTCTGTTGATTTTTTTTTCTGCTCATTATAGTTATTAGAAGTTATATTGACAGTGCAACTCGAGGTATCTTTATCCTATGTTATTCATAAAGTGGGTAGAATTCCATGGAGATTGTGCTGGCTATGATGATCCAGCCATGGTGAGTGATATTGGTAGCATTGAAGGTAGAAGTTATCTCTTCATTTGCATCAACTTTGCAATGACATGGGTATGCTTCAAAAATTATCATTCATAAAATTATTACGAATTTTTATCATTAATCCTTCCAAGTAATCTGTTATGTGGTTAATTACTGGTTAATTTGAATTGATTTTTCGTTAAATAAGCAACAAGCTGTTAGGCTGAAGTTGCTGCTTATAATCTGTTCTGTGGTGAATTACAGGTTATAACCTTGGACACATTGTCTATATGTGGCATGGATTTTGTAGTTCTTGTTTCAACACTTTTTGCATTGTTTCCTTAAATATCTTGATCTTTTCTATATTTTAACGTCTATGCTTCTTTGACCAGTCGTAAAGCTTGTGCTACAATATTATGGAAGTCTTCACAAGCAAATCCAAAGGTATATGAGAAATAATTGTTCCAATTTGTGAAAAAAATGGTTTATCATACGAAAATTCTGATTGAAATTATTGAGAAACTGAGGATCACACAAGAACATTACAATGCAATTATTCCAGTAAGTACATGAGATTGTTGCTCATTTATCACTATGTTAACAAAGTTTTTAATGAAGTAGAGATGAAGTTTGCGCACTTGAAGAATAGTTCCTCATCCCTTATCTATTTTTTGTGCACTCACAAGGTTCTTATATATGTACAAAAGATAGGATGTATTCATAAAAGATATATCTGTTGTAAGTTTGTGTTATTAATTAACTGAAACAACAAGATAAATTGAAATCTGAAAAAATAATCTTCTTTTATTGAACTTCAAGCTGATTAAATAAGTAGAGGGGCAGTACCACTAACAGAGAACATGGAGTCATGGACTGCTAAAAGACTGCTAACATGCCTATAAAATAGGAACAACTATAACTAGTTAATAGGATAATGACTAAAAGAAAATGAAATCTCCTAATAGTCAGCTGAAGTCTCTGACCCATTCAAAGCAGATCATAATACACGTAACAACACTCCTCCTGAATCAGGAGCTGCAAACTCCCAACTTTTCTATAAGAAATTTGAATCTGCTAACAAGAATTGACTTTGTAAAAAAGTACGCCACTTGATTCTCTAATTTGCAATAGAGAAGAACCACTTCATCGTTTTTCTGCACTTCCCTCAAGAAATAAAACTTGATTAACAGACGTGCTCTCTGTTAATTATAGCAGATTTATTATCCACAAGGATCTCAGTGCTCTCTGCTTGCTCCAGCTTCAAATCGATCAAAATTTTCCTAAGCCATAGTGCTTGATTAACAGTGGTTGTTGCTGCGATGAATTCTGCTTCAGCTGTTGATTGTGCTACTATTTCCTATTTATTTGAGCACCAGGAGAAACACCCTAATCCAAAAGTGAAACAATAACCAGACGTGCTTTTCATATCACCACTTGACCCACCCCAATCACTATCAGAATATCCACGGAGTTTGAAATTCTGACTTTTGCTATATCTGATGGCATAAGTTAGAGTTCCCTCAAGATACATCACTACTCTTTTGGCGGCCATCATGTGCAACTCACTTGCACAATTTTAAAAACCTGGATAAAACAATCACATGAAACAAGATGTCAGGCCTTGTTGTTGTGAGATACATCAAGCATCCAATTAAGCTTCAATATACTCCTCATGAACTAGTTCAGCTCCATCATCCTTTTTCAGCTTTTCTTTTTGATTCATTGGAGTAATCACACTCTTGCATTCTTCCATTCTAAATCTTTTTAAAAATACCTTCATATATTTCTTTTGACAAACAAAAACTTCATTCTGCGTTTGCTTGATCTCCATTCCCAGAAAATAAGTCATCTCGCCAAGATCAGTCATCTTAAAGACTTTAATCATTTCCTCCTTGAATTCTTCAATCAGCCCTGTATTATTTCCTTTCACAAGTAAATCATTGACATACAGAGAAATAATAATAATGTTAGAGGAAACTTTCTTGACATAAAGAGTCGATTCACTTAAGCTTTATTCAAAAGCCTAAGCCTAGCAAATGATTATCATTCGGCTGCACTAAGATATAGGAGCTTGCTTTAGTCCGTAGTAGAGCTTTCCTTAACAGATAAACCATATCTTCATGTCCTGGTACGGTGAACCCTTCTGGATGCTCAACATATATTTCTTCCTTTAGTAGACCATTCAAGAAAGCAGACTTGACATCCATTTCAAAGATCTTACAATTTTTCTGTGCCGCAATAGACAAAAGCATTCAAATTGTATCCAATCTAGATAATGGGGAAAAAGTATCAGAAAAATCTACTTCGCAAACTTGTGCGTAGCCTTTCACCACCAATCTAGCTTTTTTTTTTACCGAACCATCTGGATTTAACTTTGTTCGAAAAATCCATTTAACTCCAATCACTTTTCTATCTTGGGGTCTTTCCACGAACTTCCAATTTTGGTTATTTTCTATCATGGTCAGCTCCTCCTTCATTGAATTTGTCCAATATTGATCCATTTTTGCTTCCTCATATTCTGCAGGTTCAAAATCAGCAACATTGCATCTCTCATAAATATCAGAGAGTGACCTTGTTCCCCTAATAGGTTGATCATCCACCAAGTCATCATAATCAAGTTGTGAATTATGGTTTTAACTCGAGACTCCTCATTCCATTCACATTGCTCATCTTCAAGAAATTGAACGTCTCTACTTACCCTAATCTTATCTATTTGAGGTTGAAAGATCCTATAAGTTGTCACGAACGGGGTCTAGACCCTAGTCAAAACCGGCGTCGTTGATCTCTCAGAGGTCGCAGACAAGCCTACTTACGTCGTCATTACATTCTTTAGGTTAATTTTAGCGGAAAATTTGAAACTTTTTGTTTTGTTTGAAGTGTACATAGACTTCATAGTTATAACATGCATATGCGTATAAAGAAGTTCATTGCTCAGGTGTATCATCCATCTAATAAAGAATCATTCAATCTGGAAATAAATAGTCTTATAGCATAAGTAACAATTGCCAAAATGGCACCATTACATAAGTCTGAACAAAATAGGAAAGAAATAATAGTGGAACATGCTCCACTAGCCTAAACCTATTACTAAGCTAGAAACATAACAGCAGGCATCCTCGAATGCATGAGAACCTACCATGTCCGGATGAAAAGTTCTGATGTCCGAACAGCTGCAATGAATGTCTTTAACACCCTCCTGAACCTGCACCTAAAATAGTATAATGTATGGGATTAGTACACACTTGTACTAAGTATGGGTGTACGCAAGTACACACCAAGGACATGCATGATTAAGAAGAACTCTCTCCTAACGATATGAATTATGGAAAGCCAAGTCAGTTGGACTTGCCAAATCAGATTAGGAAAGTCATGCTATGAGACTAACACGCATCATCATTCTTTTCATATTGCACACAACACATAACATATTTCATATAGCACATACATATATTACATATCATTCATTCATATGCCATGAGACCTTGGATTCACGGACTTAACATTAGGACTTCCCAAAATGAGGGCTCAACATATGGGACCTCAACTAGGGAGACTTCTTTAGCAAATACAGAGTCTGCTTCATTCATTCATACTTACTTCATCTTCATTCGTTTGTAGGCTGGTGTGAACACCATCTATACCTAGGATGTTGTTTAAGACTCTCATCGGGTTCACTGTCCAATGACCAAGAATGACCTAGTGTCATTTCTTGAGTCTAGTTCACCTCTTGATTATCCTATCGGAACACCTTTGCTATAATTCATTTCATTATCTTTCATACTTTGAATAACTTCAACTTTAACCGACATAGATCATGTGAGCATCATGAAATCCGGTGTCTTCCCCACACCGAAAATAGGTGGAGTCACTGGCCAAGGTGAAACCAAAACATCCCTAACTCGCTTAAGTGGAAAACCACTGGGTAGTTCCCTATGTTGGCAGCATATTTCAAAGACTAGGAGATTTAGGGAGATCCATACCCGCCTTGGTGGATAGTCTTATCTCATGAGAATTACGTGAACCTCCGCCCTTCCCGAAAGAAGGCATCACCACTCATAGCTAGACTATCGGTGCTCCGTTTAAAGTTTCTATTTACATTCAACTCATACATCGTGGATGCTTGCTTCTAGCATGAGGTAGTCATACCTCATTAGATGATTTATAATCTCTTCTTTACGTATTAAGTGTGAATTGTCCTTACACTTACATATAGAGTGTGATTGAGACTTGTCTCTTAATATACACTATCTTAGGTGAGTACTTTTGGTGACCTTATATTGCACTAGCCTCATATTGTGATGCCACCCTGTTCTTTCTTAACATCTCTTCATTTCATCTTTACTCACCTTTCATTATTTATTCATCGTATAACATACATATGCTCTCTTGGAATTTACTTTGAGGGACATTGATTCTAGGCGTAGATACAACTTGTCTCACTTGTACTAGCCTATCCTCATGTAGCCACTCTTTCTTGATTTATTCATCGTTTAGCATAAATATACTCTCTTAGAAATTTCATTTAGTGACATTGACTTTTAGCATAGATGCACCTCGTCTCACTTGCACTAGCCTCTTATCATGTTGTCACTATTTTCATTAGCATCATAGTATAACATAATTACTCACCTTATTACGTGAATGTTCATTTCGTCATATGCCAATGCACTTGGCCTTTTAGTGTGTTTCCCTGTAACGGCCTGTATTTTTGTATGTGGTAGTTCTATTCATGTTATACTTGACATAGACTTATAGTGTAGGTGAGGGATCATGTTTCTTATGTGATTAGTGTTGGTTTAAACTAGCTTGGAAGGTGATGTAATGCCTTGCACGTTTTAGCATATGTATTGCAAGTTAACTCCGATGGAAAGTATTTAAGTAATTATAGTAAGATGGTAATTGAGCTAGCAGCTGCATCACCTACTTGATCTATATTATAGTTAAAGGGCCCAAGTTTGATTGACCAGATTTAGGCTTATATTTAGGGGCTCATTTGAAGCCCAAACCTATTAAAGAAAATTGTGAATGAAAGAAGGCCCAGCAGCCAAATCTGCCAATTGGCCCATTATGGATAAAGCCCAAGTGAAACTAGGTAAGTGCATGACCTCCTAAGTTTTGTTTTACCATGTTATTGGGCCAAGTGTATACCACCTACTTGCTAATATCTGTCCCAAGTTGAATAAAAGAACAAAGGGAAAATGGACAGCCAAGGTCCAATAATATTAAGTCCAAAAAGGCCCAATTTAAAGGGACAAGCAGGTGGGGCACCTACTTGACATTATATGGCCCAAAATTGGTCAAGAGTGTCGGCCATAACACCTCTTTTTTCAAAGGATAAGGATCAAGTCTTATTCTCCATTTTGAACTTGCAAAATTTCAGATTTTCTTAAGTTTCTTTCTTGGTCTCTCTTGGCTTCAATAAGCAGCCCTAAAACACCTTAGGGATTCTTGAGTGCTGTCTCATTTTCAAGTAAGAAGTTTGAAGGAGAGTTTGAATTCTTGAAGTACAAGTTTAGAGGATAAATTTCCAGAATTAAGGTAAGACTTCAACCCATTTGTTTTCCTCTCTTTGATCATGTTTGGATTGGAGAAATTTTGTATAATTTATCAAGAATTCAGATGATGATAAATCTTTGAGTCAATATTCTCCTATTATGCTGAAAGATTTGAGATTGATAGTGGCTGCCTTATGAATATTGTTGTTGAGGGCTGTTTGGGTACTCTGGGAATGATGTTGAAGTTGTATTAATGTGTAGAGGAAGGGTGTGGTGGTTCACCATTTATGTAAGGGTTGTATGGGCCTGATTTCCATCAAATATTTTTAGCTACTGTTTTGGAGAACCTTATTGTGATTAGCTGCTGATGTTAGCTTAATCATGACTTATGTTGTAGATTAGCACCCAATAAGGAAGGCTGAATCGTGATAGTGGTATTGGTCATAAATATAAGGTATGTAAGGCTATTCGATTCTATATCCTTTTGGCATGAAATCTGCCACCTGCAATTAATATCAATGAAGTGATTCTCATAAGTTCTATTTCTAGAAAAGAAAGCATGGTGGCAGCGTACTATCTCCAAATAGCTAACAATATTTGTTTCCCCATTCTAAGTACATGGAACTACTTCATTATATGTTCACTACTCTATACTTGTGTAATTTCCCCTTGTGCTGTTATTAGGAAATGGTATTTGCAAAAGAAAGTTTAGTGTATATCCTTTCTCCTAAGCCAATTGAAGTCAATTGTGCAATTAAGGTCTTTAACGTAAGGTGTTGATGTTTCATTGTTACTGCCTCAAGTTTTGTTTTCATGTATTCACTACTGTTTCCGTAATTTTCATGTCTCCAGATGATTATGACACCAACATCAACATCCTCAAAGTGTTCAATTATCCAAATAACATCTCAAAGAGTTATGAACTGATTAACATAATCTCAAAGATTAAGAAATTAAGTGAAGCAAATCTATTTATTAGGGTGGACTCAGGGCGAAAGTCTAGCAATGGGCCGATCCTATTGGTATGGAGGGTGAGCCTTCAGGGGCGAAAGCCTAGCATGGGCCGATCCCAAGTTGTGTAATTATGAGGACCGCATCCCAGGGGTTAATACGCCTAGCATGGGTCATCCTCTTCTACCACTGATCAGCTGGTCACTTGTATCACATGCCCAACAAAGATTATAATATACAAAGAAGGTAAAGAAAAGAATCTAGCTTACTTGATTCCACAAGAGTAAGCAAAGGTGGTCTTCTCTCCTAATCTATGCACTCATATGTTGCTACTTGATTTCATTTGTGCCATGTATTACATATACTTTTTGCCTTACATATTCAGTACATTTTTCGTACTGACGTCCCGTATTGGGGACGCTGCATTTCATGCTGCAGGCTCAGGTACTCCAGCTAGTAGACCTACTCAGTAGAAGCACTCGAAATTCTGCTACTTTTGGTGAGCTCCAAGTTGATTCGGAGCTTTATTAAGTCCTTGGTAACTTCGTTTGGTATTGTATCATAGTT
Source organism: Solanum sitiens (assembly GCA_016801875.1). Lineage (NCBI taxonomy): Eukaryota > Viridiplantae > Streptophyta > Magnoliopsida > Solanales > Solanaceae > Solanum > Solanum sitiens. The sequence continues at coordinate 171 of JABWTJ010000222.1, read as the reverse complement.
AAGGGTAAGGCGGGGTCTGTCCCGACCTACTCTAGTCTTCTATCTTTTAGAGGCTTTGTAGACGTATGTACATGGTTCAGTTGTGTCTTAAGGAGTTGTGGCCTAAACGGCCAAGTCTTGTATATAACTTTTGGATCTACTTACGTTGGTTTGTATCGCTGCATCCAAAGT